>OX463232.1:83599002-84031502 GCA_949820135.1 Sylvilagus floridanus | reverse complement strand
CAGGGGGTTAGGCTGAGGCCTGTTAGGCCTGCACATCAGTGTGCTGCTTTGAGTTCCAGACACTCCACACATCTGTCTTGGCTTCTGTAGCATTCCTGGGAGGCAGTGGATGGTGGCTCAGGTTCTGGATTCCTGACACCCAAAGTGGGAAACCCAGACAGAGTTCCAGGCTCCATTCCCTTGTCTGGCCATGACCTGGCAGTGGTGGGCACTCCTCTCTGTCACTCTCCATTTCATATAAAATAAATCTTAAGAAGAAGGAGAGACTTCCTCAGCTCACAGTACATGCCACACACCGTGCCTCTCCCTGGCAGCTCTGAGCTGAGCTGAGGAGCAGGGCAGGGAAGCCCACAGCCCTAGGTTTTCAGACTGCACTGTGCATTCTCTCCAGAGCAGAGAGGCAAGAACCCACTAAGGAGTGCACAACATGGCACTGAGCTGGTTTACACGCTCTGTAAAGTTGAACACAGTGTTGACACACAGCAATCCACTGCACCCAGGAAATCAACTATCACAGCACAAAACTGTGAAATCCCACTCACTAAGGAGTGCACAGCATGGCACTGAGCTGGTGCACATGCTTTGTAAAATCATACACAGTGTTAACACACAGCAATCCACCACACCCAGGAAATCAACTGTCACAGCCCAAAACTGTAAAATTCCACTTTCAGTGAGGCCAGCAGTAAGAGTATACTCAGGAATAAATGTACATTGGGAAAAAGTGTTACATAGTGAAAGTTACAGAATATTACCAAATGGAGTTAAAGAAAAATATAATAAATACAAAGACCCATCACACTTACACAATAGAACACCAAGAATGAAGACTGCAGTTCCACAGAGCAAATGATACACAGATTCAATGTGATTGCTATCAAATCTCAAAACCATGGGCAACGTATTGGGAAAATTATCATCAGACCCTGGGGGCAGAGGGAATGGAAAATGGGCTTGGTCCTTGTCACCCAGGCAGGAGATCCAGAATATCCCCCTGGCTCCCACTTCAGCACCCCCACATCCCAGCAAGCACCCGGGGAGTGAACCAGAAAATGGGAGCTAGCTCGATCTCGCTAGCACTCTCTCTCATATGAATATATATTTTAAAAAACTTTTTACAAAAAGATGACTGCAATAAATGCTGTCTTCATGACCTTGGATGTAGCATTTGTTTCTTAGAGCTAACACCTACAGCACAAGCAACAACAGAAGAACCAGATACTTTGGATTTACCTCAAAACTAACATCTGAAGACAGTATAAAGACAGTTGAAAGACAGCACTGTCAGACTAGGGAAAAAAGTCTACTGTTTTCACCGATTATTTCTCCAACATTCAACACAGAACCTCTGTGACCAGACTTTGGTATGTTTCCTACAAGCAGGGCTCAGACAGCAGCTGGAGTCCCACAGTTCAGTCTAAATATGACACAATCTGCCTAGCGATAGCATCAGAAGCACAGGATAAGGCCTCAGTCCCACAAGGCTGCCACTTCTGATGTCACGCACAAGTTCCCACTTGACCAAGGACTTGTGTCCCACTTTCTCACAAACCAGAGCCTCCAAGAATCCCTTTCTGAGTTTCTTTCTTTTTTTTTTTTAACAGGCAGAGTTAGACACTGAGAGAGACACACAGAGAAAGCTCTTCCTTCTGTTGGTTCACCCCCCCCAAATGGTCGCTATGGCCGGCATGCTGCGCCAATCCAAAGCCAGGAGCCAGGTGCTTCCTCCTGGTCTCCCATGCGGGTGCAGGCCCAAGCACTTGGGCCATTCTGCACTGCCTTCCTGGGCCACAGCAGAGAGCTGGACTGGAAGAGGAGCAACCGGGACAGAATCTGGTACCCCAACTGGGACTAGAACCCAGGGTACCGGCGCCACAGGTGGAGGATTAGCCTAGTGAGCCGTGGCACTGGCTCCCTCCCCAGTTTCAATCATCTGCTAGAGTTGCTCACATAACCCAGAGAACACTGTACTCACCAATGCCAGCTTATCACACAGGCTCTCTTAAGGCTGCAAGTGAACAGCCAGAGGACCAGCACGGAACAGACAGTCAGGGTAGAGTACAGGGCTCACAAACCCTCCACGTGCAGCCTCCCTCCCACCTCCTCTCTTTAGCAACACAGAAGCTATTGGAACCCCATTCTTTTGAAATTTTATGGCCATTAATGATTGACTCAGCCCTCTCCACAAAGGCTGGGGAGTGGGGTGGGGCTAAAACTTTGTACCTGGAACCACAGGGTTTGTTCTGGCAACCAGGCAGCCTAGGGCTGTCCAGGAACCTCCAACTACCAGCCATTAGCACACAAAAGACATCACTTCACACATTCCGAAGTCTAAATAACAGCTGAGTGCCAGAAAACTGAGGCACAGGAGGTCAAATGTGTACCTCTTGTTTCACAACTCAAAAAACTGAAGCGAATATTTACACATTACATATCTAACAACATGCTGTCCAGAATATGCCCTATGTGATTTCTTTCCTTTTTAACATTCATTTATGTATTTGAAAGTCAGAGTTAAAAAAGAGACAGACAGACAGAGACAGAGAAAGAAAGAGAAAACAAATGCTTCTATCCACTGGTTCACTCCCCAAATGGCTGCAATGGCCATGGCTGGGCCAAGATGAGGCCAAGAGCCATGAGCTTCACCCTAGTCTCCCACGTGGGTGGCAGGGTCCCAAGTATTTGGACTATCTTCTCCTACTTTACCAGACCATTACCAGGGAGCTGGATCAAAAGTGGAGCACCCAGGACTCAAACCTACACCCATAGGGGATCTGGTGTCCTAGCTGACGGCTTTACAGGCTACACCACGGTACCAGCCTGTATTCTACGCCTTTTAACAAAATGCTCAGGTAACTGTTGAGAAACAATATGAATTGAAATTAAGGTACGCAAAGACTTCAGAACACATACAAAAAGTCACTAAAATCAGTGTATACATGCAAATTTGAAATGCAAACTATAAACATTTGAGAACTGAAAGTGGAAGAAAATCTACATGCCCTTGCATTTGGTAATGACTTTGAACACACAACACAAAAAGACAATTCCCAAAAGAAAAAAATTACTATTATGGACTTCACAGAATTAAATTTTCTACTCTGTGACTCATTATGTGCATAGCACAAAAAGACAAGCTGGGGGAAAATAGTCACAAAACACATCTGACAAAGAATATCTATTCAAAATACACAGAGATTCCTAAGAATAAAAATAACCACAAACAGCTCAACTAAAAATGGGCAAATAAATGGACACCATTTGTGGACCAATGAAAATATTTCTTAGAGCGGCAAGACTAGAAGACAAGAACAAAACAGCAGTTGCAGGAGAGTGAGGAACCACAGGAAGTCTCCTTGCTGCTGGCAGGAGACAATGGCACAGCCGCTGTGGAAAGTTTCAGTGTTTTTCCTGAAGTGAAACAAGCATCACTGTACAACCCAACATCTACACCCTGCATTCTCTGTGTTTAAAACATTCCTTTGAAAAATATTTCAAAACAGCAATCACCAGCTAAATTTGTTCAGACTTACGGTAATAGGACTCCTCCAATAACAGAGTGCTGCGTGACCATACTGGGCTACTCCATCCACCGTGCACTTACCACACGTCTGCAAGAAGAACAGAGGTTGTTTCTCTGTGCTCTACACTGGACCCCGAACACCAAAAGCAGGAGGAAGCTTCAGGTCTCCAGACACCACCCAGGTGTCAGGTTAAAGCCACAGCAGCACATGACTGCCTCTTCCACTTCAGACGCCCATCACAAGCCTGTCTCCCCCCTACCCCCAGTCACAAGCAGCAGGTCCCCGGGTTGCACAGAGGCTCCTCTCTGAGATGGCCACAGACTGAGGGCTCACATCGCTCCCTACTCAGGTCCAATCACGGATATGATGTTCACACAACTTAGGAAAATAAATTTCCAGAATGCTTTGGTCTCCCCACGATTCGTTGCTGAAATCCAACCCCCAAAGTGATGTTTATGAAGAGGTTATTTGGAGACTGGCACTGAGGTGCAGCAAGTTAAGCCAACGTCTGCATGTTTACTTATTGTGACATTAAAATAACAAGACTGCAGAGGGGGATTAGCAGAAGGACGCCTTGGAGAGGTTGCCCCTGACTGTGGGGCCTCGGCTCAGTTAGCTGACCGTCAGCCGAATTAATCTCACACGGAGCCAGGGGGCAGGCCTCACTTCGCTGCAGAACAGGAAATCTTCTGAGCCGTGTGCTCCGCCCAGGCCACTCACAACAGTCGGGCATCTGCGGGTTCTGCGCTGTCACGGAACTGTGAGCGCCTCAGGCGTGAAGCAAAACCCCCGGGCAGCATTGTGGCTCCGGCCTGGCCTAGTGCTGCCGCCCGCCTTAGATTCCGTCTCCCAGAGCCCAGCCAGCGAATACCTCAAAGGACTACATCTCCCAAAGGCCTCTGGGCGTGTCGCACGTCAGAGGACAGCATCTCCCACAATGCCCTGCGGGCGACCGCCTCAGACTCCATCTCTCAGAACCCCATGGGCATCCAGCCTCTGAGAACTCCGTCTCACACAGACCGGAAGGGGTCTGTCTGGGAGGACCCCATCTCCCAGAGCCCCCTCAGAGGTCCCTCCAGCGTAGCGCGTCAGAGGACTGCGTCGCCCAAAATGCCTCAGCCTGCATCTCCCAGAGGGCCACAGGGGTGTCACACAGCAGAGAACCACATCTCCCAGAGCCCTTTGGGTTCCCATCTCAGTCTTCATTTCCTGGAGCCACACCGGCACCCACCTCAGAGTCCAACTCCCAGAGCCCAGCAAGCAACAAGCCTCAACTTACTCCATCTCCAGAACGGCTCCAGGGTGTCGGTCATCAGATGACCCCGCGGGCCCAGATAAACCCCTTATCCCTTAGGTGGGGCGGTCGCACGTCATAAGACCTCAGCTCCCATAATGCTTTGCGGACGTCTCGCCTCAGACTCCATATCCCAGAGGTCCCCACATCAGAAGACCTCATCTCCCACAATGCCTCGCGGGCCTCTCGCCTCAGACTCTATATCCCATAGGTCCCCGGGGTGTCGCACGTCAGACGACCTAATCTCCCACAATGCCTCATGGCCGTCTCACCTCAGACTCCATATCCCAGAGATCGCTGGGGGGAGGGGTTATCACACGTAAGAAGACTTCATCACCCACAATGCCTCGCGGGCGTCTTGCCTAAGACTGCATATCCCACAGGACCACGCGGGAGTCGTGCGTCAGAGGACTCTGTCTCCCACGCTCTGAAGCTGAAATTAGTCAGGAGAAGCGGGTTCGTGCGCCCTCTTGTGGCCACCATGGCTCCGCGCATAACACTCAGCATGCCCCATCCTAGCTTTTCTGGGCAATGGAACAAGTTCAGGGTTGTACTCAGATCACCAAAGGCCACCGTGTAGGAAATTCGCACTGAAGAGGGGCGCACTACCCCATGTCTTGTTTGACATTTGTGATGCAGCAATTATTGTTTGTGAATTATTTGCAAACTATATGGGATGTCATGAATATGAACATGTAATTCTTAAACAAAAATCAACCAAAAATAGTCCACATGCTGAAAATTGAAATGCAGAAATATACAAATTATAGGAAAATGTAGACCGGAATCTGTGTGGTCTTGGATTTGTTAGGGAGTTCTAACCACAACTCAATTCACAAAATAAAAGGTGTGAACATAGACTTCATAAAGTTAAATTTCCTTCTGTGCAAGGCCCTGTTCAGAGAACAAAGAGCGTGCAGAAAGGGAGCAAGCACTGACAGAGCAGACACCTGGTGAAGAGTATGCACTCAGGGCAGGCATTTGGTCGAGTGGTTGAGATGCCCAAGTTCCACATCTGAGTGCCCAGGCTTGATTCTGGGCTCTGGCTCCGGACTCCAGCTTCCTGCTAATGCAGATCCTGGATGGCCTCAGCTGAAGGCATCAGACTATTTGGTTCCTGGTACCCACGTGAGACATTGGATTGAGTTCCTGGCTCCCCACCATCTGGGGCCTGTTGCAAAAATTTCTGGAGTTAACTGGCAGGTGGGAACTCATTCTCTCTATCATTTCTCTAATAAAAAAATGTGTATATCAGGGA
Organism: Sylvilagus floridanus; assembly: GCA_949820135.1. Lineage (NCBI taxonomy): Eukaryota > Metazoa > Chordata > Mammalia > Lagomorpha > Leporidae > Sylvilagus > Sylvilagus floridanus. Next base: position 84,025,426 of record OX463232.1, on the reverse strand, counting down.
CTGGCACTGTGGTGGAGTGGATAAAGCCACCACCTGTAACACCAGTATCCCATACAGGTGCAAGTTTGAGTCCAGGCTGATCCACTTCCTAATCAGCTCCTTGCTAATGTGCCTGGGAAGGCAGTGTAAGATGCCTGAAGTACTTGGGACCCTGCATTCATGGTGCCTAGTACTGATCATTGCAGCCATTTGGGGATTAAACCAGAAGGTGGAAGCTCTCTCTCTCTCTCTCTATCTCCCCCCTTCAAGTAAATATTTTTAAAAAGGAGTAAATGACAACCTACTTAAATTATAGAGAATGTATGAGTATCAGAGTATGGAATGCAAAAGCTGACAAGGAAACTGTGTCTCAGATGTGTGGACACTCTCAGGCTGATGGACTTGGTACAGGGCACTCACGATGTGTGTCTCCTCCTGGCTCTCCTAGGCAATGAGGCAAATTTAGCCCCATATTCAACACTACTCAATGCCACAATTTTGGAAATGCAAACAGAAAGGCAGTCCACTACACCGTGTCCACCCTTGGATGTCCAGGTTCCAAGGACTCTGTCTCACGGATGGCCCTACTGGAGTGCCCTCTTTGAGCACCAGAGCTCCAAGAGTCTCCAGAGAAAGTTCCCCTCAGAAGCCCATCTGCGAAAGCTCCACTGGCGGCCCCACTGATTCCAAAACCAGAGCCCAGCGAGAGACAAGCATCAGAGGACTCCATCTAGCAGAGGAACCAAGGGGTATCATATATTGGAGGAACAAGGCTCCCAGAAAGCACTGTGGTCCCCCGCTTCAGACTATATCACCTGGAAATCTCCGGAGGCCTCATACTTCGGGGACCACATAGGTGCACAATTCAGACTCTATTTCCCAGGGACCTGGGAGTGTCCACCACAGACTCCAATTCCCAGAGGCCCGTGGGTGTCCAGCTTCCTAGGACTCTGTCTCAAGGAGTTCCCTCCCGGGCTGCCCTCTTTGAGAACACAGTGCAAGAGTTCCCTCTGCAAGTTACCCACAGAAGCCCATCTGCGAAACCGCAATGACACCCCACATGACTCCCACTACCAGAGCCCAGCGAGCGACCAGGCTCAGAGGACTCCATCACCCAGTGAAACCTGTATGTCATACGTCAGAGGAGAGCGTCTCCCAGAATGCACTGTGGTCCTCCGCTTCAGACTCCATCTCCCAGGAATTCCCCGGGGGCTCATACGTCACAGGACCGCGCGTGGGGCTCATCTCAGCCTCTATTTCCCAGGGATCCGGATGCACCCACGTCAGACTCCATCTCCCAGAGGCCCCAGGGTGTCCAGCTTCCTCGGACTCTGTCTCACGGAGGGCCCTGCTGGGCTGCTCTCTTTGAGAACCATTGCTCCAAGAGTCCCCTCTGCAAGTTCCCTTCAGAAGCCCATCTCTGAAAGCTAAGCGGCCACCCCCTCACTCCCACTACCAGAGCCCAGCGAGCGACCAGCCTCAGACGACTCCATCTCCCAATGATCTCCGCCGGCACCGCGCGTCAGTAGAACCTGTTTCCATGAAGGCACCGGGGCATTCATCCTCAGACTCCATCTCCCAGAGCTCCCTGCAGGCACCACCCCCCTCCCCCGTTATCCTCAGAACGTTGCAGCCCTAGAGTATGGAGTGCTGAGCAGGACAGATGCATGGACACTCACGACAGGGGGTGGGAGACGGGCTTGTGTGGAATCCACAGGCCGACATGAAAGTGGAATCCACATGAGCACTGCACCGTCCTTTCTCACAGGGCCAACAGAGGCTTTGGGCGTCAGGCGTTGCGGCACAGCGGCTTGAGTGGCTGCCTGCAATGCCGGCATTCCCTATGGACGCTGCTTACATCAAGGCTACTGCACTTCCAATCCAGTTCCCTGCTGATGTGTCTGGGAAAGCCTTGGGTGGTGGCCAGAGTCTTGCACTCCTGCCATGCACAGGAAAGACAGAGGGAGTTCCAGGCTCCTGGTTTCAGCTTGGCACCGCCCCACCATTGTCCCCATTTGGGGAGTGAACCAGCAGATGGAATATCTGTCTCTCCCTCTGTCACTGTAGCTCAAGAAAAAAGGGGAGGACGAGAGGGAGAGTGAGAGCGAGAGAGAGAGAAGGGACAGAGGGTGGGTAAGAAAAAGAAAGAAGGGGTGGGGAGGGGAGGGGAGGGGTCTGAGGGAGTGTGTTTCCCCAACCAGCCATTCAAGGCCACAGCTGTAGACCCATCAGTGAAGAGCAGGTCTGCACCAGAAAGGTCTCCAGGACCTTCAACTCCGAATGTCTACTGTCCAGAACCGTGGGCAATAAATTCCTGTTGTGATCTCCTTCCCCAAAACCCATAAGCCTGCTCCCATTGTGAAAAATAGCAGAAAAGCAAACCTGACTGCATGAAGCCAGAGACCTAGAAGACACGGCCAATTGCCCAGTAAAAAGGCCTGTTCAGTGGGGCCAGTGTTGTGGTGGAGTGGGTTAAGCCACCACCTGGAGCAGCAGCATCCCACATGGGCACCAGTTCAAGTCCCGGCTGAGGCACTTTTGCTCCAGCTCCCTGCTGATGCACCTGGGCAAGCAGCGAAAGGTGGCCCAAGTGCCTGGCGCCCTGCACCCACATGGGAGACATGGAAAAGCCCCCTGCTCCTGGTGCTGGCCTGGCCCAGCCCCGCCCTAGCTTTGGTGACCGCTTGGGGAGTGAATCCGGGGATGGAAGACCTCTCTCTGCCTTTCCCTTTCTCTCTGTGGAACTCTGCCTTTGAAATGCATACACTAAGTCTTTAAACAAAATTACTCACGGGGCTGGGATTGTGTCCTGGCAGGCAGAGCTCCAGACCGCTGGCTTCAGTGTGGCCCCGCTCCAGCTGCTGAGGACACTAGGGGCAGTGAAGCAGTGGATGGAAGACCGCTGTCTCTCTCTCTCTCTCTCTCTCTCTGCCTCCTCCTCTGTAACATTGCCTTTTAAATAAAGAGATACATACACAAGTCGATACATACAAAGAAAGAATGTAAATAAGTACAGAGATACTCCTCAGGCAGGAGCAAAAGAGCGATTCCTCTTAGCACACAACAGCCCCTTCTCATTTGACCTGCAGATGCAATGGAATCCCAATCACATTCCCAGCAAAGATGCCAACGGACAGTTGAGAATCCTAGATAGGTGACATAAGACTGAAGAAGAAGGGGGCCGGCACTGTGCCTTAGTGGGTCGAGTCCCAGCTAGCATCACCAGCATCCCATAGAGGAGACTGCTGGAGTCCCAGTTGCTCCACTTCCAGCCCAGCTCCCTGCTAATGGCCCGGGAAAAGCAGCAGAAGATGGCCTGAGTGCTTGGGCCCTGCTCCCATGGGGGAGACCACAAAGAAGCTCCTGGCTCCTGGCTCCTGGCTCTGCCCTGGCTGTCGTAGGCACTGAGAGTGAATCAGTGGATGGGAGAATGCTGTCTCTCTCTGTCTCTCCCTCTCTCTAAAAGTGACTCTCAAATAAATAAATCGTAAAACCAAAGATTATTAGGACAGCACATGTCATGAGGGAAAAGCTAGTAGGAAAATAAGCTCTCCTTGCCTCTGCCTCTCTGTAGCTCTGACTTCCCAATACATCTATAAATCTAAAAATCTTCAAAAAAAAAAAAAAAAAGCAGAGAGGGCACCAGCAGTAGGTAAAGCCACTGCCTGCAGTGCCAGCATCCTATATGGGCACCAATTCGAGTCCTGGCTTCTCCATTTCTAATCCAGGTCTCTGCTATGGCCTGGGCGTACAAGAAAAGATGGCCCATGTCTTTGGGCCCCTGCACCAATGTAGGAGACCTGGAGGAAGCTCCTGCCTCCTGGGTGCACACAGGCTCATGCACAGCCATTGTGGCCATCTGGAGAGTAAACCAGCAGATGGAAGACCGAGCTCTCTCTCACTCTCTCACTCTCTCACTCACTCTCTCATATCTATCTATCGATTGATTGATCGATCTATCAATCCATCACTCTCTGCCTTTCAAATCAATTCATAATTAACTCTTTCAAAACCAATAAAACAGGGATATGAGAACACATATCTATTACATAGCTAAACTCTTAAAAGAAACAATGGCAATTGCAATAAGAACACTCATTTATCACTGTTCCAACCTCCCTGTGGATTTGGCTCTTACGTCACAGGACCACGCGGGGCTCATCTTAGACTATATTTCCCAGGGATCCGTACGCACCCACGTCAGACTCCATCTCCCAGAGGCCCCAGGGTGTCCAGCTTCCTAGGACTCTGTGTCACGGAGGGCCCTCCTGGGCTGTGCTCTTTGAGAGAACCCTTGCTCCAAGAGCCTCCTCTGCAAGTTCCCTTCAGAAGCCCATCTCTCAAAGCCAAGCGGACGGCCCCTCACTCCCACTACCAGAGCCCAGCGAGCGACCAGCCTCAGAAGACTCCATCTCCCAGGAGTACCCGCGGGCCTCATACGTCAGAGGACGGCGTCCCCGGAACACACCGTGGACTCTCAGTTCAGACTCCATCTCCCAGGAATCCCCGGGGGCCTCATACGTCACAGGACCGCGCGGCCGCACATCTCAGCCTCTATTTCCCAGGGATCCGTACGCACCCATGTCAGACTCCATCTCCAGAGGCCCCAGGGTGTCCAGCTTCCTAGGACTCTGTGTCACAGAGGGCCCTCCTGGGCTGTGCTCTTTGAGAGAACCCTTGCTCCAAGAGCCTCCTCTGCAGGTTCCCTTCAGAAGCCCATCTCTCAAAGCCAAGCGGACGGCCCCTCACTCCCACTACCAGAGCCCAGCGAGCGACCAGCCTCAGATGACTCCATCTCCCAGGGGTACTCGCGGGCCTCATACGTCAGAGGACGGCGTCCCCGGAACACACCGTGGACTCTCAGTTCAGACTCCATCTAACAGGAATCCCCAGGGGCCTCATACGTCACAGGACCGCGCGGCCGCACATCTCAGCCTCTATTTCCCAGGGATCCGTACGCACCCACGTCAGACTCCATCTCCCAGAGGCCCCAGGGTGTCCAGCTTCCTAGGACTCTGTGTCACGGAGGGCCCTCCTGGGCTGTGCTCTTTGAGAGAACCCTTGCTCCAAGAGCCTCCTCTGCAGGTTCCCTTCAGAAGCCCATCTCTCAAAGCCAAGCGGACGGCCCCTCAAACCCACTACCAGAGCCCAGCGAGCGACCAGCCTCAGAAGACTCCATCTCCCAGGGGTACCCGCGGGCCTCATACGTCAGAGGACGGCGTCCCCGGAACACACCGTGGACTCTCACTTCAGACTCCATCTCCCAGGAATCCCCGGGGGCCTCATACGTCACAGGACTGCGCGGCCGCACATCTCAGCCTCTATTTCCCAGGGATCCGTACGCACCCACGTCAGACTCCATCTCCCAGAGGCCCCAGGGTGTCCAGCTTCCTAGGACACTGTGTCACGGAGGGCCCTCCTGGGCTGTGCTCTTTGAGAGAACCCTTGCTCCAAGAGCCTCCTCTGCAAGTTCCCTTCAAAAGCCCATCTCTCAAAGCCAAGCGGACGCCCCCTCACTCCCACTACCAGAGCCCAGCGAGCGACCAGCCACAGATGACTCCATCTCCCAGGGGTACTCGCGGGCCTCATACGTCAGAGGACGGCGTCCCCGGAACACACCGTGGACTCTCAGTTCAGACTCCATCTCCCAGGAATCCCCGGGGGCCTCATACGTCACAGGACCGCGCGGCCGCACATCTCAGCCTCTATTTCCCAGGGATCCGGACGCACCCACGTCAGACTCCATCTCCCAGAGGCCCCAGGGTGTCCAGCTTCCTAGGACTCTGTGTCACAGAGGGCCCTCCTGGGCTGTGCTCTTTGAGAGAACCCTTGCTCCAAGAGCCTCCTCTGCAGGTTCCCTTCAGAAGCCCATCTCTCAAAGCCAAGCGGACGCCCCCTCACTCCCACTACCAGAGCCCAGCGAGCGACCAGCCTCAGATGACTCCATCTCCCAGGGGTACCCGCGGGCCTCATACGTCAGAGGACGGCGTCCCCGGAACACACCGTGGACTCTCAGTTCAGACTCCATCTCCCAGGAATCCCCGGGGGCCTCATACGTCACAGGACCGCGCGGCCGCACATCTCAGCCTCTATTTCCCAGGGATCCGGACGCACCCACGTCAGACTCCATCTCCCAGAGGCCCCAGGGTGTCCAGCTTCCTAGGACTCTGTGTCACGGAGGGCCCTCCTGGGCTGTGCTCTTTGAGAGAACCCTTGCTCCAAGAGCCTCCTCTGCAGGTTCCCTTCAGAAGCCCATCTCTCAAAGCCAAGCGGACGCCCCCTCACTCCCACTACCAGAGCCCAGCGAGCGACCAGCCTCAGATGACTCCATCTCCCAGGGGTACCCGCGGGCCTCATACATCAGAGGACGGCGTCCCCGGAACACACTGTGGACTCTCACTTCAGACTCCATCTCCCAGGAATCCCCGGGGGCCTCATACATCACAGGACCGCGCGGCCGCAAATCTCAGCCTCTATTTCCCAGGGATCCGGACGCACCCACGTCAGACTCCATCTCCCAGAGGCCCCAGGGTGTCCAGCTTCCTAGGACTCTGTGTCACGGAGGGCCCTCCTGGGCTGTGCTCTTTGAGAGAACCCTTGCTCCAAGTGCCTCCTCTGCAGGTTCCCTTCAGAAGCCCATCTCTCAAAGCCAAGCGGACGGCCCCTCAAACCCACTACCAGAGCCCAGTGAGCGACCAGCCTCAGAAGACTCCATCTCCCAGGGGTACTCGCGGGCCTCATACGTCAGAGGACGGCGTCCCCGGAACACACCGTGGACTCTCAGTTCAGACTCCATCTCCCAGGAATCCCCGGGGGCCTCATAGGTCACAGGACTGCGCGGCCGCACATCTCAGCCTCTATTTCCCAGGGATCCGGACGAACCCACGTCAGACTCCATCTCCCAGAGGCCCCAGGGTGTCCAGCTTCCTAGGACTCTGTGTCACGGAGGGCCCTCCTGGGCTGTGCTCTTTGAGAGAACCCTTGCTCCAAGAGCCTCCTCTGCAAGTTCCCTTCAGAAGCCCATCTCCCAAAGCCAAGCGGACGGCCCCTCACTCCCACTACCAGAGACCAGCGAGCGACCAGCCTCAGATGACTCCATCTCCCAGGAGTACCTGCGGGCCTCATACGTCACAGGACGGCGTCGCTGGAACACACTGTGGACTCTCACTTCAGACTCCATCTCCCAGGCGTACTCGCGGGCCTCATACGTCAGAGGACGGCGTCCCCGGAACACACCGTGGACTCTCAGTTCAGACTCCATCTCCCAGGAATCCCCGGGGGCCTCATACGTCACAGGACCGCGTGGCCACACATCTCAGCCTCTATTTCCCAGGGATCCGGACGCACCCACGTCAGACTCCATCTCCCAGAGGCCCCAGGGTGTCCAGCTTCCTAGGACTCTGTGTCACGGAGGGCCCTCCTGGGCTGTGCTCTTTGAGAGAACCCTTGCTCCAAGAGCCTCCTCTGCAGGTTCCCTTCAGAAGCCCATCTCTCAAAGCCAAGCGGACGGCCCCTCAAACCCACTACCAGAGCCCAGCGAGCGACCAGCCTCAGAAGACTCCATCTCCCAGGGGTACTCGCGGGCCTCATACGTCAGAGGACGGCGTCCCCGGAACACACCGTGGACTCTCACTTCAGACTCCATCTCCCAGGAATCCCCGGGGGCCTCATACGTCACAGGACCGCGCGGCCGCACATCTCAGCCTCTATTTCCCAGGGATCCGTACGCACCCACGTCAGACTCCATCTCCCAGACGCCCCAGGGTGTCCAGCTTCCTAGGACTCTGTGTCACGGAGGGCCCTCCTGGGCTGTGCTCTTTGAGAGAACCCTTGCTCCAAGAGCCTCCTCTGCAAGTTCCCTTCAAAAGCCCATCTCTCAAAGACAAGCGGACGCCCCCTCACTCCCACTACCAGAGCCCAGCGAGCGACCAGCCTCAGATGACTCCATCTCCCAGGGGTACTCGCGGGCCTCATATGTCAGAGGACGGCGTCCCCGGAACACACCGTGGACTCTCAGTTCAGACTCCATCTCCCAGGAATCCCCGGGGGCCTCATACGTCACAGGACCGCGCGGCCGCACATCTCAGCCTCTATTTCCCAGGGATCCGGACGCACCCACGTCAGACTCCATCTCCCAGAGGCCCCAGGGTGTCCAGCTTCCTAGGACTCTGTGTCACGGAGGGCCCTCCTGGGCTGTGCTCTTTGAGAGAACCCTTGCTCCAAGAGCCTCCTCTGCAAGTTCCCTTCAGAAGCCCATCTCTCAAAGCCAAGCGGACGCCCCCTCACTCCCACTACCAGAGCCCAGCGAGCGACCAGCCTCAGATGACTCCATCTCCCAGGGGTACCCGCGGGCCTCATACGTCAGAGGACGGCGTCCCCGGAACACACCGTGGACTCTCACTTCAGACTCCATCTCCCAGGAATCCCCGGGGGCCTCATACGTCACAGGACCGCGCGGCCGCACATCTCAGCCTCTATTTCCCAGGGATCCGGACGCACCCACGTCAGACTCCATCTCCCAGAGGCCCCAGGGTGTCCAGCTTCCTAGGACTCTGTGTCACGGAGGGCCCTCCTGGGCTGTGCTCTTTGAGAGAACCCTTGCTCCAAGAGCCTCATCTGCAGGTTCCCTTCAGAAGCCCATCTCTCAAAGCCAAGCGGACGCCCCCTCACTCCCACTACCAGAGCCCAGCGAGCGACCAGCCTCAGATGACTCCATCTCCCAGGGGTACCCGCGGGCCTCATACGTCAGAGGACGGCGTCCCCGGAACACACCGTGGACTCTCACTTCAGACTCCATCTCCCAGGAATCCCCGGGGGCCTCATACGTCACAGGACTGCGCGGCCGCACATCTCAGCCTCTATTTCCCAGGGATCCGGACGCACCCACGTCAGACTCCATCTCCCAGAGGCCCCAGGGTGTCCAGCTTCCTAGGACTCTGTGTCACGGAGGGCCCTCCTGGGCTGTGCTCTTTGAGAGAACCCTTGCTCCAAGAGCCTCCTCTGCAAGTTCCCTTCAGAAGCCCATCTCTCAAAGCCAAGCGGACGGCCCCTCACTCCCACTACCAGAGCCCAGCGAGCGACCAGCCTCAGATGACTCCATCTCCCAGGAGTACCTGCGGGCCTCATACGTCAGAGGACGGCGTCCCTGGAACACACTGTGGACTCTCAGTTCAGACTCCATCTCCCAGGGGTACTCGCGGGCCTCATACGTCAGAGGACGGCGTCCCCGGAACACACCGTGGACTCTCAGTTCAGACTCCATCTCCCAGGAATCCCTGGGGGCCTCATACGTCACAGGACCGCGCGGCCGCACATCTCAGCCTCTATTTCCCAGGGATCCGTACGCACCCACGTCAGACTCCATCTCCCAGAGGCCCCAGGGTGTCCAGCTTCCTAGGACTCTGTGTCACGGAGGGCCCTCCTGGGCTGTGCTCTTTGAGAGAACCCTTGCTCCAAGAGCCTCCTCTGCAGGTTCCCTTCAGAAGCCCATCTCTCAAAGCCAAGCGGACGCCCCCTCACTCCCACTACCAGAGCCCAGCGAGCGACCAGCCTCAGATGACTCCATCTCCCAGGGGTACCCGCGGGCCTCATACGTCAGAGGACGGCGTCCCCGGAACACACCGTGGACTCTCAGTTCAGACTCCATCTCCCAGGAATCCCCGGGGGCCTCATACGTCACAGGACCGCGCGGCCGCACATCTCAGCCTCTATTTCCCAGGGATCCGGATGCACCCACGTCAGACTCCATCTCCCAGAGGCCCCAGGGTGTCCAGCTTCCTAGGACTCTGTGTCACGGAGGGCCCTCCTGGGCTGTGCTCTTTGAGAGAACCCTTGCTCCAAGAGCCTCTTCTGCAGGTTCCCTTCAGAAGCCCATCTCTCAAAGCCAAGCGGACGGCCCCTCACTCCCACTACCAGAGCCCAGCGAGCGACCAGCCTCAGATGACTCCATCGCCCAGGGGTACCCGCGGGCCTCATACGTCAGAGGACGGCGTCCCCGGAACACACCGTGGACTCTCAGTTCAGACTCCATCTCCCAGGAATCCCCGGGGGCCTCATACGTCACAGGACTGCGCGGCCGCACATCTCAGCCTCTATTTCCCAGGGATCCGTACGCACCCACGTCAGACTCCATCTCCCAGAGGCCCCAGGGTGTCCAGCTTCCTAGGACTCTGTGTCACAGAGGGCCCTCCTGGGCTGTGCTCTTTGAGAGAACCCTTGCTCCAAGAGCCTCCTCTGCAGGTTCCCTTCAGAAGCCCATCTCTCAAAGCCAAGCGGACGGCCCCTCACTCCCACTACCAGAGCCCAGCGAGCGACCAGCCTCAGATGACTCCATCTCCCAGGAGTACCTGCGGGCCTCATACGTCAGAGGACGGCGTCCCTGGAACACACTGTGGACTCTCAGTTCAGACTCCATCTCCCAGGGGTACTCGCGGGCCTCATACGTCAGAGGACGGCGTCCCCGGAACACACCGTGGACTCTCAGTTCAGACTCCATCTCCCAGGAATCCCCGGGGGCCTCATACGTCACAGGACCGCGTGGCCACACATCTCAGCCTCTATTTCCCAGGGATCCGTATGCACCCACGTCAGACTCCATCTCCCAGAGGCCCCAGGGTGTCCAGCTTCCTAGGACTCTGTGTCACGGAGGGCCCTCCTGGGCTGTGCTCTTTGAGAGAACCCTTGCTCCAAGAGCCTCCTCTGCAGGTTCCCTTCAGAAGCCCATCTCTCAAAGCCAAGCGGACGGCCCCTCAAACCCACTACCAGAGCCCAGCGAGCGACCAGCCTCAGAAGACTCCATCTCCCAGGGGTACTCGCGGGCCTCATACGTCAGAGGACGGCGTCCCCGGAACACACCGTGGACTCTCACTTCAGACTCCATCTCCCAGGAATCCCCGGGGGCCTCATACGTCACAGGACCGCGCGGCCGCACATCTCAGCCTCTATTTCCCAGGGATCCGGACGCACCCACGTCAGACTCCATCTCCCAGAGGCCCCAGGGTGTCCAGCTTCCTAGGACTCTGTGTCACGGAGGACCCTCCTGGGCTGTGCTCTTTGAGAGAACCCTTGCTCCAAGAGCCTCCTCTGCAAGTTCCCTTCAGAAGCCCATCTCTCAAAGCCAAGCGGACGGCCCCTCACTCCCACTACCAGAGCCCAGCGAGCGACCAGCCTCAGATGACTCCATCTCCCAGGGGTACCCGCGGGCCTCATACGTCAGAGGACGGCGTCCCCGGAACACACCGTGGACTCTCACTTCAGACTCCATCTCCCAGGAATCCCCGGGGGCCTCATACGTCACAGGACCGCGCGGCCGCACATCTCAGCCTCTATTTCCCAGGGATCCGGATGCACCCACGTCAGACTCCATCTCCCAGAGGCCCCAGGGTGTCCAGCTTCCTAGGACTCTGTGTCACGGAGGGCCCTCCTGGGCTGTGCTCTTTGAGAGAACCCTTGCTCCAAAAGCCTCCTCTGCAAGTTCCCTTCAGAAGCCCATCTCTCAAAGCCAAGCGGACGGCCCCTCACTCCCACTACCAGAGCCCAGCGAGCGACCAGCCTCAGAAGACTCCATCTCCCAGGGGTACTCGCGGGCCTCATACGTCAGAGGACGGCGTCCCCGGAACACACCGTGGACTCTCAGTTCAGACTCCATCTCCCAGGAATCCCCGGGGGCCTCATACGTCACAGGACCGCGCGGCCGCACATCTCAGCCTCTATTTCCCAAGGATCTGTACGCACCCACGTCAGACTCCATCTCCCAGAGGCCCCAGGGTGTCCAGCTTCCTAGGACTCTGTGTCACGGAGGGCCCTCCTGGGCTGTGCTCTTTGAGAGAACCCTTGCTCCAAGAGCCTCCTCTGCAGGTTCCCTTCAGAAGCCCATCTCTCAAAGCCAAGCGGACGCCCCCTCACTCCCTCTACCAGAGCCCAGCGAGCGACCAGCCTCAGATGACTCCATCTCCCAGGGGTACCCGCGGGCCTCATACGTCAGAGGACGGGGTCCCCAGAACACACTGTGGACTCTCACTTCAGACTCCATCTCCCAGGAATCCCCGGGGGCCTCATACGTCACAGGACCGCGCGGCCGCACATCTCAGCCTCTATTTCCCAGGGATCCGGACGCACCCACGTCAGACTCCATCTCCCAGAGGCCCCAGGGTGTCCAGCTTCCTAGGACTCTGTGTCACGGAGGGCCCTCCTGGGCTGTGCTCTTTGAGAGAACCCTTGCTCCAAGAGCCTCCTCTGCAAGTTCCCTTCAGAAGCCCATCTCTCAAAGCCAAGCGGACGGCCCCTCACTCCCACTACCAGAGCCCAGCGAGCGACCAGCCTCAGATGACTCCATCTCCCAGGAGTACCTGCGGGCCTCATACGTCAGAGGACGGCGTCCCTGGAACACACTGTGGACTCTCAGTTCAGACTCCATCTCCCAGGGGTACTCGCGGGCCTCATACGTCAGAGGACGGCGTCCCCGGAACACACCGTGGACTCTCAGTTCAGACTCCATCTCCCAGGAATCCCTGGGGGCCTCATACGTCACAGGACCGCGCGGCCGCACATCTCAGCCTCTATTTCCCAGGGATCCGTACGCACCCACGTCAGACTCCATCTCCCAGAGGCCCCAGGGTGTCCAGCTTCCTAGGACTCTGTGTCACGGAGGGCCCTCCTGGGCTGTGCTCTTTGAGAGAACCCTTGCTCCAAGAGCCTCCTCTGCAGGTTCCCTTCAGAAGCCCATCTCTCAAAGCCAAGCGGACGCCCCCTCACTCCCACTACCAGAGCCCAGCGAGCGACCAGCCTCAGATGACTCCATCTCCCAGGGGTACCCGCGGGCCTCATACGTCAGAGGACGGCGTCCCCGGAACACACCGTGGACTCTCAGTTCAGACTCCATCTCCCAGGAATCCCCGGGGGCCTCATACGTCACAGGACCGCGCGGCCGCACATCTCAGCCTCTATTTCCCAGGGATCCGGATGCACCCACGTCAGACTCCATCTCCCAGAGGCCCCAGGGTGTCCAGCTTCCTAGGACTCTGTGTCACGGAGGGCCCTCCTGGGCTGTGCTCTTTGAGAGAACCCTTGCTCCAAGAGCCTCATCTGCAGGTTCCCTTCAGAAGCCCATCTCTCAAAGCCAAGCGGACGCCCCCTCACTCCCACTACCAGAGCCCAGCGAGCGACCAGCCTCAGACGACTCCATCTCCCAATGATCTCCGCCGGTACTGCTGTCAGTGGACCCTGTTTCCATGAAGGCACCGGGGCATTCATCCTCAGACTCTATTTCCCAGAGCTCCCCGCAGGCACCACCCCCCTCTTCCGTTATCCTCAGAACGTTGCAGCCCTAGAGTATGGAGTGCTGAGCAGGACAGATGCATGGACACTCACGACAGGGGGTGGGAGACGGCGCTTGTGTGGAATCCACAGGCCGACATGATAGTGGAATCCACATGAGCACTGCACCATCCTTTCTCACAGGGCCAACAGAGGCTTTGGGCGTCAGGCGTTGCGGCACAGCGGCTTGAGTGGCTGCCTGCAATGCCGGCATTCCCTATGGACGCTGCTTACATCAAGGCTACTGCACTTCCAATCCAGTTCCCTGCTGATGTGCCTGGGAAAGCCTCGGGTGGTGGCCAGAGTCTTGCCCTCCTGCCACGCACAGGAAAGACCCAAAGGGAGTTCCAGGCTCCTGGTTTCAGCTTGGCCCCGCCCCACCATTGTCCCCAGTTGGGGAGTGAACCAGCAGATGGAATATCTGTCTCTCCCTCTGTAGCTGTAGCTCAAGAAAAAAGGCGAGGGCGAGAGCGAGAGAGAGCGAGAGAGAGAGCGAGAGCGAGAGAGAGAGAGAGAGAGAGATATGGGACAGAGGGTGAGTAAGAAAAAGAAAGAAGGGGTGGGAAGGGGAGTGGAGGGGAGGGGTCTGAGGGAGTGTGTTTCCCCAACCTGCCACTCAAGGCCACAGCTGCAGACCCATCAGTGAAAAGCAGGTCTGCACAAGAAAGGTCTCCAGGACCTTCAACTCCGAATGTCTACTGTCCAGAACCGTGGGCAATAAATTCCTGTTGTGATCTCCTTCCCCAAAACCCATAAGCCTGCTCCCATTGTGAAAAATAACAGAAAAGCAAACCTGACTGCATGAAGCCAGAGACCTAGAAGACACGGCCAATTGCCCAGTAAAAAGGCCTGTTCAGTGGGGCCAGTGTTGTGGTGGAGTGGGTTAAGCCACCTGGAGCAGCAGCATCCCACATGGGCACCAGTTCAAGTCCCGGCTGAGGCACTTTTGCTCCAGCTCCCTGCTGATGCACCTGGGCAAGCAGCGAAAGGTGGCCCAAGTGCCTGGGGCCCTGAACCCACATGGGAGACATGGAAAAGCCCCCTGCTCCTGGTGCTGGCCTGGCCCAGCCCCGCCCCAGCTTTGGTGACCGCTTGGGGAGTGAATCCGGGGATGGAAGACCTCTCTCTGCCTTTCCCTTTCTCCCTGTGGAACTCTGCCTTTGAAATGCATACACTAAGTCTTTAAACAAAATTACTCACGGGGCTGGGATTGTGTCCTGGCAGGCAGAGCTCCAGACCGCTGGCTTCAGTGTGGCCCCGCTCCAGCTGCTGAGGACACTAGGGGCAGTGAAGCAGTGGATGGAAGACCGCTGTCTCTCTCTCTCTCTCTCTCTCTCTCTCTCTCTCTCTCTCTCTCTCTGCCTCCTCCTCTGGAACACTGCCTTTTAAATAAAGAGATACATACACAAGTCGATACATACAAAGAAAGAATGTAAATAAGTACAGAGATACTCCTCAGGCAGGAGCAAAAGAGCGATTCCTCTTAGCACACAACAGCCCCTTCTCATTTGACCTGCAGATGCAATGGAATCCCAATCACATTCCCAGCAAAGATGCCAACGGACAGTTGAGAATCCTAGATAGGTGACATAAGACTGAAGAAGAAGGGGGCCGGCACTGTGCCTTAGTGGGTCGAGTCCCAGCTAGCATCACCAGCATCCCATAGAGGAGACTGCTGGAGTCCCAGTTGCTCCACTTCCAGCCCAGCTCCCTGCTAACGGCCCGGGAAAAGCAGCAGAAGATGGCCCGAGTGCTTGGGCCCTGCTCCTATGGGGGAGACCACAAAGAAGCTCCTGGCTCCTGGCTCCTGGCTCCTGGCTCCTGGCTCCTGGCTCCTGGCTCCTGGCTCTGCCCTGGCTGTTGTAGGCACTGGGAGTGAATCAGTGGATGGGAGAATGCGGTCTCTCTCTAAAACTGACTCTCAAATAAATAAATCGTAAAACCAAAGATTATTAGGACAGCACATGTCATGAGAGAAAAAGCTAGTAGGAAAATAGGCTCTCCTTGCCTCTGCCTCTCTGTAGCTCTGACTTCCCAATAAATCTATAAATCTAAAAATCTTTAAAAAGGGGGGGGGCAGCAGAGAGGGCACCAGCAGTAGGTAAAGCCACCGCCTGCAGTGCCGGCATCCTATATAGGCACCAATTCGAGTCCTGGCTGCTCCATTTCTAATCCAGGTCTCTGCCCTGGCCTGGGGGTACAATAAAAGATGGCCCAAGTCTTTGGGCCCCTGCACCCATGTGGGAGACCTGGAGGAAGCTCCTGCCTCCTGGGTGCAGACAGGCTCAGGCACAGCCATTGTGGCTATCTGGAGAGTGAACTAGCACTCTCTCACTCTCTCATATCTATCTATCGATCGATCCATCGATCTATCAATCCATCGCTCTCTGCCTTTCAAATCAATACATAATTAACTCCTTCAAAACCAGTAAAACAGGGATATGGGACACACATCTATTACATAGCTAAACTCTTTTAACAGAAACAATGGCAATTGCAATAAGAACATTCATTCATCACTGTTCCACTCTCCCTGTAAATTTGGCTCTTAGGTCACAGGACCGCGCGGGGCTCATGTTAGACTCGATGTCCCAGGGACCTGTGAGCGCCCACATCAGACTCCATCTCCCAGAGGCCCCAGGGTGTCCAGCTTCCTAGGACTCTGTGTCACGGAGGGCCCTCCTGGGCTGTGCTCTTTGAGAGAACCCTTGCTCCAAGAGCCTCCTCTGCAAGTTCCCTCCCTTCAGAAGCCCATCTCTCAAAGCTAAACTTTACTGTGGCCATGACCAGTGTCTGAAATGGATGCAGGACACAGCATGTGAGTTGATGAGATGCATTTTAGACACTGCGATGGTCCTCTCCACTGTCTACCATGGATGCAGGATGGAGCATATGAGTAGATGAGATTTGCTCTAGACATTCCTGTGGCCCTGACCACTATCTGACATGGATCAGGACTTAGTACGTGATTGAATGAGAGGTGTTCTAGACATTCCTTGGGCCCTGACCACTGTCTGATGTGGATCAGGATGGAGCATTGAGTGGATTAGATGTGTTCTAGAATTTCCTCTGGCCCTGAACACTGTCTAATGTGGATGCAGAACACAGCATGTTTGTTTTGAGATGTGTTCTAGACATTGCTGTGGCCCGGCCCACAGTCTGCCATGGATGCAGACCACAGCCTGTGAGTGTTGGGATGTGTTCTAGCCATTCCTGTGCCACTGACCACTGTCTGAAGTGGATGCAGGACACATCATGTTAGTGGATGAGATGTGTTCTAGCCATTCCTGTAGGCCTGACCGCTGTCTGACGTGGATGCAGGACGCAGCATCTTAGTGTGTGAGATGATTTCTACACATAACTATGCCCCTAACCACTGTCCTCCTTGGATGCCGAATGCAGCAAGTGAGTAAATGAATGTGTTCTACACATTACTATGGCCCTGAACACTGTGTGAAGTGGATGTATAACATGGCACGTTAGTGATGAGATGTTGTCTAGACATTCCTGTGGCCCTGAGCTCTGTCTGATGTGGAACAGGATGGAGCATGTGAGTGGATGAGATGTGTACTAGACATTCCTGTGGCGCTGACCACTTTCTGACAAGGATGCTGAATGGAGAATATGAGTGGATGAGATGAGTTCTACACAAACCTGTGGCACGGTCCACTGTTTCATGTGGATGCAGGATGCAACATGTGAGTGCTTGAGATGTGTTCTAGACATTCCTGTGGCCCTGACCACTGTCTGATATGGGTGGAGGACACAACATGTGAGTCAGTGAGATGTGTTCTAGCCTTTTCTGTAACTCTTACTACTGTATGACATGAATGCAGGATGCAGCATGTGTGCGGATGACATGTGTTCTAGACATTCCTATGGCCCTCACCATTGTCTGACATGGATGAATGACTTAGCACGTGAATGAATGAGAGGTGTTCTAGATATTTTTGCTGCCCTGAACTCGGTCTGATATGGATGCATGATGGAGCATGTGAGTTGATGAGATGAGTTCTACACATTCTTGCGGCACGGTCCACTGTTTCATGTGGATGTAGGTCGCAGCATGAGAGTGGATGAGATGTGTTCTAGCTATTTCTGTGGCTGTAACCACTGTCTGATGTGGATCATGATGGAGCAAGTGAGTAGATGAGATGGGTTCTATAAAATTCCTGTTGTCCTGACTACTGTCTGACCTGGATGCAGGATGCATCATGTGAGTGGATGAGAGGTGTGCTAGACATTTCTGTAGCCATGTCCACTGTCTTAATGGACGCAGCATTTGAGTGGTTGAGATAGATTCTAGACATTCGGGTGTCCCTGAAATCTGACGGACATTGATGCATGATGGAGAATTTGAGTGCATGAGATGTGTACTAGACATTACCTCGGCTCTAACCACTGTCTGACATGGATGGATCATGTGAGTGGATGACAGGTGTTCTAGACATTCTTGTTGACTGACGACTGTCTGATATGGATGGAGCATGTGAGTGGATGAGTGTGTTCTAGACATTTCTGTGGCCCTGAACTCTGTCTGCCATGGATGCAGAGCATAGCATGTGAAAGACGAGAGGTGGTCTAGGCATTCCTGTCGCCATTAGCACTGTCTAACATGAATGCAGGAATCATCATATTAGTGGATGAGATGTGTTCTACACATTCCTGTGAACTGACCACTGTCTGCAATGGATGCAGAACACAGAATGTGAGTGGATGGGATGTGTTCTAGGCATTCTGTGGCAGGATGACTGTCTGAATTGCATGCAGCTTGGAGCATGTGAGTGGATGAGATGAGATCAAAACATTCCTGTGGCACTGACCACTGTCTGAATTGGATACAGGAATCAGCATGTGAGTGGATGATATGTGTTCTAGACATTCAGGTGGCCATGACCACTGTCTGAGATGGATGCAGCATGGAGGATGTGAGTGAATAAGATGTGTTCTAGCCATTCCTGTGGCCCTGATCACAGTCTGACATGGATGCAGCATACAACATGCAAGTGAATGAGATGTGTTCTGGGCATTCCTGTGGCCCTGAACACTGTCTGACATGGTTGCAGGAGGCAGCATTTGAGTGGATGAGTGCATTCTAGACATTCCTTTTGCCCTGATCATTGTCTGATATGGATCGAGCATGTGAGTGGATGAGATGTGTTCTAGACATTCCTGTGGCCCTGGCCACTGTCTGACATGGATGCAGCACGCAGCATGTGAGTGGATGTGATGTATTTTATGCATTCCGGTGGCCCTGACCACTGTTTGATTCAGATGCATGACGCAGCTTGTGTGTGGATGAGATGTGTTATACACATTCCTGTGTTTTGACCACTGTCTGACAGGAATGCAGGATGGAGCATGTGCATGGATGAGATGTGTTATAGACATTCGTGTTGTCCTGACCAATGTCACATAGCATGTGAGTGGTTGTGATGTGATCTATACATTCCTGTTTCCCTTATCACTGATGTGGATGCAGGACGCAGCACGTAGTGGATGTGATGTGTTTTATACATTCCTGTGGCCCTGACCACTGTCTGATATGAATGCAGGACATAGCATGTGAGTGGATTAGATGTGTTCTAGACCTTCATGTGGCCTTGACCACTCTCTGATGTGGATGCATGTCACAGCCAATGAGTTGATGAGATGTGTTCTAGACATTCCTGTGGCCCTGACTATTATCCGATATGGATGGAGCATTTGAGTGCATGAGATGTGTTCTAGACATTACTGTGGCCATGACCAGTGTCTGAAATGGATGCAGGACACAGCATGTGAGTAGATGAGATGTGTTCTAGACATTGGGATGGCCCTCACCACTGTCTACCATGGATGTAGGAAGGAGCATATGAGTAGATGAGATTTGCTCTAGACATTCCTGTGGCTCTGACCACTGTCTGATGTGGATCAGGATGGAGCATGTGATTGCTTGAGATGAGTTCTACACATTCCTGTGGCACTGACCACTGTATGATGTGCAAGCAAGATGCAACATGTGAATGGATGAGATGTGTTCTAGATATTCCTGTGGCCTTGACCACTGTCTGATGTGGATCAGAATGGAGCATGTGAAAGGATGATATGTGTTCTAGACATTTTGTGGCCCTGACTGCTGTCTAACATGGATGCAGAATGCATCATGTGAGTGGATGAGAGGTGTTCTAGACATTTCTGTAGCCATGTCCAGTGTCTGATATGGATGGAGCATGTGAGTGAATGAGATATGTTCTAGCCATTCCTGTGGCCATGACCACTGTCTGACGTGGATGCAGGATGCTGCATCTTAGTGTGTGAGATGAGTTCGAAACATTACTATGCCCCTAACCACTGTCCTCCATGGATGCCAAATGCAGCAAGTGAGTGGATGAGATGTGTTCTACACCTTCCTGTGCCACTGACCACTCTAAGATGTGGATCAAGGATGCAACATGTGAGTGGATGAGATGTGTTCTAGACTTTCCTGTGTCCCTGACCAACATCTGATGTGGATCTTGATGTAGCATGGGAGTGAATGAGATGTGTTCTAGCCATTCCTGTGGCCCTGAACACTGTCTGACGTGGATGCAGAACATGGCATGTTAGTGATGTGATGTGTTCTACACATTTCTGTGTCCCTGACCAATGTCTGATAAAGAGGCAGGATTAATCATGTGAGTGGATAAGATGTGTTCTAGACATTCCTGTTGCAGGACCCTATCTGCCATGGATGCAGAGCACAGCATGTGAGTGGATGAGCAGTTTTCTAGGCATTACTGTGTCCATGAGCACTGTCTGACATGGATGCGGGACTCATCATATGAGTGAATGAGATGTGTTCTACACATTCCTTTTTTTTTTAATAAAGCTTTTATTTAAAGAATATAAATTTCCAAAGAACAGCTTATGGATTACAATGGCCTCCCCCACCATAACTTCCCTCCCACCCACAACCCTCCCCTTTCCCGCTCCCTCTCCCCTTCCATTCACATCAAGATTCATTTTCAATTCTCTTTATATACAGAAGATCAGTTTAGTACATACTACGTAAAGATTTCAACAGTTTGCCCTCATATAGCAACACAAAGTGAAAAATACTGTTGGAGTACTAGTTATAGTATTCATTCACAATATATAGTACATTAAGGACAGAGATCCTACATGATATATTTTTTTAATTGATTAATTTTCTATGTAATTTCCAATTTAACAACAAGTTTTTTTTCATTTTTAATTATCTATATACTGAAGATACATATATATATACAGTATGCACTGTACATATATACATACATATACCATATATGTGTATATATATACAGTATACATACACATACTGTATATATGTATATATACATATACTGCACATACGTATATACTGTGTGTGTATATATATATATATAGATATATAGCATACACTAAGTAAAGATTTCATCAGTTTGCTCCCACACAGAAACACAGAGTGTAAAATACTGTTTCAGTACTAGTTATAGCATTACTTCACATTGGACAACACATTAAGGACAGATCCCTCATGAGACGTAAGTACACAGTGACTCCTGATGTTGATTTAATAATTTGACACTCTTGTTTATGGCGTCAGTAATGTCCCTAGGCTTTAGTCATGAGTTGCCGAGGCTATGGAAGCCTTTAGGGTTTGCCGACTTCAATCTTACTCCAACAGGGTCGTAGTCAAAGTGGAAGTTCTCTCCTCCCTTCAGAGAAAGGTACCTCCTTCTTTGATGGCCCATTCTTTCCACTGGGATCTCACTCGCAGAGATCTTTCATTTAGGTCTTCTTTTTTTTCCAGAGTATCTTGGCTTTCCATGCCTAAAATATTCTCATGGGCTCTTGAGCCAGATCCGAATGCCTTAAAGGCTGATTCTGAGGCCAGAGTGCTGTTTAGGACATCTGCTATTCTATGAGTCTGCTGTGTATCTCACTTCCCATGTTGGATCATTCTCTCCCTTTTTGGTTCTGTCAGTTAGTATTAGCAGACACTAGTCTTGTTTGTGTGACCCTTTGACTCTTAGACCTATCTTCCTTTATAAAACACAGTAAAGGCACCGCAAACACCAGCGGGGACCACACATGCATGCTTGGTGGCTCACAGGCAGAAAAAGGATGCACAATGGCCAGCCAAAGCCACTGCAACTGGCTCTGGACAGCACTGGTAGCCACTGCACAGGTCAATGCATGCCCAGCCTGAGACTGACTTCTAGGTGTGCAGATGACACGTGCACAGGGCCAGCCTTACCCACGATGGCCCCGAATGAGAACAACCACACGCCCACCGCTGGGGGCTGGACGAGCAAACTGCAGTTATCCACACCACGGAGTTCACTGAGCAACAAGAGAGCAGTGAGGCACAGCGACAGGGACCGAGTAGATGACAGCAGCGTCACCAACACGGGCTGAGGGGCACAGGACGCTCGGCCCAGCGGTGCTGTGGTGCAGCTGGAAAAGCCCCGACCTGCGGCACCAGCATCCCACATGGCGCCGGCTTGAGTCCCAGCTGCTGCACTTCCGACCCAGCTCCCTGCTAATGGCCCAGGTGCTTGGGCCCCTGCACCCACGTGGGGGACACAGAGGAGGCGCCTGGCTCCTGACTTGGAACCAGCCCAGTTCCACATTGCAGCCATTTGAGGAGTGAACCAGCGAATGCAGGGCCTCACTCTTTCTATGTAACTCTGACTTTCAAATAAATAAATGAATCTTTAAAAAAAAAAAAAAGTCCCACCCTTCTCTGTCACACCAGGTGCTCCACGTACGTTGCCAGACTGGAAGGGGGTGCGGGGGGTGCTCCCTCTCATTTTAAGTCTCCTCGCAGTCTTGTTTTTCCATCATGGGCTTTTCTTTCTTTCCTTTTTGGCAAAGTAATTAGGATGCCTATGGGAAGAGTGGCTGCTTCAGCTGGACTGGCTCTGAGCCTAACCAAACAGCGAGGATTCCAGCAGGAAATGCGGCCCCTCCCCACAATTCCAACCCCATCCTCCAAGACCCTAAAACCACCTTCAGTCCATACAGAACCCACCCGCAGAGCTAAAGCATCTAGGGTGGCCATGGGCGCGCCCACAGCGCCTTCTGCTGGGCGCATCGTGAAGTTCACCTCCCACCAGGGACCAGCTGCGCTCTAGAACCTCCTGGAGGTTCCAGGGCAAGGGCCAGAGCCAAGGTTCACGGGAAGCCGGACAAGGATCTAGCACGTGGATGCGGGCAGAGGGAGAGGCCAGGGCCTGAGCAGGTGGGTCAAGAAACGAGGATGACGGGAAAGCCCGCCCTGGTACAGCTCACCATCTAACAGGTGGGCAGAAGCTACCCCAGCTCAAGGCAGCACAGTCTGGGAGAATGGGCGGTCCACCTGGACTCAGACACTGAGGGCATTGCTGCTGCCAGAGAGCCCCGCGGGCGTCCTGCCTTATTAGGGTCCATCTCCCAGAGGGCCCCGCGGGCGTCCTGCCTTATGAGTCCATCTCCCAGGGGGCCCCGCGGGCGTCCCGCCTTATGATTCCATCTCCCAGGGGGCCCCGCGGGCGTCCCGCCTTATTAGAGTCCAACTCCCAGGGGGCCCCGCGGGCGTCCCGCCTTATTAGAGTCCATCTCCCAGGGGACCCCGCGGGCGTCCCGCCTCAGAGGTCACTTCCCAAAGCCCCACAGGTGCCCGCCGCAGACTCCATTTCCCAGAGTACCGCGGGCGTCCAAACCTCTGATGACTCCGTTTCTCGGAGGGCCCGGAAGGGGTCCGTCTACGAAGACCCCGTCTCCCAGGCCCCATGGGCTTCCCCCCTCGGACCCCGTCTCCCAGCGTCTGGGGACGCCCGACTCCGACTCCTCCCAGAGTCCAGCCAGCCACGGCCTCAAAGGACTCCATATCCCAGAGTTCCCCGCGGGCGTCGTGCGTCAGAGGACTCCATCTCCCAGGGGGCCCCGCGGGCGTCCCATCCATCCCATCCACAGGCCTCCCACGCTGACGCTGCAGTCGGTCAGATAAAGCGAGTTCGCGCGCCCCCTCCTGGCCGCCGCGACTCCCTACACAACGCTCAGCACGTGCCAGCCCAGCTTTACCAGGAAATGAACAAGTTCAGGGTTCATGACTGAAGGCCTCCGTGCTGGAAATTCACACTGAAAGGGGCCGCCATACCCCAGGGCGTGTCCGACAGTGTGACAGGCGACTCAGAAGTTGAAACTATCTACAAAGTATAGCACACACGGATGGTTATAGACAGAGGTTATTTTGCTTGGTTGTCCTAAAACAAGGCCTGTTCTTCATAAAAATAAACATTAGTTTGTAACTGGTCCATTTCTAGCCTCTGTACCTCTTTGCTTGATAACGGCCAAGGCCACCAGACATGGCTTCTGTCTACTCCTGGCTGCCGCCACAAGATAACACAGGTGGCACCAAGATCAGTGACACCATGCTTGACTGGGAACAACTGAATAATTGAATCCTTACTTTTTTCCAATAGGTTACAATAAACCTGGCTGATTGGCTAACTACTCACTTCTGCATGCCTGCTTTCTGCTTGCACAAGCCCACGTATAATCAAATGTCCGATAAAAAGTAGGTTTTGCCTTTATAAACCCCACACCACTGCGACTCAGGGCTCTTCTCCGGACTTGCTCTGTGAGAGCTGGCTAATAAAGACTCCTAATTTGACCCCAAAAGTCTCGCAGTGTTTTTAATCTGTGCACCCCACAACATTTGGAGGCCCCAGCGAGATCTTCCCCTGTCCCTCTCGGGACATGCAGGCTAGCTACGACGCAGTGGTGTAGCCCAAGGAGGCTCAGGGGTGGCTGCTGAGAGACGTTCCTCAGCCCGGGGCTGACTTCTGGCACTTCAGCACAGTTTTCTGGAGCCTTCACTAAATTTAAATCAAAGGAGTTGTCTGGTGCCTCACCGGTGAGTAGAAATTTTTTGATTTCTTCTGGTTTCTGGTCTGTGGGTCGGCCCATCAAGGGTTGTTGGGAGGCTGAACACAGCACTACTTCCAAACCAGGTCTGAGTGTGAGACATCATCTCAGGCCTCTGGTCTTGGTTCTCTGGTTTTGGCTAAACCTAATTTGTGTAAGGATCATCTTTGTTGGTTCACTGTTATGTCTCGTGTGCTTGGTGTTTTACTCGTTAAGGAGATGGGACAGGGTCTTCTCTTCCCGCTGACCCTCCATTGGGTTTCCTCCTGCAAGACTTTGATGAAGTCAAAAAGCATGCAATTGGATCTTCTGGATATGAAATAAATGCTCTTGATTTCCACCTTTTTTTGTGAGTGGGAGTGGTCAAACTTTAATGTCGGGAGGCCACCAGAAGGAACCACTAATCTCTTTATGGCTTTACAGGTTCAAGGGGTGATTTTTGGGAAACCAGGTCATTATGACCAGGCGCTGTACACTGAGGTCTGCATGGATTTTCTCACAGACCCCCCAACACGGCTGAAAGCCAGCTTAAAGAAACAGATAAGGTCATCAAAAGGAAAGAGTGCTGGGGACCAAAGGGAAGGATAAGTCACCCCCCTCCCCAGTCATTCCAAGTCCCCCAGGGGATTCAGATGTCCTAGACCCTCCCCCATATGGGATCCTGCCAACAACCCCAAGTGCCCCCTGACTCTTCCACTCCAACGTCCCCTGCGGGCCCATCGACACCTGCAACTCTGAGGACCCTTGATCAGGGTAGAAGACCGGCCTCATTAGCCCTCCAGGCACACGGAGTGGGGCGAGGTAGCCCCTTCACCCGCAGCTGAGGAGTTTCCAGATTCCACTCAACCCCTTGCTCCAGTCCCCCCTTTATGCCAGGTGCCTCCCCGTTTGGGGAAGGCAGGCCCCCTGCATGGTGTTTATTCCCTTTTCCACTAGCCATCTGTATAACTGGAAACAGCGAACCCTTCTTTCTCGGAAAAACTGCAGGCTCTAAGCTCCCTTCTGAGTCTACTTTCTTCACTCACCAACCGACTGGGACAACAGCCAGCAGCTTCTGCAGACCTTCTCACCTCGGAGCAGAGATCGCATCCAGCAAGAGGCCCAAAACCGGTCTCGGCCCCGAAAGACAGCCTTCCTATGAGCCCATCAGACAGGAGAGAGTATTTCCCCTTAGTCGCCCTGATTGGGACCCAAATGGTGGGGTAAAGAGGCTCCCAACCAGTATCGCCAGATTCTTATAAGGGGGTATGTGCGGCAGCCAAGAAGCCAACTAATTTATCTAAGGTAAGTGAGACCATCCAAAAGCCAGTCCCTGGGAGTTTTTCTTGAGCGCCTCTTTGAAGCATACCGTGTGTATGCTCCCACAGACCCAGAAGCCCCCGAAAACAGTCGTGCAATTAATGTGGTGCTTGTATCACAATCGGGCCCCGATATTAGACGTGAGTTACAAAGACTGAAGGGTTCAAGGCAAAGCTCTGAATTGGTAGAGGCGGCTCAACAGGTCTATAATAATGGAGATGACCCTGCTACTGTCCAGACAAAAAAGATGGCCAGAATTATGGCTTTAAGAAACCCTGGAGGCAGCAGTGTGGCCTCTTCACACTGCCTGTGCCTAATTCATTCTGAGACTACGTGTTTACAACACTTCCTAGAATGTAAGATAAAATATATATACATGAAGACATGCCTCCACATGTGTGATCTTATTGAATACAAAAATTGTAAGGAAGTAAGGTCAACACAGTTGAACTTATCCAACATATATATAAGGAAATAAATTCAGCTACTTTTTATTTTTTGTGACAGGCAGAGTGGACAGTGAGAGAGAGACAGAGAGAAGGGTCTTCCTTTGCTGTTGGTTCACCCTCCAATGGCTGCTGCGGACAGCGCACTGCAGCCGGCGCACCGCGCTCATCCGATGGCAGGAGCCAGGTGCTAGGTGCTTTTTCCTGGTCTCCCATGGGGTGCAGGGCCCAAGCACTTGGGCCATCCTCCACTGCACTCCGGGGCCACAGCAGAGGGCTGGCCTGGAAGAGGGGCAACCGGGACAGAATCCGGCGCCCCGACCGGGATTAGAACCCGGTGTGCCAGCGCCGCAAGGCAGAGGATTAGCCTGTTGAGCCACAGCGCAGGCAAAAATTCAGCTACTTTTTTGTAATCAAAATCGTTTATCCTGATTGTGACTGAGTAAATCAAACAAATTGTTAAATTAAGCTAAGTTAGGTAATTACATTAATATGCCCAGCTTTACTTAAATGCTATGGGTACATAAGATGTGTGTACAAGGTATAGGATTGTTAGAATAATTGCAAGTATGCTATAAAGTGTGTTATAAAATGTGTTGCCATACTAGACCAGGTATCCACACATAACTTGTTAGGTAGGTAATTTGCTAAATTGTTAAATTACTAATTGATACACCTAGCAAAAACAACTGTAAAATAACACTCATCAATGTTTGCTGCAGGTATCTTCTGAGCCCAGTGACAACGGTAAGACAACAGACCCATCAGTCTCTGCCACAGGTGTCTTCCAAGCCCAGCAACACTGTACGGCAAAAGTCTCGGAGATGGTACAACAGAGGCTAACAGTGTTAACCAATTTCGTCAGAGGCTATAATATGTGAAACCTTGAGGCCCCACCTTACTAGGCCTCCAGTTTCAGGGGATGAACTGTAAGGAGCAGAAATTAAACCACTTCACCACAATATTAACAAGAAATACCCAAGAGCTAAGCTGACTGCAGATCTGCATAGACCTGATAAAAACCACCCAAGGCCCACACACAGCCTCCTGGGGACCTCCTTGGTCCTACACTGACCCCCAAAAGTCTGCAGACTGAAGGGGCCCAGAGAGAGTTTGAACAGATGCTCTTGAGAGGCGGCAGGCAAAAGCCCCAGGTTGACCCACAACACTCAGACCTTCCCGCGAAAGAGTTCTCTCAGCCAGGCCTGCTTGCCCAGCGCGGAGGCTCTGAGCTAGCCCGATGCCAAGGCGCTGAGCTAGCCTGATGTCAAAGCCCTGCTCACCTGAAGCAGAGACTCTATTTGCACTTCGAGACCTGTGTTCTGCTCAGAGGCACCACCCTTGCGGATGCTTCAGAAGCCGCCCTCTGTCCCTCTGTGGCTGAGACATGTTGTGAGGAGCATCAAAGGTACTTTGGGAACCATGGGAGGTCGGTTTGCTCAGTGTGTTATGTAAATCAGAATGTGTGACTCACCCACTGCATAATAAAATCCTTACTGGAACCAACACAGCCTCGGTGCCGTTACCCCATGCATGGCAAGTAATAATGTATTTATGTTTAAATTTATCATCAAGGCAAGACTCAAACTCCCCAAGTTGCAAAATATTAGTGATGGAAATGAAATAAATACAAAATAAACATAAGGATATGTGATGCTAATGTATTAGGAGACTTAAATTTTTTTTTTTTTTTTATTCATTTGACAGGTAGAGAGAGAGAGACAGAAAGGTCCTCCTTCCATTGGTTCACTCCCCAAATCACCACGCCGATCCGAAGCCAGGACCCAGGTGCCTCGTCCCGGTATCCCATGCGGGTGCAGGGGCCCAAGCACTCACTCCACTGCCTTCCCAGGCCACAGCAGAGAGCTGGACTGGAAGAGGAGCAACCGGGACTAGAACCTGGTGCCCACATGGAATGCCAGCGCCACAGGTGGAGGATTAACCAAGTGAGCCCCGGCGCCAGCCCCAGAAGACTTAAATCTTTAAAGACTGCAATACCACCCAAGCAATCTATGGTCAATGTGATTCCTATCACAATCACACGGACCTTGGGGCATGTGTATTAGAACATCTATCCTACATTCTCATGGGCTATGTGTATTAGAACACCCATCCTGACATTCTCATGGGCACGTCTATTAGAACACCCATCCTGACATTCTCATGGGCATGTCTATTAGAACATCTATCCTACATTCTCATGGGACATGTCTATTAGAACATCTATCCTACATTCTCATGGGCATGTCTATTAGAACATCTATCCTACATTCTCATGGACATGTCTATTAGAACATCTATCCTACATTCTCATGGGCATGTCTATTAGAACATCTATCCTACATTCTCATGGGCATGTCTATTAGAACACCCATCCTGACATTCTCATGGGGCATGTCTATTAGAACACCCATCCTACATTCTCATGGGCACGTCTATTAGAACACCCATCCTACATTCTCATGGACATGTCTATTAGAACATCTATCCTACATTCTCATGGGCACGTCTATTAGAACATCTATCCTACATTCTCATGGGCATGTCTATTAGAACATCTATCCTACATTCTCATGGGCATGTCTATTAGAACATCTATCCTACATTCTCATGGGACATGTCTATTAGAACATCTATCCTACATTCTCATGGACATGTCTATCAGAACATCTATCCTACATTCTCATGGGACATGTCTATTAGAACATCTATCCTACATTCTCATGGGGCACGTCTATTAGAACATCTATCCTACATTCTCATGGGCATGTCTATTAGAACACCCATCCTGACATTCTCATGGGCATGTCTATTAGAACATCTATCCTACATTCTCATGGGACATGTCTATTAGAACATCTATCCTACATTCTCATGGGGCACGTCTATTAGAACATCTATCCTACATTCTCATGGGCACGTCTATTAGAACATCTATCCTGACATTCTCATGGGCATGTCTATCAGAACACCCATCCTGACATTCTCATGGGCACGTCTATTAGAACATCTATCCTACATTCTCATGGGCACGTCTATTAGAACACCTATCCTACATTCTCATGGGCATGTCTATTAGAACATCTATCCTGACATTCTCATGGGCATGTCTATTAGAACATCTATCCTACATTCTCATGGGCATGTCTATTAGAACATCTATCCTGACATTCTCATGGGGCACGTATATTAGAACACCCATCCTGACATTCTCATGGGCATGTATATTAGAACACCCATCCTGACATTCTTATGGAATTCCAAACATGAATGGCCAAAGCTGAACTGAAAAACAAACACAAATGAAGCAGATTGATGTTTCTCAATTTAAAATCTTAACAAAAAGCAATGGTAATTTTAAAAACCCTAAATATGAGACAAAGGGATAAACTGAGCAATAAAACATACAGATAAATCTGCATAACTTTGGACTTCACAATTCATAGATCTGACGCCAAAAGCACAAACAACCAATAGGAAAACCAGACACACTGGATTTCCTCAAAACTAAAAATATTGTCTATCAGAAAACACTACCAAGAAAACTGTTAGACAAAAACAAAAACCATTTTCTCCTCTGACTCAGCAGTCCACATAGAACACCTTGTGATGAGATGGGGGTGGTTTAGAGAGTCCTGTAGACCAGTCCAATTCCAGTGCTATCTGCCTGGGGACAGCATCAGATACACAGATTAACAGCTCATTCATAAAAGACTGTTCCCACTTCTGATGCAAATGGCAAATTGCTATTAATAGGTTCCCAGGTTACCATGTGACTTCCATTTGACTTTGATACTAATCAGAGGTTCTCACAACCACCTTCTCTAGTTTGATCACTCACTACAGTGGCTGCCACAACCCAGGAAAACAGCACACTTGCCATTCTTGGTTTATTACAGTGCATACCAGAAAGGCTACAAATGAACAACCAATGATGACTGCACAGGGTAAGGTAGGTGGAGAGGCTACGGAACTTTCACAAATTTTCAAGGTTGCCTCCCTCCCAACACCTCCACTTGTTAATGCAGAAACTCTCTGAACCCCATCCTTCTGGATTCTTACTGGGTTTAATTAAGGAGTCAGCATGATTAGATCACTGGCCATTGGTGGTCAGGGCAATTTTCAGTCCCGCTTCACAACAATACTTGGAGTAAAACGTGTTCTGTTATACAACACACACTGCAGGAGGATGCTTCAGTAAACTCAGGCTGGAGAGCGGGCGTTCAGCCCACACCACAGTGCTCTGGCTTCCTGCAAGTGCAGACACTGGGGGGGGCAGGGAGCACTGAGAGCATTCCCGGGTGTGTATCCTCAGCACCCCACCCCCCTGACTCATTTCCCTTTTCAAGATGAAAACACGAGTTCTACTCGTATCGGGGGTGAACACCTAATGACAGCCGTGTGAAAGCTGAGTCCCGGCTGGAGCAGGTGCCGATCATCACTGGGGGCCGCTCCTTCGCTCTTCCGCCTTGTGCAGGGAGCAGGGGCCACCAGTCTACGCACTGACTCAGCCGCACACAGCAGAAGCCTGAAGGCCAGCCACGCCAAAGACACAGCCAAACTCACTTTCCACCAAGGAGGCGGCGTGAAGCCGAGGGAGAAATACACGGGGGACTGAGACACAGGGAGATGACGACAGGCCAGAATCGCCCAGAGGAAGATGTGTGTGCTGGGGAGGGGGCAGCTTTAGGCTCAGGCTCTCAGGGCTAGGGGACTTTCTGCTGGACCCAATCCCCACCCCAGTGGCTGCCCATGGAACCATGAGGGCCTGCGATGCCTGCGCTTGGCAGTATCTGTGCTCCCGAGGCACCCCAGGGAGGCGTATCCCTGCCGGCCCTCCCAGAATTTCCCAAAACTGCTCTTGTCCTCTGTCCACACCGAGTGTGCTCTTGCCTGAGAAACAGCTGCCGGCAGGGGTCCTGGCTTCTAACGTCGTCCCCACCCCCTTACTCCCACACAGACAGGCACGAGGAGCCCAGGCGGCACGGAGGGTTTGCAGCAAAAAGGGAATTTCACTGGCCAAGCTGGGCCGTGGGTCCCCGCCCGTGTCTGCGAGTCAGCGGCAGAACAGGCGAGCAGAGGGGGACAAGGGAGCGACACCGGCTTGGGGTGAACACTTTGCAGGAATAAAAACAAATACTGGGGGGGGGGGGGGGGCAGGAAGGAACTGCACATTCTGCAGCACCGAGCTGGCCACCCAGTGAGCGCAGGTTTTCTCAAAGTGGCTCTTTTGTGACCACTGGCACCAGAATAGGGCTGCTCATCCGCCTCTCAACTGCTGTGGGCACAGCCCCTGGGAACACGGTGGCAGGTGCCCGGCATTCCCAGGCCGGTCGCTCCCGGAGAAAGGCAGTGGCCTGCACCCTCCGTTCGTATTATCGTGCCAGAGGCCACGGGACGGACTTCAGGTTAGCGCCAGACACGTGTGCTGGGCTTGGGGTGGAAACTGGACTCTCTGAACTCCATTGTTCCACCTGAAGCCCCTCCTCTGCCCAGTGCTCGGAAGACCCCTCCCCGCCGCCAACCCCCGGCCTGCCACCGAGGCCCGCGCAGGAAACCTTTTCCTCACCTCCGACAGCGCGAAAAACATCCCCGAGGACTCGGCTCTGGTTTCTCTGACAAGCCTGAAGCCAGTCAGAAAAAGCGGGTTCGCGCGCCTGACCCTAACCCTAGGAATCCTGACCTTTGACCCAAGCCTCAGCACAACTCTAACCAGAACCCTACGCTGACCCCCTGACCCTAACCCTAGCATAACACTGGGGTTGGAGAGGAAGTGGAGAATCGTTAACACCGCTGATAGCAGGGAACGTTGAGTGATGTCGCCACTGTGGAAAACAACCTGGCAGCTGAGCAAAAAGAAAGACGTAAGTACCATGGGACCTAGCGATTCCACTTCCGGCTGTCCAGCGCGGGCGGCGAACCACAGCAGTCCACCGGAAGTCGCCGAGGATGCTGGGTACTGTAGTCCGCGCTCTCCCTGCGCAGCCTTCACCGCAAGGAGCCCCGAGAGCTCAAGGCCACAGCCAGGGATTCTGGGAACTGTAGTCCGCGCTCTCCCTGTGCAACCTTCACCGCGAAGACTCAGGGCCACCGCCAGGGATTCTGGGTACTGAAGTCCGCGTTCTCCCTGCGCAGCCTTCACCGCAAGGAGCCCCGAGAGCTCAGAGCCACCGCCAGGGACTCTGGGTACTGACCGGCGTCTCTGGGAGTTGAAGGTGGCAGATGCGTCCGAGCACCCCGGGGGAATCTCGATAGTGTAGCCTGGCGCTCTGCACCGCGCAGTCCTCACCGCTGGACGCTGCGTGCTAGCCCTGGCACCCTTGGGGATTCCAGGGGCCTGCCCGATACCGTCAAGGATTCTGCGTAGGGTAGTATGGCGCCTTGCTCGCACAGCGCCGTCGCGGAGGCCTCTGGGAAATATAGTCTTTGAGGTGCAGCAACACAGCTACACAGCAAGGCTGTGTAGACACTTGGAGCGAACCCCAACTTCATGTAGCTCCACGTATAAAAACTTCACTTGCATAATGAAAAGGACTCTTAACACAGCCATAATACCATCTTCACATCAAAAATCATAAAAACGTGTTAATATCAAATCAGCAGAGATTCCTCAAGTTATTGCAAATGTCACAGATCTAAAGAAACCTAGTTTAGAGTAGGCACATTTGGGTGCCAGTTGGATCCCGGCTGCTCCACATCTGATCCAGCTCCCTGATAATCCGCCTGGGAAAAACTGCAGAAGATGGCCTGGGAGTTTGGGCCCCCGCCACTCCTGCAGGAGACCTGGATGAAGCTCCCCGTTGCAACCATCTGGGAAGTGAACCAGAGAATGGAAGATCTCTAACTCTGCCTTTCAAAAAAAAAAAAAAAAAAAAACTAAAAAGAAAAACTTGGGCGTCCGGCGCCGTGGCTCACTTGGTTAATCCTCCACCTGTGGTGCCGGCATCCCACGTGGGCGCTGGGTTCTGGTCCCAGTTGCTTCTCTTCCAATCCACCTCTCTGCTGTGGCCTGGGAAGGCAGTGGAGGATGCTTGGCACCAGCATAGGAGACCAGGAGGAAGCACCTGGCTCCTGGCTTCGGATCGGTGTAGCTCCGGCCGTAGTGGCCATTTGGGGGATGAACCGAGGGAAAACCTTTCTGTCTATCTGTCAAAAAAAAAAAAAAAGGAACACTCATTCCATTTCATTAATACATTTTCTGTAAATATTTATTTATTTGAAGGCAGAGTTACAAAGAGGCAGAGGCACAGAGAGAGAGAGAGAGAGAGAGAGAGAGAGTTTTCATCCGTTGGTTCACCCCCCAAATGGCCACCACAGCCGGTGCTGTGCCAATCCGAAGCCAAGAGCCAGGTGCTTCCTCCTGGTCTCCCATGCTGGTGCAGGCGCCCAAGCACTTGGGCCATCCTCCACTGCGTTCCCAGGCCACAGCAGAGAGCTGGACTGGGAGAGGAGCAACCAGAACTAGAACCCGGCGCCCATATGGGATGCCAGCACCGAAGGTAGAGAATTAACCAAGTGAGCCATGGCGCCAGCCCCCTCCTCCTCCATTTCTTGTCACATATTTGTTAGATCTTCTGTACTGTAGAATCTCCAGTCTTAGCTTGGGTGTCCTTCAGCAAGTTCCACAGACTATCTCCTGGGACCATTAGTTCTAGGGTCTTGATTACACTGGGGTTCAATATTTTCAGTTCAGGGACTGGCCCTGGGGAGATGGCAAATCACCAGGGCCACAGAGGAAACGCGGCACGCAGGTCGCACAGTGGGATCTTGTCTGTGTCCTCCTCCTCAGAGGAACCTCTGGTGAGGCACTGAGCTCCCTCCCCAGGCCTCCTCTCACTCTGCCTGGGGCAGGACTCAGGGCATCTCTGTCTAAAAGGGGGGACCAGAGCCTCGGGCCGCAAGGACAGGTGCTCCCCCAAACCTCTCTCACAGGTGGCCTGGGGCTGGACTCAAGGTATCTCTGTCTTGGGACCAGAGCCTCAGGCTGTAAGGATGGGCTCTTTGCCCTCAGGGGTCCCCGTGGCCTAAGGAGAGAACTTCTCAGGCCGTGTCCAGCCTGGGCCTCACTTTTTTTCGAGAAATGAAAAGCATTGTGTGAAGCTATTTAGGGAGTGAGCGGACAAGGTGCTCTCTGTGAGCCCAAAGGGTCCATTTGCTGGGGGTGCTACCAAGCAGGCAACCTCTAGGGGGAGTAGGGAGTCGCTCCCAGAAGTTTTACTTACTTGGGACAGTAAAGGAGACAGAGAGAAGGTGTAGTCCCCAGTAGCACGGTGTTGGGAGAGCGTCCAGGATGCAGAAACGGGGGAGGGGGGGGGCCCTTCTGCTCAGCGCAGACCAACATCAGGCAGCCTTCCCTGTCTGTGGTCTGGCTTGCTCTCAGCACCCTGTCACAAGGGGAGTCACCCTGCAAGGTTCTGTGAAAAAGCAGCTCAAGTGAGAAAGTGCTGGCTTCTTACCTGGATCCTGTTCTGGGTTACAGCCCCTCGGTGTCTGCCCTTGTATACTCCATCCCCTTGGAGTCGGAAGTCGTGAGCTTCCTAACTCCCTCCAAAGGGGTTCTAAGCAAACACTCCCAACCTTTGAGGAGGGTCTCTTTCCCTGGCCTTGAGGGGCCCTGATCCTTAGCCTACAAATAACCCGTGATCACTCTGGAATAATTGGAAAAGCTACTTCGCAAGGAGAAAAGCTTTCCCCCTGGCCAGAGCAAGGCAGCCAGTCACTAATACCGGGTGCAGCTCTTTGCTGTACATCCTAAATCCCAAGTTCGTGCTACCAATGCTGCATAATTTACTACAACGATGGACTAGCACCCTCTCACACGGCTCCCCCACCTCCCGCGGAGCAGAAACCTCCTGCCCAGCGTGGGGGGGGGGGGGGGGGCAGGCACAGCTCCGACAGCTGCACCTTTTCCAGGCACCGGTCCTTCCCGGCCACCCAGCGGCCCTTCCTGCTCGGTCACGTGCCCCGCCAGGTCCCCCCCCCCCCCGCGTCCCCCTCCTCACACCCCGCAGCCTGAGCCTCCGTGGCCCCACAGGTCTGGGCAAGGCCCCTGGGGCCCTTCTGGCGGACACGGGGGCGGAGCTGCGCCCATAGGGGGACGCTGGGCGGGGCCAGCAGGGCGGCTCCCCAGCCCCGCCTGGCCACATAGGTGGGTGCTAGCAGCTGACCCGGAAGCGGGATGACCTCTGATCTGTCTGCCCGCTCGGCACAGGAACCTTGGGGCGGGGCATGAGCTCCGGGGCAGCCTCGCGGCTGCTGGTCCTCCAGCGACACCTGGACTACTCCGAGGTAAGAGGGCCGCACGCATGAACCCTCGGGCTCCTTCCCGCTCGGAAGTACAGAGGCCCGGGTTGGGGCAAACAGGCTGACCCCTGGCCACTGGCACTGAGGGGCGAGGGTTGCAGCCCTCTAGCGGCTGGGTGAGAGTGCGCGGCGTGGGGGTGGGGTGCGGCGCGGGGAGGGCAAGCGAGAAGGGCCCCCGGCCCGCCCTGTTGGCCAGACTGACGCCTTACCGTGCGCACTGCCATCCCAGCTAACCTTGCACCCAGCCGGCTCCCTGGACAATTTGGGTCACAGCTGGTGTGGACACAGGACTGGGGCTCCCAGAAGCTCACTCCTGGCTCTCTTGTGGCCCAGGGCGGTGGCATGGAGCAGGTGGGCAGCCCACTGACCACACATGTACTGGACACCGCTTCAGGCCTTCCTGCTCAGGGCCTCTGCCTCCACTTGTCCCGGCTGCAGGACCTGGGCCAGCAGTGGATGGAGCTGAGGACAAGGTAGGCCGGTCCAGAGCACCTGACCCCCCCAGCACAAGGTCCTCCCTGAATCCCAGACGGCCCACAGGTCCTAGAGGGCCTCAGCCTGGGTGCGCATTGCCTGGGTTCACACCCTGAGCCTGTGCCTCATCTGAAAACCCGAGGATAAGCCACAGTGGCTGTTTTGCAGGTGTGAGTGCCGGGACAGCACTGCCGCTGTCGGGGTGTCCTGCTGCCTCACGGCCCCCTGGGCTTGCAGGAACCAGAGGAGCCCCACTGTCTACATGACCTCTGGTACCTGCAGGCAGATGGGGAGACTGAGTGGCACAAAGAGGGGTGCAAGCTGGGACTCCCAGCAAGGCCCATGGGGCACTGTGCTCCTCGGCCTCCAGGGCACACAGAACTGACCCTCGGCCCCTGCCCTGTGCCCAGGACCTGCCAGGGGAGTCTTTTCCAGTATTGCACATTGCTCAACCCAGGCTGGCTGGACTTGGCCCTCCAGGTAGGTTCCCCAGTCCCCTCACCTGGTGGAAGGAAATTTCACAATGTGATGGTGATCCCTGCCCAAATGCCTGCAGCAGCAGCAGCTGGGAACTCAATCCAGGCCTCCCACATGGGTGTCAGGGATCCAGCCACTTGAGCCACCACCTACTGTCTCCCAGGGTGTTCACTCAGGACATTGCGTCAAGGACAACCAGGATTTGAACCCAGGCACTTCAGTGTGGACGCACGCACTCAAAGCAGGGTCTTCACTGCTATGCCAATGCTCTTTCTAATCAGAACAGAAACACAACTCGAAGGTACAGCTGGGCACACAAGTGAAGCCTCCAGCTTGTCTTGTCAGAGTCCCACTGCTCAGCTCCCAATCCAGCTTCCTGAGAAGGCAGTGGGAGACGATCCAAGTGCTTGGGCCCCGACATGAAGTTGACTAGGACCCAGTTCCTGGGTCCTGGCTTCAGCCTGGCCCAGACAGCTCGTTGGAACCTCAGGGTTTTCCAGAGGTGACCGAGCAAAACCACAAGCTTTCAGAGCACTCAACCAGCTCACTGGACACAGCTGCTGGGGGGGGGGGGGGGAGCAGTTACAGTTCAACCCAGAAAGTCAAGAATATAGTCCATGAAAAACAGGTTATAGAAAAGTATGAATAGCATTATCTATTTTCTTTAAAAAAGAATGTTAATTATTTGAAAGGCAGAGGTACAGAGAGAGAGAAAATATTTTAATCCATGGGTTCACTCCCCAGATGGCCCCAACAGCTGGGGCTGAGCTTCCTCCAGGTCTCCCATGTGGTACAGGGACCCAAGGATGTGGGCCATCTTCCAATGCCTTCCCACGCCATAGCAGGGAGCTGGGTCAGAAGTGGAGCAGCTGGGACTTGAAGTGGCACCCACGTGGGATGCCAGCACTGCAGAGAGCAGCTTAACCCACTGTGCCACGGCACTGGCCCATGTGTTGTGATTTCTTCAAGTGGGCAGTGCTGTGGTCTCTCTCGGCTGCGGAGCTGCAGACCCTGGAAACTGTTCCAGTCTTCTGCTGCCCCAGGTCTGTGTCAGGCTGCAAGGAGGCCTCTGGAGCTGCAGATCCAGGACGGCCGGGGTGGGGCGGCTCCTGACCGCATCTCTGCAGCCCTGTCCTCTCTCCAGCTACACAGATCCAGATGGTCGGTGCCCCGGGCTCTTGACACCAGGCCAGATGAAGGCCGGCACCTACAAGCTGTTGTTCGACACTCAGGACTACTGGAAGAGGAGGGGGCAGGAGAGCTTCTACCCATATGTGGAGGTGAGGGCCGCGGGCAGGCTGGAGGGGTGGAGGCCCCTGACTCACTGACCTGCAGGCCAGGTCCAGCTGGCTGGGCCTTGTCTTTGTGCCACGGGCAGACACATCCCACTTCTGGCAGGGCGGTGGCAGGCAGGTGAGCTCACCTGCTTTGAGCTCCCACAAGAAAGGTGTTCAGGGACCAGAGGCATCATTAGATTGCCCCTGGGTCAGGCTTTGTGGGAGGTGGGCAGATGACGCATCCCCTTTCATCCTCACCTCACTACCTCCTCCACTGCCAGGCTGCTGTCAGGCACCTGACGTGACAGGCCAGCAGAACCAGGGGCTTGGGGCTGTCCTTCAGGCGAACACTTGCCCAGGGAAGGTTCTTCCCCACCCCGTCCCAGTGCGCCACTAAAGAGCCAGCTGTGGAGTTCTCCTGAGGCCAGCAGCTCTTACGTCCTGGCCCCTCACCACCTTCTCTGCTTCTCTCAGGTGGTCTTCACCATCACGAACGAGACCCAGAAGTGCCACGTGCCTCTGCTGCTGAGCCCATGGTCCTACACCACCTACCGAGGGAGCTAGAGTTCAGCGTGGCACACGGAGCCCGTCTGACGCTCCCTCTGGCTGAGCCGCCCACCCAGCCCTCAGCAGAGGGTCTGTGACCATCCCAGGGGCTGAGGTCACCTGCTTCCTGGGTGAGGGTCTGGCCCCCTGAAGTTTCTCAGTGGGCTACAATAAATTCCACGCTGCCATCTGCAAACTGCGCCATTCACTGCGACAGGAGTGACGCAGGAGCTCTGCTGGCGTCATGCCAGCCCACAGGTGAAGGAAGGGCCCTCAGAGAAAGCGCTGCTGGCTGTAGCTGGAGCAGGCACAGGAGGGGCCACTGTGACACAGATTGGACACACATCCAGGGAACGATGCTGTGGGCTGAGCCCGTGCAGGCAGCTCCTCCACAGAGCCAGGCAAGAAGACAACAGCAGATGTGCAAAACCTTCAATTGCTACAGAAATCTAAAAACAAAAGCTTGCTGTCACAGTGGTGAGAAGGTCCTACAGAGGACGGCCCTGGGCAGGGCAGCTAAGTCGGAGAGCCCACCAGTCCGGCAGGGCCCTGGCCCAGTGTCTGTCCAACCACGGCTGTCTCCAGTGGCTTGAAGCCCACATTGTCCAGGGGGATCCCAAAGGCCAGCAGTTTTGCCTCATATGTGCGTAGCAGGTCATTGTGAGCCTGTGGAGACAGGGCAGCATCAGGAAGGGGGGGTCCACCTGGACACTATGGCCAGAACACTCTGGACAGGGCAGCAGTAGGAAGGGGGGTCCACCTGGACACTATGGCGAGAACACTCTGGACAGGGCAGCAGCAGGAAGGGGGGGTTCATCTGGACACCATGGCCAGAACGCTGTGGCCCATTCCTAAGTTCAGCTCCAATGGGGATGGAATCGGCATTGTCAAAGAAAAGACAACATCTGTCAGCTGTACTCTGGCCAGACCCAGCGCTGAGCACTCCATATGCCTACACTCAGGTGGCCCACAACAGGGCAATGACACTCTCACTCCTATTTCACAAATGGGGAAACTGAGGCACAGAGAATGAACTCAGCAGAACTGTGGTCTGAGAGGGCTCCTGGCTCTCGCCAGGCCTTTCCCAATGAGGCTCATCCTCCCTGCCCTGCCTTGTCCAACAGCATCTGCCACCTGCTCTTGGTGGACACAAGGCCCCTGCATCTTCAACCAGAGGGAAGGGAAACCACCTCCACCAACCCAAGAAATGAGGCTTGAGTGACAGCACTGGTGGCATCAGCACAGACCAACGCCTTCCCAGCAGCCGTGCCAGCAGTCTCGAGTCCTACCTCTGGAGAATGCACCTTTCCATAAAATGGCAAGTTTCGCTGGCTGCTTCAAAGCGGTGGTACCTGGACTGAGAAGGGGTGGCTGTCTATGCCCTTATGCAGAAAGAGGCCAGGGCTTGGAACCTGACTTTAAAAGGGTCAACAGGACAGAACTTCAGAGAGAACGTCAGGGTTGGGCCCTGGTTCTCACCCCTCCCCATGGGTTTAGATCTCCTGAGAATCACATAACAGCCATGAGTATTCCCTGAAACTGCACTGTGGATGGCCCAGACTCTGTGTGGTTAAGCATCAGCATCTGAGGGCAAGCTGGAGATGGGCAGACAGGAAGTTGGGGAGAGCTGGGCCTGGCTGTGGTTTGTGGAGGCCTGAGAGGCCCAGGCGGGCCGGGTCGCTAGGTTCATCTGGGTGTTCCTAACATATGGGGGAGACAGGACCATCTGGTCATAGCCCCACACAACAGAACCAGGATACGACTTCCACCCCACAGAACCAAGGGTGTCCCTGAGTCACACTCCCAGGGCGGCAGACTGGCCGGCTGTGTCTCACCATGTAGGGAGGGATTACCTGGTGAGAGCCCACGCCTTTTGCGGGCACAGGGGACGGGTGACAGCAGGGGCCCAGGCACCAGTGTCA
Source organism: Sylvilagus floridanus (assembly GCA_949820135.1). Lineage (NCBI taxonomy): Eukaryota > Metazoa > Chordata > Mammalia > Lagomorpha > Leporidae > Sylvilagus > Sylvilagus floridanus. Next base: position 83,985,496 of record OX463232.1, on the reverse strand, counting down.
GGGAGTCTAAGCCCCCTCGGAACTGCGGAAAGGGTCTGCTGATGTACATTTCCAGACTCTGCAGGGGTGAGGCCCTGACTGCCCATGCTGAGAGGGACAGTGGGCATTCATCTGAGACAACAGAGGTGGATCCTCCAACTGCCCGAGAGGCCAGAGCAGCACCACAGTGTCAGGAAGGAACAGAGCAGGAAACACCAGGGGCCGATCCCAGGCCATGAGACCCTGGGCAGGCTGTTACCTGCACCTTCACACGGGACACCCAACAGAGCATGAAGCAGGACAGGTGGGGTCCTCGGGACGGTCTGTCTGGGAAGCCAGGCACCAAGGAAGCAGCCCTGAGGAGGGGACCGAGGTGCATGTCCATACCTTGCAGACCCGGGCCAGCTCATACTGCAGGTCCTTGATGGTGCTGTTTTTGGATTCCAGGACATCCTGAGGAGAGACGTGTGTCAGCAGGAAAGGTCTCCCGGGAGGAGAACAAGCAGTAAGAAGAGGGAAGATGGGACACGTGTTTGCATGTGTGCATCTCCAGTAGGGAGATGTGCACCAGTTAGGAGCCCAGAGGAGCTCAGGGAGGGACAGACACTCTTAAGCTTCTGGAACCACACACACAGAGTATCTTATAAAACAGGAACAAGCAGCCTCGGTAACTTCTTTAAAAAATATGGATTTTTTTAAAAACATTTATTTATTTGAAAGGCAGTTAGAGAAAGAAAGTGGGGGATCATCCATCTACTGGTTCACTTCTCAAATGGCGGCAAAGCCAGGAGCTTCCTCTGGGTCTCCTACCTAGGTGCAGGGGCCCAAGCACTTGGGCCACATTCTACTGCTTTTCCAGGCACATCAGCAGGGAACTGGATTAGAAGTGGAGCAGCCGGGACTCAAACTGGAGCCCATAAGGGGTGCCAGCACTGCAGGCAGAGGCTTAATCCAGTATGCCACAGCACGGGCACCTCTCTAACTTTTAACACTTCAGCAGAGTTGGCCCAAGTACACGTGGCCATTCCATCGTCAGCACAGAGGCCATCTTCCTGAGGAAGACGGGCAGGTCCCTCCACCTGCTGCCAAAAGCAGGACCTCACTCTCACACTTGCCTGTGCTCCTGGAGACCAGCCCTGCCCGGAGGACAGGGGTCCAACCCTGAGCAAAGGGAAAACGAGTGTCCATTGCCAGGGCCGTGCTGCTGCCTTCCCTCCTGTGTGGTTGCACCATCCCAGGCCTGACAGCCAATTCTAGCCTATTCCAGGCAATCCAAGGTCCTGCAAACAGAGCTGCCCTCTGGGCCTGCACCTGCTACTCCCCTATGCTTGGCCACAAGTAGGGACCTTCCCTGCTCCTACACTTCTCTGCTTACATCCATGCTGCACTGGCCATCTGCTCCCCTCCGGCTCTCTGAGCCAGTCTACATGTCCACAACTCAGGGCTCCCATCAGCTTCAAGTCACAGGTACAGCTGAGGGCCCTGTTATGATGTCTCCCTTCAAAGAGAGACAAGGAGGCCCGTCACAAAGTCAGTGTGCTGGGCATTCACGTTCTGCTGAACAGTGTGTGTATGAAATCACCTGAAAAAATGCTACCTGTAATGCTTCTCAGGATAAAAACACCTCCACAGGAACCGGTGCTGTGGCACCGCAGGTTAAGATGCCACCTGTCGGGGCTGGCGCTGTGGCGTAGTGGCTAAAGCTGCCACCTACAGTGCCAGCATCCCACATGGGCACCGGTTCGAATCCTGGATGCTCCACTTCTAATCCAGCTCTTTACTATGGCCTGAGAAAGCAGCAGAAGATGGCCCAAGTCCTTGGGATCCTGCACCAACGTGGGAAACCTGTAAGAAGTTCCTGTCTCCTGGCTTCGGATTGGCACATCTCCAGCCATTACAGCCGTTTGGGAAGTGAACCACCGAATGGAAGACCTCTCTCTCTCTGCCTCTGCCTCTCTGTAACTCTTTCAAATAAATAAATAATCTTAAAAAAAAAAAAAGATGCCACCTGCAGTGCTGGCATCCCAAATGGGTACTGGTTTGTGCCCTGGCTGTGCCACTTCCAATCCAGCTCCCTGCTAATGCACCTGGAAAAGCAGTGGAAGATGGCCCAAGTCCTTGGGCCCTCGCACCCATGTCAGAGACCTGGAGGAAGCTCCTGGCTTCAGCCTGGCCCAGTCCTGGCCATTATAGCTATTTGGGGAGTGATTCAGCAGATGGAGGATTTCTCTTTCTCTCTCTCTCTGCCTCTGTAACTCTGCCTTTGAAATAAATAAATCTTTAGGAGAAAACAAAACCCCTCCATCAACTGTGAGAACACTTCAAGTCTGTAGCCAGGCCATCTGTGTCTCTGATGACCTCAGCATAAGGAGGAGGGACAGACAGGAGTCCACTGGTCCCACAAGGGTCCATCTCAGGGACAAGGGACTCCCCTCGATGGGCAGGCTGCAGGCTTTGAGATCAGCTGTGCCCAATTTGGGAGCAGCAGCTGTGCCAGAGGCTTGAGGATTTGTGTGTATCTCCAAGGGCCCCTGTGGGAGCTGCAGCTCCTGCTGCTGGGGATGGACGCAGGCCTAGCTGTGGAAGCTGGACAACCCAGTAGAAGCTGAGCTATGAGGCTCTGTCTGAGGCTTCAGATTCTTCTATCCCCCCAGGCTGTCTGTTGGGGGCCAAGGCTGCCCCCACCATGCCAGGGCCAGGAGAGCAGCACCACAGGTAACAATGGACACAGATGAGTGAATGTTCTGGGTCTGTTGAGACCTCACTCCCCCTGCTCCACCAACCTAAGGCTCTCCCTACCCACCTCTCCTGGGGGCCCCCGGGGCTGTGTTTTTCCTAGGTGAAGAGCCCAGGGACACAGCTGCTCCCCAGGCCTGTGTCTGGGTCTGTCGCTGAAGAGCTCAGGCCCGCAGAGAACCCGTCCTCATGCTGTGCTCAGATAACAAGAACCTGACCTGAGCCAGTCTGGGTGGCTGCAGTGGGAGGGGCTCAGAGTCTCAGGCACCATGAAGGAAGGAGGGGCGGGGGGAGACTGACAGCCTGCAGCCCCACTGACGTGTCCACATGCTGGCAATGACAGCCTGAGAGGCCACCACCAGCAGCTCCCCTGCGGTCACCTGAGAGGTCTCTGCCCACCCACACAGGCACGGGGCAGGAGTGAGCAGTCCCACCCCTTGGCCAGCCTGGCCCTCGCTGCCTCAGAAGCCTGCCCAAGGCCTACCTCAAGTTTGCGGGACACAAGCGTCAGGGTGGCAGGGTCCAGGTTGGAGGCGGCCAGCACCTCGTTGAACTGCACCTCCCTCTTCTCCACAGCGGCATTCAGGGCCTGAAGCTTGCGTTCCAGCAGCAGGTTCTTGAAGCCCGTCTTCTGCTGCACCTCTTGGATGGCGGCCGTGAACTTCTGGTAGAGCTCATCGCGCTCCTGTTGTACCTGCAGAGATGGGACTGGGGTAAGCATCAAGGACCCTTACCTGCAGACATGTCCCTGGGGAGAGGTCATTTCCCACCCCTGCCCCTGCTGGGCATATGCTGCTTCTGTGTGACAAAGGTCACCTCACCAGAGCGCCCACACCTACACTACCTACCCTGCCCTCCATGCACAGACTTAAAGGTGCCCAACTGTATACGAAATGGAACGCAGGAGAGAGACCTTCCCCCCAGGAAGGTCTCAGGCAGCAAAGGGGCATCCTGGTGAGAGCTGGAGCAGCCCCAGCTGAAAGCCAATCCACAAGTGGTCACCAGCCTGAGCTACTGCTTCTGACCTCAAGGGACACTTGTCCCTGACCACCTGTGTGTGAGATTCAAGGCATCTAACTGCCAGCAGGAAACATTTATGAGGTGGGGGGGTCCCTTGGGGGGGCCCTGGAATCCCACTGCTGCTGACGCACCCACAATAGCCGGTCTGGAAGCCAGCACACTGCCCAGTGGTAGAACTACTTTCCTCTTCTCCCAACTCTGCTACTGACTGTGTTGTACAGGAACAAAGACATCACACAAGTGTCCAAAGCAGTGCCAGTGCTGTGTCACAGCAGATTAAGCTGCCACCTGCAACGCCGGTTCAAGTCCTGGCTGCTCCTCTTTCATCCAGCTTCCTGCTGATGTGTCTAGGAAAGCAGCAGAAGATGGCCCAAGTGCTTGGGCCCCTGGCAAAAGCTCCTGGCTCCAGTCTGGCACAGCTCCGGTCACTGCAGCCATTTAGGCAGTGAACCAAGGATGGAAGATATCTCTCTTTCTCTCTGTAATTCTGACTTTCAAATACATAAATAAACCTTTTTAAAAAAATGCAAGTGGTGGTTATAACACAATCCCAGTTTCTACAGTAAAACACACAGGAAGAAGACCATGTCTGGAAAGAGGCTCACGACACTGCCTCCTCCTTGAGGGCCACCACTGGGCAGCAGGTCAGTTCCTTTCCACCTGCGCGATGGACAGAGGCACAGCTGTGCAATTAGGTTAGTGCTCAGGAACTCGACACAGGGAGATGAAAAGAGCTGCCGTGAGGGGCCAAGCTACCCCAACCTGTGTGAGAGGCCAGCTTCTGAGGAGACAGAAAAGGGTGCAGCCACCACCACCGGGCCACCTTCTGTAGAACAGGCCCCAAGGTTCTGCCTCCTAAAAGCTGCGTGAAATACAGAGCTGGCATTAAGAACTCCAGCTTTTGGCCGGCGCCACGGCTCACTAGGCTAATCCTCCGCCTAGCAGCGCCGGCACACCAGGTTCTAGTCCCGGTCGGGGCTCCAGATTCTGTCCCGGTTGCCCCTCTTCCAGGCCAGCTCTCTGCTATGGCCCGGGAGTGCAGTGGAGGATGGCCCAAGTGCTTGGGCCCTGCATCCCATGGGAGATCAGGAAAAGCACCTGGATCCTGGCTACAGATCAGCACGGTGTGCCAGCCGCAGCAGTGAACCAACAGCAAAAAGGAAGACCTTTCTCTCTCTCTCTCTCTCTCTCTCACTATCCACTCTGCCTGTCAAAAAAAAAAAAAAAAAGAACTCCAGCTTTCAGGGCCGGTGCTGTGGCACAGCAGGTTAAAGCCCTGGCCTGAAGTGCCAGCATCCCATATGGGCTCTGGTTCTAGACCTGGCTGCTCCTCTTCCGATCCAGCTCTCTGCTGTGGCCTGGGAAAGTAGTGGAAGATGGCCCAACTCCTTGGGCCCCTGCACCCATGTGGGAGACCTGGAAGAAGCTCCTGGCTCCTGGCTTCGATCAGTGCAGCTCCAGCCATTGCAGCCATCTGGGGAGTGAACCAGCAGATGGAAGACCTCTCTCTCTGTCTCTACCTCTCTCTGTAACTCAATTCAAATAAATAAAATAATAAAAATTTTTTTAAAGGAACTCCAGCTTTCAAACCCAGAAACTAGCCACTTGTCAACACCTCCTGGAGCTGGTGACAGGGATCGAGGCCCCCAGGAAAGCCCTGACTAGCTGGCAGGGGGCTTGGCCACAGCTGAAGGCCAGCCCGGTGCTCGCTCACCTTCAGGAACCGCTGCTCCAGCACTTCGTGCTCCCACTGCAGGTCTTTCAGCTCCTTCTCAGTAACTTTCAAACGTGCTTTTGTGCACTGGAGAGACAATAGGCAACGGGGCCTAGAAATCACTCAGGATTCACAGGCATCCCTCACACACAGGCAGGGCGCAAAGAACCGAGTGAAACCACCGGTGTGAAGATGCAAGCAGCTGCCTCCCACCAAGGCCGGCTGGTGGGACACGGTCAAAGATTAGGGTCATCTCCCAGGAGACCCACCAACTTCACATCCCCAGGCCGGCACCAGCCACACACAGGAGACTGCAGTCCCCCAGCCCTCCCTTCCTGACTTAAGGGCAAAGGCCATTCAGGTGTCTGGGACATCTCCCCACCGCTCACTCCCTCCTGAGCCCAGGAAGGAGAGAAGTGGGCAGGACACTCACGACCAGGATCTGCTTGTCCCGCTCATAGTTCCCAAGCTGCTTCTGCATCTCATGCATCTCGTCCCGCGCCTTCTGTAGAGGGTCGGCCAGGCGCTTGTTCTGCATGGACACCTCCGCCATCTCCCTCTCCAGGTGTTCTTCCTTCTTCCGCATGTCCTCCATTTGCTCCTGTCAGCACAAGTAGAGGTGCGGGAGGTGCTAGCTGGGCAGAAACGAGGGGCTACGGCCTGTGGGGCAAGGCCAGCTGTCCTCAGTCTCACCAACAGGTGCGTGTATACACAATTTTAACTGATTCTGAATTTTCTAGGAATGCAGCTTCCAGGCAGAGAGATGACATTTTGGGATTCCATCAAAGCTGGCTTGCTGTGGAAACCTTACCACTGCCAGCGTCTGAGTGACTCCGTGCCATCCAGTCCAGTGCACCGCAGCTGTATGCCAGCCACGGGTGTGCCTGAGCCTTCCCATACCACTTCTTCCCTCTACAATGCAGCCAGGGAGATGCTCTGACTGGCTTCAGTTAGGCACATTTGTGAATTCAAAGGATGGACGGCAGAGGGGCATCCTCCAGTGGGCTTTAAGACAGGCAGACTGTCTCCCAGCACCTTAAGGGAGTTGATGAGGGCCAGGTTGTTCAGGGTGATGTCGTTGTAGTAGTTCTTGATGTCGGTGAAGGCCTCTTCGTGGCGCTGCATCAGCGTGTTGATCTGGCTGTTCTTCCTCTCCTCCACCTCATGGATCTCAGTCTTCCTCCGCAGGTCAAGTTCATCCCGAAGCATCTTCATCTTCTTATCATACTTGGACTCAATTTCTGAAAGGCAGCAGCGCACACAGAAGCTTACAAGAGGAAGAACAGGCACCCCTGCAGTTACACAGATGGGGTCTGTGAACAGGGCCCCAGAACACCTTCCATGGCCGAGACAAAGGTGCGTAAAAGTCTGCCACAGGAGAGCAGGACAGTGCAGGTGGATCGTTCCCGCCGAGGTGCACAGGGGACACATTCAGCATACGCTGCCTTCCTCTGCCTGGGCTCCCAGCAGCTGAGTGTCAGCCAGTGCCAGCGGGCACCAACCACGGCCCATGTGGCCTTGGAGCAGCCAAAGACGACAAGGCTTTACTGGAAACCAGGCCGACTTCTGAAACCGGATGACCAGGAGGCCTGGAGAAAATGAACCTCCGACGTTGCCGCCAGAGTGACTAACAAATGCCTGCTGGTTGCCAGCACCGCCGTAGCTCAACAGGCTAATCCTCCGCCTGTGGCGCCGGCATACCGGGTTCTAGTCCCGGTCAGGGCGCCGGATTCTGTCTCGGTTTCTCCTCTTCCAGTCCAGCTCTCTGCTGTGGCCAGGGAGTGCAGTGGAGGATGGCCCAAGACTTGGGCCCTGCACCCGCATGGGAGACCAGGAGAAGCACCTGGCTCCTGGCTTCGGATCAGCGTGGTGCGCCAGCCGTAGTGCGCAGGCCACGGCAGCCATTGGGGGGTGAACCAATGGAAAAGGAAGACCTTTCTGTCTCTCTCTCACTGTCCACTCTATCAATAAAAAATAATAAAAATAATAAAATTTTTAAAAATTAAAAAAAATGCCTGCTGGCAGCCGCTGACCTCAGCCAGGAGCAGGTAAATGAGGGAGCGCAGCGTTCCAAGCGTTCGCAGAAGTGAGCTTTCTCTGCATTCCTGGGCTGCTCTGATCCACTTTATGTACCCTGACTGAGCAAGCTCTGGATGTGGCTTGCTTCTTGATGGCGGAGGGTTTGGCCCCACACTGCACAGCGAGAATGGGAGAAACTGACCTCGTACTTGCCTCTCAAAGTCGTTCCGCATCTTAGTGATCTCCTCAGTGTGTTTCTGCAGAGGTGAACATCAGTTATTAGCAAGACACAGAGAAAGAGCCCCCTCCTTTGCACTGACCATACTCCTAACCTCCATGAAAAATCCAGCTCAGTAAATCTTGTGCTGCTGCTGGGCTTCCCAAAGAAGCCCAGATAACATGGTTTGGTTACCTCCATGCTTTTTGGTTCCCCTCTTTTGTATTTAAGAGTCAGAGAGACAGAGACAGAATAGAGAGCTTCTATCTGCTGGAATGGTCACTCCACAAGTGCCCATTAACAGCCAGAGCTAGGCCAGGCCCAAGCCAGGAGCCAGTGGTCTCCCATGTGAGTGTGAGGGACCCAATTACTTAGACCATCACCACTGCCTCTGGGGTCTACATTAGCAAACAGTGGAGTGTGTAGCCAGGGGCAGGTCAGATGTCAAATCCAGGCACTCTGACATGGGACACATTTCTTTCTGTTTTTCTTAAGATGGTACCTTTCTTGCTGGAAAAGCAGACAGAGAAAAATTGTCCATATGTCCACTTATTCACTCCCTAAAATGCCTGCAGCAGCTAGGGCTGGACCAGGTGAAAACCAGGACACAAGAACTCAAGCCAGGTCACCCACATGGGTGGCAGGGACCCAACTACTTAAGCCTCCCAGGATGCACCAGAGCAGGAAGCTGGATGGGAAGCGGAGGACTGTGCCTCAAACCAGGCACTTGGGTAAGCTACAAGCTGCCGGCACCCTATGCAGCAGCTTAACCCCTATGCCAAGTACCTGCCCCAACCTCCACATCTTTTTTTTAAGATTTATTTATTTGAAAGGCAGAGTTACAGAGAGGCAGAGGCAGAGAGACAGACAGAGACAGAGAGAATCAGAGAGGTCTTTCATCCAATGGTTCACTCCCCAGATGGTGCAACGGCCAGAGTTGCGCCAATCCAAAGCCAGGAGCCAGGAGCTTCTTCTGGGCCTCCCACATGGGTGCAGGGACCCAAGGAGTTGGGCCATCTTCTATCCCAGGCCATAGCAGGGAGCTGGATCAGAAGAGGAACAGCCAGGACTCAAACCAGTGCCCTTATGGGATGCCAGCACTTCAATCAGCAGCTTTACCCACTACGTCACAGTACCGACCCCAATCCAACCCCCATATCTCTTAAGGCACTTCCTTCAGCTGGCTGGGTCACCTCCTACCAAGCTTGAGAGAACACCGGCAGACAAGGCACTGAGCACAGTTCCATCTCTCACACGCTGAAAAGCAGCAGCCTTGTCTATGCACAACTGTGGGCTCTCCAGGTCCCTCACCAGCTCCTGCTACCCTACCTCTCTGGTGCTTAGAGCAGCATTCAAAACGTACCACGATAAGCAATTACTGCAAGTTTTTAAATAAAAATTTATTTTTAGAGCAATCTTTTCACTGCTCTAGAAAGGAGAGCCCTGATTATGTAACAGCCTCCTATCTAGGACTCAGGCTATGCCAATAGCCTCACATCACTCTGCTCACCCAAAACCACCAGAGTCGGAGCTACAGTGGCCTACAATGCAGTCTTCGCTGCCACTGAAGTTTCCTCCAGCTTCTGTCAAGGCTGGGCTATTTCCAGACATGAGACAAATGTGTAAAGAAACTCTGCTCAATCCAGCAGCCAGGAGCAACCTTGAAAACTGAAGTCAAAGGCAGCTCCTCTCTGCCCAAATTCTCAAAACGCTACTGACGGCCAACTCACTGTGGCTTTTCAGGCCCACAAGCCCTGCGGCTTCCCTTCAGCCCTCTCACTCCTCGCTCCTCTGGCCTCTGGGCCTTCCAAGGGCCCAGCCTCTCTTCTGGGCTGTCACCTCCTTCCTTCTGGCCTCTGTCAGACGCTGCCTCCTCCGGGAGTGCTTCCCAGAGCCCTCAGAGGAAACAGCCGCCTCCCTTCACTCCTGCACCACGTTGCTCCTCCAACAAGGCCCACCCCCATCAGCTGAGCCACATCTGTGAGTGTCTGTCACTCAAATTCTATATACTATGTTGTGTACTGTCTCTTCTCCTTTCTAGATCACCAGCTCTCTAGAATAGGCCTCTTGTTACAGATCAGATGAGGGCCTGGTACCCAAGGTGCACTCAGCCAATGTGTCTCAGTCTCTACCTAGAAACTTCCAGCATCCCTCAGAACGGCTCAGCCCCAGACTCACTCAAAACTGAACTGTGCAAAAGTCAACATGGGTCAAGCCGCTGCTTGCAACACTGGCAACTCCAATGATGGCTTGACTTCGTCTGCTCCACTTTGTTTGTTTGTTTAAGTACAAAAGACTTTCTTTTAGGGGGAAACAGAATAGAGGGTGAGGGGTTACAATAGAGGTTGAGCCAGCCCAAGAAAGAGGACAGGGAGTTTGAAACCAGGCTCCACTCCCCTCACTGCTCCACTTCCAATCCAGCTCTCTGCTATGGCCTTAGAAAGCAGTAGAAGATGGCTCAAGCGCTTGAGCCCCTGCACCCACATGGGAGACCCGGATGAAGTTCTGGGCGCCTGGACCAGCCCCAGCCACTGTGGCCACGTGTGGAGTGAACCAGTGGATGGAAAACCTCTCTCTCTCTCTCTCTCTCTGCCTCTCCTTCTCTGTATAACTCTGACTTTCAAATAAATAAATACATCTTAAAAAAAAAAAAGTAAAAAAAAAGGCCGGCGCCGTGGCTGAACAGGCTAATCCTCTGCCTTGCGGCGCCAGCACACCGGGTTCTAGTCCCGGTCGGGGCGCCGGATTCTGTCCCGGTTGCCCCTCTTCCAGGCCAGCCCTCTGCTGTGGCCCCGGAGTGCAGTGGAGGATGGCCCAAGTGCTTGGGCCCTGCACCCCATGGGAGACCAGGAAAAAGCACCTAGCACCTGGCTCCTGCCATCGGATGAGCGCGGTGCGCCGGCCGCAGCGCGCCGGCCGCGGCGGCCATTGGAGGGTGAACCAACGGCAAAGGAAGACCTTTCTCTTTGTCTCTCTCTCTCACTGTCCACTCTGCCTGTCAAAAAAAAAAAAAAAAGTAAAAAAAAAAAAAAAACGCTTGTGAGCCTAGCTGGCGTGACAAACTGCCGCAGCTGCCCAGACGTTCACAGGGCGCACATCTTAGTGGCTGGCGTGTGCTTCTCAACACGTCTGACGCTGTCTCCTAGGAAAAGTAGTGGGTGTCAGGTGTCAGCAGCACAGGCAAAAGGTCCCGAGGTGGACATCCCTTTGGGGAAGTCAATCTGTTGCTTAGATCTGCTGTTGGCCCCCAAATCAGGTTTGACTTACACATTTAAAACAAAGAAATTTTAAATGCAGAGTTTTGACGTAAAAACAGGAACCCTCAGTTGTTTAAAAATCCCGAGTTGAGGCGGCACCAGGCTCGCTGTCACACCCAGGTGGTCTCACACCTACCAGCCGCAGGTTCTTCACCACCACCTCGCCGGCCAGCTCCTGCTCCCTGAGCTCCACCTTCAGCGCCCGCATGTCCTTGCGCAGGGCGCCCTCCTGCGTGCGGTGCTCCTTCTGGGCCAGCTTCATCACCACCGTGCCCTCGGCCTTCATCTCAGTCAGGTTGTTCTGGTGTTCGTACAGCAAGTGCTTCACCTTCTGCTTGTACACCTGCGGGGTGAGGGGACAGGCGCTCGTCCACACCACCGCACACGGGAGGCATGGAGCACATACCCGGCTCCCACAATGCTCAGCGACAAAGCCTGGCCTCAAACAGGTGCGCAAGCCCCCAGAGCCCATGCTCCTTCTGCAGCATGGAACTTACAGGGGTGAAGTTTTATGAAAACAAAACAAAACAAAAGCCAAAAAAATACCTGTGGGTTCCCAGGATAAAGGACACAAAGGGAATGAGAAGACGACAGAGCCCAGCTGGTCGTGGCACAACCAGGCCGGCCCCACTCACCTTGATCTCCACCTGGTGCCGCTCCTCAGCCTCCTCCATCTCCCGGTCCTTGTTCCGCAGCTCAGCCTTCTTCTCTTCCAGCTGCCTCCGCGTGATCTCCCAGAAGGTGTGGATCTTGTCTCGCTCCAGCTGGAAGTAGTTGCGCTCCTCCCGCTCCCGGTCCAGCTCCTCCCGGATGCGGCCGATGTGTTCCTCCACCTGGCGGGCAGAGCTGGGTCAGGGGAGGCTCCCAGTAGGGGGGGGCCCACACACAGCAGGGGGCAGGTGGACAGAGAAGGGCAAGGCAGAAGGTGGGAGGGACCGCTCTCAACTAATAAATAAGAGCTAAAAGGAAAAGGTAAAATAGGTGCTAGGAAGGGCCCAGAATGGGATACATGCAGTAAGTGGCAGAATTCTCTTGAATTTGAAAATCATGAAGCGATTATAAGCTTCCTTCCATTCCTGGGAATTCATACTGAGGAAACTTCTCAAAAAAAAATACAAGAGCTTCTGGCTCAAAGATATTTAGCCTCAGCAGTATTATAATAGCAAAACCAAGCACATAAATAAAAGTAAATATAGAAGAAGCATGTAAACGTTCACAAAATAACATTAAGTGAAAGAACATTCACTTTTCAAGGCACAATGTCAGTAAAAGCACAGAAAACCAGAAGGTTCCTAACACAAGAGGGTTTGGCCCACAGCCTATTGCAAAACTGCAAATAGGTCAAAAAAAAAGTAGGACAGGCTTCAGCTTTCCTGGCATCTCATTCCACTGAAGACTTAGTTATGGGGCTGGCGCTGTGGCGCAGTAGGTTAATTCTCCACTTGCAGCACCAGCATCCCATATGGGCATCGGTTCAAGTCCTGGCTGCTCCTCTTCGGATCCAGCTCTCTGCAATGGCGTGGGAAAGCAGTAGACAATGGCCCAAGTGCTTGAGCCCCTGCACCCATGTGGGAGACCCAGAAGAAGCTCCTGGCTTCAGATTGGCTCAGCTCTGACCATTGCAACCATTTGGGGGAGTGAACCAGTGGATGGAAGATTGATATTGATATCAATATCTCTCTGTAACTCTTGCAAATAAATAGAATAAATCTCAAAAAAAAAAAAAAAAAGACTTAGTTATCTTTCAGGTATAGCCACAGGTCACTTTCTGTAAAGTTTGTTCTCTCCTAAAACCTTGTCCCCGAGGGAAACCACTATGTCTTTACTTGAAGAGAAAAGGAGGCACAGCACAGAGGACTTCTGCGGGGCAAAGGCCGGGGTTCCTCTGAGGGAGGATGCCACCCCAGAATCTCACAAATGCTTCAGCAAAATGGCACATGTCACCAGGTCACAGAACAAACAGTTGAAACCAAAGTACCTAGCTGCTCTGTGTGGCTCACACAGAGTTAGAGGTCATCATCAATCAATACTTAGATTTCTTATAAATATCCAGATTTCTAGCTTCTCCTGAAAAATTAGAAAACAGCACTAGAATCCAATAGACTGCACACATGTCCTCAGCAGAGGGGCACGCGTGTCCAGGTGACCCCAGTCCCTGTCCTCACCCCTGGACTGCACAACGTGCCGTAAACCAGACCTGTGTCAGGCCTGCTCCACAGGGAGCAGAGAGCAGCACAAGGGTGGCAGCAATGTCTCATGCATCCACTCTCCACCCGCCAGCCCCAAGGACCTGCCCACACCACCCCTCTGCCTGCACCACCATGGTCTTCCCGCACATCCCTGGAGCCACCCCTTCGCACTGCAGCTTCTTCATATTCGGGCTTATTAACCCTGCCACCCGAGTCCACACAGCACCCTCAGGCCCCACGGAGACGCTCACGGCGGGGCGCCCCGCCAACATGGATGCCACAGGACACACCGCGTTTGCCACATGTCCCAATCGGAAGTGAAATTTTAATGACATCATGATGTTCTCTAGCCCTTTACACCAAAATGGACAAGCAGCTTAAAATGTCTCAAAGTAACTACAGACATCACCCCATGCCCAAAATAAGCAAGGCCACACAACAAAGGCAGCCGACACTGCTCTTCCCTGTTGGCACTTCTGTAAAAACAAGGCGCGAGGGACCAGCGCTGTGTGCAGGGGAAGATTCTGCCTGCGACAGCAGCACTCCATGTGGGCACGGGTTTGAGTCCCAGCTGCTCATCATAGGATCCAGCTCCCTGCTAATGCGCCTGGGAAAGCAGCGGAGGATGGCCCGAGTGCTCGGGCCTTGCACCTACGTGGGAGACCCGGAGGAAGTTCCCAGCTCCTGACTTTGGCCTGGCCCAGCCCGGTGGTGGCCATTTGGGGAGAGAATGAGCAGATGAAAGATATCTCTCTCTTCATTCTCTCTCTCTCCCCACCCCCCAATTCTTTCAAATAAATAAATCTTTAAAAAAAAAATGATTAATCAGACTCAGACAATGTGATTGAAGTAAATCACGTTCTGCTTAAAGACTTTCTTTTTGCTATAGTGCTTAATAGGAAATAAAATAAAAGAGAACGCGCTACATGTATGTGCTATGGGAACAGTTCTACAAACACCAGCTACCTGAAAGGGTTACAAAAATAGCATTTAAAAAATATTTTCATTTTGTAATTATCTGAAAGAGAGAGTGCTCCTATCCACTGGCTCAGTCTCCAAACGACCACATCAGCCAGGACAGGGCCAGGCCAAAGCTGGACGTCAGAAACAGGAGCCCAGTCACTGCAGCCATCGCTGCTGCTTCCCAGCCTCCGATGTGTTCCTCCACCTGGCGGGCAGAGCTGGGTCAGGGGATCTGAAGTCAGGATCCAGGGCGGGTATCAAACCCAGATCTTCTGATAAGGAACACAGGTGTCCTAACCACCAACCCCGAAAAAGAGCTTTCCTAGCAGGAAAACATTTCTTTCCAAATTCCTACCCCCCTATTAGAAAGTTGGTTAAGGTGGCTGTGTTGCATGCGAGAAAATATGTAATGCACTGGAGAGCTGTGGCGCTGACAAGCTGTGGACACAGGGGAGGCAGACAGGGAGGCTCAGGAAGCTCACCTGCTCCTTGCTCATGTCCTCTGGAGCGAGTCCATCGACGATCGGGGTGCCTTTGGCTTTGCCTTTCTTCCCTTTCCTTTTGGGAGCCTTCGTTTACAGAAGAGAAGGTTGTTTCCATCTTTGTTGACCGTTACGTAGGGTGACCACGTGGGGTGACAGTCAATCGCCTTCCCCTCTGGGCCGGCTGCAGAACTTGCACCTCCCTGTCCAGGGCCTTGGGGTGCCCAGGAAGGGCACTCCCGGAGCGTGTTCATCTGCCCGAGCCTCAGTCACACAGTTACCCTTTGGTACACACGGCGAGGCCAGAGATGAACGGGTTCTCCTTCTAAAGGGCAGGAACCCATTGCAAACCCACTCACCCCGTGGTATGTGCTCATAGAGGAAGACCCCCAGTCGCTCACTGATGTGGCTGGGTCGGCCATAATGCTCGGTAACCACCGCGGGCAGACGTAGGCAAAACCAGCAGTCCTGGCCATCTGGGGGTTCCTTTTCCCAAATACAAAACTCCACAGAGAACCCGCATCTAGACAGCCTGGGCAGATGGCACCCACTGCGAGTGATCACACCCGGATCTAACAACCGACAGGGCTGAGGGCAAGGCTTCCTCCCCAACCCAGGGGGCCGGACTGAACTTCCAAACCCTGTCCTGCCTCTCTTACTCCCAACCAACCTCCATGCCACGCGCTCGTGTCTCCACGTCCCTGCAAGACTTACTACAAATGTCACACGCAGATTCGAGAGAAAGAAAAACCGCCCACCTTCCCGCAAGCTAGGGACCCTCAGGAGCACTTATTTTGGTGTTTTCCCGCGTTGGTTTTCAAGACTAGCAACTAGCACCGTAACTCCTAATGTACTGCGGCCGTCCGCGTACCCCCCACCCTAAGGACTTCGGAGGAAGATTTGGCGCCACTTCACGGCCCGCTGCGGGGCCAGCCGCGGCTCCCGGGGTGCCTGGACACGGAGCCCCCGCCGCGCCCCCGGGCCCCGCACGCTCTGCCCAGGGTCCCAGAGCACGGAAGTCCTCGCGCGCCGGAGCCCCTGCGAGGCGACACCCGCTACCCAGGCGTTCGAGTCTGCACACTGTGCAAGCCGGAACAGCCCAGCGAGCGCAGGGCGCGGGCAAGCGCGGGTCCCTCAGCGCCCCGCGCGCGCCCCACAGGCGCGCCGGGATCCCCCGCAAACGCGAGGCCGGCACCTCGGGCCGGGGCCGCCTGCGCTGGGACGCCCGCGGGCAGCACCGCCGACGCCGGGCCCCGACTCCCGCCAGTCCTCACCATGGCGCCGGCTGACCGGCCCAGCCGCCAACTCCGCACGAACCAGCCGCCGCTGAGGCTGCGCCGTCTCCTGGCAACGCTGGGCGAGCGCGCGCCCTCGGGAATCCTCGCGAGACCGCGCGCCGCGGCCGCCGCCGCCGCCGCCACGGCGGGAGCGCCAGCAGCTCGGCGCACGGGTCGGGGCCGGGGACCGAGGCGTTTCCGGCAGCGTGCGTGCGGGTACCTCCCGCGCGTCCGCCGGGAGTGCGGGGCGCGAGAACCAGTGAGCACCCCGAGGGCCCAGCACAACCGGATTCAAATTCGCGCCCAGGGTCGGTCCCTGGGGCCCGCCCGTGAGACCACGAGCCTCCGAAAAATGCATGGGCGAGTGCTGTGCAGGGGTCAGCCCGCGACACCCGCATCTCGGGGCGGCTTTCGCGTCCCAGCGCGCCACTTCCCGTCCAGCCCCGTCAGCACCCTGGGAGACCCCTCGCACCCACGTAGGAGGCCCCCATGACCTGCCAGCGCCTGGGCCCTGCACCCACTGAACAGCTCCCCAACCCCCACCGCTGGTCCTCGGCCCTGCACCCACGTGGAGGCCGCAGTGACCTCTCCAGCCTAGGCCCTGCACCCACTGGAAAACTGCAGTGACAGCTCCCCAACCCCCCACCGCTGGTCCTCCGCCCTGCACCCACTGAGAGGCCACAGTGACCTCCCCAGCCTGGGCCCTGCACCCACTGAGCAGCCATAGTGACAGCTCCCCAGCCCCCACCGCTGGACCGGCCACAGCCTGGGCCCTGAACCCACTGGAAAACTGCAGTGACAGCTCCCCAACCCCCACCGAGAAGCCACAGTGACAGCCCTGGTGCCTGAGCCCTGCACCCACTGCGAGGCCACAGTGACCTCCCCAGCCTGGGCCCTGCACCCACTGCGAGGCCACAGTGACCTCCCCAGCCTGGGCCCTGCACCCACTGGCGCGCTGCAGATGATGGCACAAGTGCTTGGGCCCCTTCACTCATGTGGGAGACACAGATTGAGCTCCTGGCTCCTGGTTTTGCCTGGCCCAGACCTGTCTGTTGTAGCCATTTGGGGAGGGAGCCAGCAGATGGAAGATCTCTCCCTCCCTCTCTCTCTTATTCTGTCTTTCAAATAAATCTTTAAAAATAAGTAAATTGCTCAGTGGATGAGGAAAACCCAGAGACCCTGCCAGAGGCTGCCGGGAAGCCCTGGGGAAAAAGAAAAGCTGTCATTTTCCTTTTCTGATGTCTTGCTCTGAAACTGATAAGCGTCACCAGGCGCCTGTCTCGAGCACCACGGCTGTCCTTCCCTTCTAAGCACTCGGCATTTTCTCCAGAAGGGTCCCGCAGCAGGTCTTCTTTTGCCACTTGTCTGGGGGATGAGACTTCAGAATCTCATCTCCCTGGAGAGTCGTGACGGACATGCAGCGTCCAGGTGGGAGAGGAAGACGGCTGGGCATGCCTGGGCCTTGGGACCCGCCAGTGGAGGCATCTGAAAGCCACAAGGGGGAGCTCCTCTGGTTCACCCACCCAGGTGCTGCTGGGAAAGGAGCAGCCAGCTGGGACGGCACTGACCCGGCTTGCACAGGCCATGGGCTACATTTATTTACGTCGTTCCCCGAGGCCTTGCTGAGGTCTGGCTCCGGGGCTGTGCCTGGGCACCCAGCAGCCAGTACTGCTGGCCTCTGGGGGCCTCCTGCCCCAGGGCTGGGGGGGTGAGGCTGAGCTCCCAGAGGAGGCTTGCTCCGGTGTATGGCAGCAGGATAGCACCAGGTACTACTACCAGTATTAGGTACTTCGACAAGCAACTGCTTGTTGCTCTTTGCTGTTTGTCTTAAGATTGATTTTACTTATTTGAAATACAGAATTACACAGAGGGAGAAATAGAGAATGTGTGGTGATGGCCCCACTCTGGTTCTCCTGCAACCTTTTCCACATTGTTTCTTTCTTTTTTTCTTTTCTTTTCTTTTCTTTTTTTTTTTTTTTAGGATTTATTTATTTGAGAGGCAGAGTTACAGAGAGAGAGGTCTTCCATGCGCTGGTTCACTCCTCAAATGGCGGCAACCAGGGCTGAGCCAGGCCAAAGCCAGGAGCAAGGAACTTCTTCCCAGTCTCCCACGTGGGTGCAGAGGCCTAAGTACCTTGGCCGTCTTCCATTGCTTTCCCAGGTGCTTTAGCAGGGAGCTGGATCAGAAGTGGAGCAGCAGAGACTGGAACCAGCGCCACATGGGATGCTGGCACTGCAGGTGGTAGCTTTACCAATTATGCCACAGTGCTGGCCCCAGGATCCTGATTTTATTGAACACTTACTTAACAGACCCCGTATGCTGGGTGCTTCACGCTGGTTGGTTTTTTGCTGTAGATGTCTGCTTGGGAGTCCTGAATTACACAAACGTATTAACAGTAATCCCTTTCAGCAGAAAGGGCAAGAATAGGAGGGTTAGTTCAGGACAGCCTAGACAGGATGTTCATTTGTCACAGACCAGCAGCACAGCTTGGTTCATCAGTACAGATCACAGAGATAACAGTTTAGGGAGCCCTGGCTGCCAACTCACTGGGCTGCCAATAGGGCCCACAGTGACCTGTGCTTTTAAAATGGAATTGGAGTTCAGGTTTTTAGAAAAGAGCCTGTTCTGAACATGTGTGGCTTAAGACACTTTCATTCAGCATCAAGCTGTGCAGCTCAGAAACCCAGAAAAATGGCATCCTAGTTTCCAGCAAAATCCCAGAGCAACCATTAATACCTACAAGCCAACCGACCCCTGTGTCGAGTGTTGAGCTCTTCCTAACACAGCCACTTGGTTGTCCAGGTTAGCTGCCTCAGGCCACTGCATCAACTCGCTGGACGTTGGTGTCACAAGAATGTTTTCAGCCGGCGCTGTGGACGCCCTGGCCTGAAGCGCCAGTATCCCATATGGGCGCCTGTTTGAGACCCAGCTGCCCTACTTCCTGTCCAGCTCTCTGCTGTGGCCTGGGAAGGCAGTAGAAGATGCCCGAATCCTTGGGCCCTGCACACACGTGGGAGACCCAGAAGAAGCTCCTGGCTGCTGCCTTCAGATCGGCGCAGCTTTGGCAGTTGCGGCCAATTGGGGAGTGAACCAGCGGCTGGAGGACCTCCCTCTCTCTCTCTCTCTCTCTCTGTCCCTCCTCTCTCTGTGTAACTCTGATCTTCAAATAATACATAAAATAAATTTAAAAAAAAAGAATGTTTAATAAACTAGATTTTCCTTTAGAGGTGAATACTGAAGAATTTACAGATGAAATGATGCACTGTGTATAGAATTTGTTTCAAGACAACCCAGCAGCAAAGGGGGCGACAGTATTTGAGGTCAGCTGTGAGTGGGTCATTGGTGAATCAGGGAGATGAGTCGGTTGTGCAATTCTCTCCACTTCAGGGTTTGGAAATGATCTTATGAAATGGCTTCTGAGGCCAGACGGCCTGGCCTGCTGGTTACCACCTGGGAAACCTCTGATAAGACCCCTCAATCTCATCCGTCCGTGTGTCTCATGGGAATCATTCTTAAGTGATCAGCGTCACCGTTACCATAGCTGCATGACAAGCAGCCCAAAGACCACGTCTGCATGTGTTCTGCTACACAAGTCTGCACCTTGGCCATGACTCAGCACTCCACACCACTCCTGAGGACGGCTCAATGGCAGGGTCTGGGACCACCTGCGGGCAGTGAGGCTGAGACCTCAGGGGCCCCACCAGCCGGAACACAGCCGGGTGGCCTCTTGTGTGGCCTGTGAGGTCTGGGTGCTGTAGCAGCTGACTCCTCGTGACCTGGGAGTCAGACAGTATCACCTCTGCCACACCCTGCCCTGAGATGAACTTCTTAACCTCCATGGCCTCCGGGGCAGCTGCTGGGCCACTTATGTCCCCACCACCGGTGCTGCTGCTCAGCTGCTTCCCTGCGACAGAACCCTCAGGGCGTCCCTCCGCTTGTCCCAAGGGGTCACAAAGTCATTTCAGAGGGCTTTAACCCACAATCGTGTTTTTCTTGGTCTTGGAAACCAAAGGAAAACAGAGTGAAAAGCCACTCTCAGGCTCAAGGCCCGTGGGCTGCTGAGGGCTGGCTGCCAGCGGTGCAGCCAGGGCCCTGGCGCCACAAGGGGGGATGAAGTTCACGACTCCTGTGCCCTCCACAAGCTGCCTGCATTGAAGTCCACACCCTGGACCCCATGGGAACAAACTCTTCCTCCCTGATGCTCCTCTGTGGCTTTGTCAAAGTGCAGAGATGAGCAGGGCCCAAGCTGTGCGGCGTGGGCAGCCCCCGTCCATGTGCAGTTTCTTCATCTGGACGGCCACAAGGGGAGGTGATGGGGTGAGGTGGGCAAGGATCACTAGGGGAGGAGAGGGGGTGAGGTGGCCGAGGGCACGGGGGAGGCGAGGGGGTGAGGTGACCGAGGGCATGGGGGAGGCGAGGGGGTGAGGTGACGGAGGGCACAGGGAGGCGAGGGGGTGAGGTGGGCAAGGGTCCCTTGGGGAGGAGAGGGGGTGAGGTGGCCGAGGGCACGGGGGAGGCGAGGGGGTGAGGTGACCGAGGGCACAGGGAGGCGAGGGGGTGAGGTGGGCAAGGATCCCTTGGGGAGGAGAGGGGATGAGGTGGCCGAGGGCACGGGGCAGGTGAGGGGGTGAGGTGACCGAGGGCACGGGGGAGGCGAGGGGGTGAGGTGACCGAGGGCATGGGGGAGGCAAGGGGGTGAGGTGGGCAAGGATCCCTTGGGGAGGCGAGGGGATGAGGTGGCCGAGGGCACAGGGAAGTGCGGGGGTGAGGTGGGCAAGGGTCCCTTGGGGAGGCGAGGGGGTGAGGTGGCCGAGAGATTGGCACAAAGCCTGGTGCGCTCTGTGAGCGCTTCAGAGCGCGGCCCACCTCCAGGGTCACGTTTGGAAATGGCACTCGACTGGACCCATCCCGGCGCGCTGGCTCGCCCAGGCCCCGCCCTCCTTTCACAGGGCGCCCTCCCTGCCCTCCCCCAGCCCCTGCCCCTGCAGCCCTCGGCTCTCACTCCTACCCGGCCTCCCTCGCGAGCCGAGCGCAGCCACAGGCTTACCCGGCTTGGCGCGGCGGCGCCGCTCTGCACCCGCTTTGTGCGGCTTCCGCCTCGAGCCCCGCCAGGTCCCGTCCCCCAGTCGGCGCCCCTGCAAACACCCAGTGGCGAGCAAAGGGGCGTCAGCCGAACGGGAACGCAAGAGCCCGCGGCGTCCGGCTGGGCTGGGGAGGCCACAGCCTGGTTCCGGTGGGGTTGGGGGCGAGCCGAGGTCCGCAGGAGACGCGGGGCCGACAGGGGGCGCGCGCGGGGCGGGGCGGGGCCGCACCTGTCCGGCGCGGCTGGGGGGGCGATGGGGAGGGGACCCGCGCCCCGGAGCAGCTGCGCGCCCCGCCCCGCGGGCTCCTCCCCGCCGCCGCGGCCCCGGGGCTATTGCCCCGATGCTCTGCGCCCGGAGCCCGGGCCGAGTCGCCGCAGCAGCTGTTGGGGCGCCCGGGCCGGGTGACGTCGCCGCCGCCGCCGCCGCCGCCGCCGCCCGCGCCCGACCCGGACCCTGCAGGCCACATGGAGCCTCCGGAGGGCGCTGGTCCCAGAGGTGAGTGCGAACCCAACCCCAAGACCCCCAAGCCGCCCCTTCCCGGGAGCCAGCCGCAGCCGGCCGCACCCGGGAACCCCAAGATCCTCCGACAGCTTCCGTTCCCCGCGGAGTCTGTCCCGGAGCTGGGGGGCGGAGGAGAGAGCCCGGCCGGCCAGCTGGGCAGCCAGAAGCACCTCCTGGAGATGGCCCTCGCGCGGGGCCGGGGGGCGCACACACCGCGTCCCCGCCCCCTTGTCTTCTGTGCTCCGGGCCAGGGAACCGATTCCTGGTGCATTCCTGGGTGCGGGGCTTAAGAGTTTCGCCCTGAATCCCCTCCCGGCAGAGCCAGGAACCCAGAGGGCGGGGGAGGGGCGTGCCGAGGCTGGACTTTGGGGTCCCAGTAGGCGAGAAGGGGGTGACGCTGCCCGCTTTCTCGCGCGACCGCTTTGTTTGCTCCAGCCGCGGCTCTGGGCGGGCCAGCACCGGGAGGCCGCAAGGGGCGTGGGGCTTAGATGGGGTGTGCGTGTGGCGTGGCTTGCGGGAGGCTGCAGGGGTGCGTGAGTGCCCCCCTCTCACAGACCCTTGAGGGCTGAGCTGCAATCACTGGTCTCCCCCCTTGGAATCTGTCCACAGGCTGACAGTGGGCGGATAACCCTCGGAAATCCCCCTTCCTCCCACAAGCCTCTCCAGAAATATTTTGGGGGTCCACCGGCCTCGGAACTTGGGTGAACTGTAGACTCCCACACACCTGCCTGGCCAGGCGGGACACTTCCTGGGTTTCCTGGAGGACCCATCCCAGGGACCCAGCAGGTGTCTAGAGGATAGGCCAGCCAGCTGGTCTACTGGCCCCCCAGCAGCTTCCACCCAAGCCCAAAGAGCAGCACCCCAGGAGTTGTCTGCAAGAAGTTGGCCCACCTGCCACTTGGGGATGGTGGAGCCCTTGTCACACCCCCCAAAGCACCAGCAGACACAGCTGCAGCCAGTGGATCTGGGTTTTCAGCCCCAAGCCCTGGATCTTGCCACGCAGCAGGCTTGTAGGGATGGGAAGGGGGCAGGTTTGGAGACCAAGGGCTTAGGGAACTCAGAGCTCTTTCTCAGCTGTGAGGCACGGCCCCGAGGGGCCTGTGTTCCCACAGCTGTCAGTGGAGACAGCACCCCTTCCCCTGCAGGACTGTGGGAGACCATGTGAGATTAACGAGGTAAGGCATTTTGGGAAAGAGGTGAATGGCCTTTCTCTCCTCCTCTGGGGAAAGGACCTCCAGCCACTTAGGGCAGAGGCAGCACGTTGAGTTTCTGAATCTTTTACCGGCTTGGACCTCAGATACCTGATTCACTCTGGGAAAGCAAATGTCTTTCAGTCCCATGCCTGCGGTTGGGGACACGGCAAGAGACAGAAGGACCCCATCCTTCGAGGGCTCACAACCTCACTTCCCTTGGCCATGCTTTCTGGTTTGCACGAGGACTGGGGATTTCCACTTTGTGGGATCTCATATTGGCAACATGACGTTCATTATCTGAGTTCTCACCTGCTTTTGAAAACTATTTTTGAGACTGAGGAGCACGGGCAAAGCAGAGAGAACAGTGTGCTAAGGCCCCCTGTGCCACGTCCAGCCCGCAGACCTGTGTCCAGGGCTGTGCATCCAGACCGCCACCAACTTCCCTTCAGTAGCTCTAAACTCAGAGACTGTCTAAAAAAGCATCATTAAAATGTTATTTTTGCACCTGAATTGATAAATAATATTTTTAAAGATTCAGTTTATTTGACAGGCAGAGTTACATAGAGAGGAAAAACAGAGAGGTCTTCCATCCGCTGGCTCACTGCCCAAGTGGCCCAAAGGCTGGAGCTGGGCCAATCTGAAGCCAGGAGCTTCCTCTGGATGCAGGAGTCCAAAGAATTGGGCCATCTTCCATTGCTTTCCCATGCACATTAGCAGGGAGCTGGACTGGAAGTAGAGCAGCCAAGAATGCAACCGACGCCCGTATGGGATGCTGGCGCTACAGACAGAGGCTTAACCTACTATGCCACAGCACCAGCTCCACTGTCCCCCTCTCCCCTTTCTAAGACTTATTTGAGAGGCAGAGTTACAGAGGGGAACAATAATTTCCTAATATCAAAGTGTACTGACACATGCTCTCCTGTGCCTTGGGATAAGGCTGGGCGACATCCACGGCCCTGCCCTCGGGAGGCGTCCCAGCACCCTTAGCGTGCAGGACGGAGGACCTGACTTCAAGGTCGAGGTCGAGAGTACTGGGGAACTGGAGTACAGTGTCCTCCCCGCCATGACCATCTCTCCCTCCCAGTAGCCACTTGGCCTTTGTGCACTCAGTTCATTAATTCATTTGTTGGTTCATGCGATGATCTGTGCGGAGTGCCTCCCTCAGCTCAGGGCAGGGCCCTGACAGTACAGCAGGGAACCTGAGATTCAGGCCAACTTTTCCAGTCACAAATGTGCTAGAAAATAGGTCACCAGCAAAGCACAAGGTATCAGCAGTCAGTCCCGGGGGAGTCTGGAGGGGCAGGACTGTGGGGTCCCAACTCCTGTCTCCACCCAGAGATCAGAGAGGCAGTACCCCTGCAGGGGCCTGGGTGCCCCATAAGGGTTGTGCTGGGCTGGAAGCCAGGACCGTGCTGGGACTCCATGCCGGGGACCTTTTTGGGCATCAGACACTTCCTTATCTCCGCCTTGTCCGGGGAGACACCTCCACGCTACGACGGAGCCAGGGTGCCAGCACCCCGCCCCTACTGCAAGCCTGCAGTGACATCCTAGGAAGAGCAGCAGCTCTCACCAGTGAGGATCCTGTTTCTTCCTCCTACCAGAGTGTGTCCATAGGGTGTAGACGGACCTGACAGGTCTCAGTGCAGCCTCTTGTGGGGCCTGGGGATAATCCATTCCACACACACTCACTGTGCACCTACTGTGTTCCAGGTCCCAGCATGGGAGCTAGGAACTGCACACCTCTCATACCTAATCCCAGCCTTTCCTGGGGCTGAGCCTGGTACCTGGCACACAGCACATTCTCCCTCTGGCTTTTCCCATCAGCTCAAGCCACAGTCATCCTTTGCTTCCACGAGACTTGTTTTTTAGCTGAGATCTAATTCATGTCTCATTACATTCACCCTTGCAAATCAGACAATGCAGACTTTTTACTGTATTTACAAAGGTGTGCAGTCATCGCCACATTTCTAGAATATTTTCCACTACCCTCCAAAAAGCCTGTACATGCTTATCGCCTCCACCCCACAGAACTTGGCAATCAGTAATCTAGTATGGACCTGCCTACTTGGGACTTCCTGTGGAATGAAATCATACAGTACCGGTCGGCGCTGTGGCTCAACAGGCTAATCCTCCGCCTTGCGGCACCAGCACACCGGGTTCTAGTCCCGGTCGGGGCGCCGGAGTCTGTCCCGCTTGCCCCTCTTCCAGGCCAGCCCTCTGCTGTGGCCCAGGAGTGCAGTGGAGGATGGCCCCAGTGCTTGGGCCCTGCACCCCATGGGAGACCAGGAAAAAGCACCTAGCACCTGGCTCCTGCCATCGGATGAGCGCGGTGCACCGGCCGCAGCGCGCTGGCCGCGGCATCCATTGGAGGGTGAACCAATGGCAAAAGGAAGACCTTTCTCTCTGTCTCTCTCTCTCACTGTCCATTCTGCCTGTCAAAAAAAAAAAAATCATACAGTACCGTGGTCTTTTGTGACTGGCTGCACCCCCCATGCTGTCTTCAAGGCCCATGCATGTTGTCACACATGGCAATACTTTATTCCTTTCGTGTTGAGTCACCTCCTGCTGTGTAGTTAAACCAGCTTGTGTTGACCCACTGGTCCCAGTGCCACGCTGGGCTGCTTGGCATCCTCGTGTGGATGCCTAGGAAAACTGCTGGGTCACAAGCCAACTCCAGGTCTACTCGCTTTTTTTTTTGGACAGATAGGGTTAGACAGTGAGAGACAGAGAGAAAGGTCTTCCCTCGGTTGGTTCACTCCCCAAATGACCACTACGGCCGGATCTATACTGATCTGAAGCCAGGAGCCAGATGCTTATTCCTGGTCTCCTATGCGGGTACAGGGGCCCAATCACTTGGGCCAACCTCCACTGCCTTCCCGGGCCACAGCAGAGAGCTGGACTGGAAGAAGAGCAACCAGGACTAGAACCCGGCGCCCATACGGGATGCCTGAGCCACAGGCAGAGGATTAAGAATGAGCCACGGCGCTGGCCCCAGTCCACTCGCTTTCTACACAGTGGCTGCACCACCTTACATGCCCTTCCCAGGGACTCAGGCCTGGCATTCAATCTCCTGTTTCCACATTCTTCCAGCCAAAAGATTAATGTTCCTGATGGCAAGAGCAGCACCATCTATGTTTTCCTTCTCCCTACAGCCTTGACACTGGCCAGGGCTTTACAGAATTTAGATTTACAGAATAAAGACCAGATCACTGCCACAGGGAGATGGGAAATCATCAACACTAGACACCTGCTGGCTTCAGGCGCTCAGGGGCACCAACCTCCATCCACTTAGGGTACCGTCGGGGCAGCGGTTACTGTTTCGCATGGAAATGTGAAAGGCTCTACCTCACGGGGCTTCAGCAGGGCCCCAGGGATCCAGGGTGCAGAGGAAGGTTGCTGGTGTTCCAAGCGCCCCTCCCCACTGCAAGACAGTGACGGAGCTGTGTGGGGTCCTGCTCAGGCCCCCATCTCTGCACCCACAGCAGGAGACCAGCATGTGTGAGGAAGGTAAGGGCAGTACCTAGACTTCTCCCCTCCCACTCAGACCCTGTCCTCACTTGCCTCACCATAAACACGTGTAAATGCTTTTCCACACGGCTCCCTCTGGGCAGAAGTCACAGTCCTGACACCACAGCCCCGGGGAGCTGCGCACACCCCTGCCCATCTTCTCTCCTGCCATCACCAGCCCTTGCTGTTTGCCAGGCCCCCGCTGCCCCCTCAGGACAGTTACACACACCACCCCTCCTCAGTCTCAGGACCTCCCTGACAGCTTCCCAGGGTGGGAGAGCAGCCCCCACCGCTCCCACATCACCGTATGTGCCCTATCCCAGAGCCTGAGCACTTGGAAGTCTCTGTTGGAGGGATGAATGAGGTTGTTTAGTAGAGACCCTACCTCTGGCCTGCCTTCTTTAAACCACAGTTAGAGGATTTCTGGATTTCTTCTCCCTCTGCTGAGCCCCTGGCTCCCAGACTCATGCCATGAGCCAAGTCAGGGGCTGGCAGGTGGCAGGTGACAGCCTGGATTCCAACCCCTAGCCAGCCTCCTGTGCTGTGCTCCTGGGAGAGGTGCGACTCTGACTCCTTTTCAAGATTTATTTATTTATTTGAAAGAGTTGCAGAGAGAGAGAGGTCTTCCATCCACTGGTTCACTCCCCAGTTGGCCACAACGGCCGGAGCTGTGCCAATCCGAAGCCAGGAGCTTCTTCTGGGTCTCCCACGTGGGTGCAGGCCCAAGGACTTGGGCCATCTTCCACTGCCTTCCCAGGCCATAGCAGAGAGCCAGATTGGAAGTGGAGCAGCCGGGATTCAAACCGGCGCCCATATGGGATGCCAGCACTGCAGGCAGCAGCTTAACCCACTACGCCACAGCACCGGCCCCATGGGACTCATTTTCCTCCCCTCTGAAGACTACTCAAGTGTCCTTTCTATCTGGTTGTGAGGAGGCAGCTGGCTGACTGACATAAGTACTGAGACTGGGGATACACAAAGTAAAATACTCATTACTGTCAGCCTGGGGGAGCTCAGCTTCCAGAGAGGCGGCTCCCGGAAGAACTGCTTCCACCCAGGTCGCCTCGATTTTGGAGGCTGTCAGGAGTGAGGGGGTCCCTCAGACAAAGGGGGTCAGAGGTGGAGACGAGGACCAAGGGCCAGCCAGGGTCCTCCTGCTCAGAGAAAGGGAGCATGTGTTGGGCCTGTAAGCCTGGGCAAGCCCTGTCTCTGGCCTCCTCCGAGGCAGGAACTGCCAGCGAGTTCAGCACTCCTCCCCTCTCAGGTCTGGGCTGGCCACGCCTCAGGGGGCAGCGCCTGTTCCAACCTCTGCTCTGCTCCCATCCCGTGTGGCCACTCCAGGCCAACAGCAGCACCTTCCTGAGTCTGCCAGCTCGGTCAGGGTCATACCTGCTGTGGACCCAGGCTTAGCTCCAAGATGTGTGGAAGCATTTTTGAACTACAGTAATGGTACAGGCCTGCGAGACCCAAGTCACCCACCTGTACCCTCAAGGAGGGGAACCTGGGGCCTTCCTGGCAAGTGATTCAGACATTCGTCCCCCTGCTGCCTGGTGAGGGAAGGCCCCTGGTCCCCTTTGCCCTCTGCACAGGAGGTGTCCTTGCTGGGCTGGGGGTGGTGGTGTAATTTTACCTTTCAAGGATGCTAAGAAACCACATTCCAGACACCGGCGGAGAGACAGAAATTGGATCCTCCGTGCCCGTCCAGCCTGGCCAGCCCTCATGCCTGAGACAGGACCACGCAATGACACAGCACTCAGCCCCAGGGACAGGAGGCATGGAGCAGGTGTTCCTCATTCAGCCAGCTCTGCAGCTGTGCCTCCATTTCCTTACCACCCAGGAACTCACTACAGATCCACGGGTCCCCCCCCCCCCCCCGGCGGCTCCCAGGCCGCTGCCCAGTGTCACCAGGGGGCAGGCCAGCCACTGGCAGGCAGCTGTCAGTGCTGAGAGCCCTGGCTCAGGCTGCTGCTTGCTTGTTCACACCCAGCAGCTCCTGGTGTTTAACTGCCAGAAATACCCACAAGGGGCCTCCGGCAGCCACAGGGAGGCGATGCTGACGTGAGCCGGGAGGGAAGTCACTCCTGTGAGCGCACGCTGAGGCTACTCACTCTGGGGTGCAAAAAGGTACAGCGGCCCCTCTTGCGCAGGGCCCAGCTGAGGAAAGCGAGGTGTCTGGGAAAGGGCCTGGGGGCCACAGTGGGGACCAGGGAAGGGGAGGGAAGGCAGCCACCTCGACGCTTCCCTGGGTCAGGAGGAAAGTGCACCTAGGGGGTTTGTCTGCCTCTAACAGGGCTGGAGAGAGGCAGCTGCTGGGATGACAGCAGCTGTGACAGGGTGAGGGGCAGCCACGCTCAGTCTAGACTAACAGGGCGCCAGGCAGAGGCGGCTGCTGGGACGACAGCGGCTGTGAGGGGGTGAGGGGGCAGCCACGTTGGGCCTGGAGTGCCTGCAGGAGCTGGCAGGCGTGTGCAGGGATGGACTTCACACTCCAGAACGACTGAGGTGCTGGGCCCAGGCAAGTACCAGGTGTGGCTGGTGCGGAGGCAGTACAGCCTCCTCCCAGGCAGGTCCCTCAGGAGCCTCCCACTCTCACGCCACAGAATAGTTGCTAAATATGAAAAACAGTTGCATTTTTGAAGTTTCAGAGAAATGCTGGAAAACATTTGCTCAGATGTGAGGTGGGGTCTGCAGAGAGCAATCACAGAATGGAAAGGCTGCCACTTCTGTCTGCTTGATCGCCGGAGAATGTGCGATCTTGAATTCATTTACAGCAGCATGCGTTTCTAATAGGAAGAGTCCACAGAGAGGCAGGTGCGACCTTCTTTGGGTCCTGGGCCAGACCCAAAGTTAGAAGCAGGACAGTGGAGGCTCTGGGCTGAAGGACCATCGTAGCATTCCCACACCCTGAGCTGCATGGCGTCTAGTGCTAACTCTGGACCTCTCCCTTCCTCACCCACAGGGAGGAGGCTGGGGCCTGAGGGGAGGGGCAGCCTCCACAGAGGAGCCTCCCTGCCCCGGTCTGAGGCCCCGCCACTGGCCACCCACTGCTTACGGCCCAGAGCCACAGGTCACCTGTGGTACCAACCTCTCTGGCTGCTTCCTGGGTGGGGTGTGGGAATGCCAGCATGGCTACAGCTGACAATGCATGTTTGGTCACAGAGACTGTTAAAGAGGTCGAGGTGCCCCGGGCCGCCCTGGACGTCCCAGGCCATGAGATGGGAGACAGCTGCCACACACCTGTGACTGAGGAGGAGGGCGGCATCCCAATACCAGCACCAGGGCTCCTGCAGGTCACAGAGAGGAGGCGTAAGTATCGCCAGCCTGCGCTCCTCTCAGCCTGGGGTGTGGAGGGCAGAAGACGGCATGGAAACGGGGTCTGCATCCAGTGCCGAGCCGAGCTTTTGCAGCTGTGGCTCCTTGAGGCTCAGTGGCACTATCTCTGGGACGGAAGACCCCAGAAGGCTTTCCAGCCTCGAGGGCTGAGCAGACCTTCTGGGACCAAGTCTGTCCCAGGCTTAGCCTGATGTGCTGGGGCTGGGCTCCACAGAAAGCTGTCGAGTGCATGGGCCTCATGAAGAGGCAGTGCACTTTCCCAGGCCCCTCAGAGCTGAGTGGCCTCATGGGGAGGGACTATGGGTGACAATGCTCCCTGTGCCTCCAGAGCCCCTGAGCAGCGTCTCTTCTCTGGAGGTCCACTTTGACCTCCTGGACCTCACCGAACTGACCGACATGTCTGACCAGGAGCTGGCTGAGGTTTTTGCTGACTCGGATGATGAGAACCTGACCAATGACTCCCCAGCAGGTGAGAATGGCATCAGAACATGGCAGGTGGGGGTGGGGGGAGTCCTGGGCTGCTGCTCCCCCAGATCCCTATTTCTGAAAATACTTTCACCTCAAATATGTGGTAAGGATGTAGCCACTGCACCCCTTCATTCACTATTGAGCATTGTATGTGCTATTGGCCAAACTTCAAGGGGTCTGTCACAGGTGCCTCCCCCTTTATTTTCCTCATGAGCAACACAAAGCCAAAGCTACTGTCCCACTGAGAGCAAAAATTACTACATGTGACTTCAACTCACACCAAGCGAAGTACCAAGACGGGAGTAGAAGCAGCTGCCCAGCTCACTGCCTTGTCACCTCCAGTTCCCAAGACACCAAAGCAGCAAGGTGTCCAGCCTCACAGCACAAGTGGGGACACAGTGGTATATCCTTTAGTCTCTCTGACCATGGGCAGCAAAGGGCATCAACAAGACATCTGCCCACCTCAGCAGAGGAGCTGCAAACACACGCAAACACACACACACACACACACACCCTTTCAGAATAGAAGGACCCAACAGAACATCTGTCCACGTCAGCAGAGGAGCTGAACACTGCCCCTACCCACCCCACCACAACCTTCAGAAGTCAGGCCTGGCCTCTGCTTTCCCCACCCCAAGGCCCAGGATAGAACCTGTACCACCCCATCCCCCATCCTGCCAGCTGGGGCCCCATTAAAGGCAGCAGCCCCCACTGTGAATCCCCATCATGGAGGAGCTTCTCACAGGGTCCCTGGAGGTCAGAGGGTGGGGATGGGGACAGCCTGTCAGTCCCTGGGGTGCTGTGGGCTCCCAGCGATGACAGTGGCCCCTGGCTAGGGGGAGGAGTTAGCCCCGCAGCTTCCCTCCAGTCCAAGCCACTGCCTAGACCCAAGCTGGTTCCCACGAGGCTCTGCTTGTGCAGACAGGTACAAGAGCCTGCATAGGAGATATGTGCTGGGCTAGGGCCAGCCTGTGGCTGCTGTGGCTGGGAGTGAAGCTGGGAGACTTTGAACCCAATCTACCCCAAACTCCAGCCCAGGGAGCCTGCACCCTGAAGAAGCTTAGACTCCTGGTGGGGCAGAGGCTGGGTGAGACCTGCAGGGCCTGAGGGAGCAGCTGGCCATGCTGGGCCACCACGAGGCTTTGGAGAGGCCACACCAGGGTCACTGCCACACCAAACTGGAGGAGCCAGGCAGCAGGATGGGTGACTCCCGAAGACATGAGAAAAGCCCTGTCCAGGGCCATGAAGCCACCATCTCTGTGGTGGGCCCCAACATGTACAGCAGACCTCAGAAGTGCTTGTCTGCACATCTAGCACTCAGAGGGACACAGGAGGCCCGGGTGACATGCCAGAGACACCACAGTACCCCCCCCCCCAACAATCTACCATGGCCTTGGCTGACTTCTGCGTCCCCTGCCCCTGCCAGGTCTGCACCCACTTCCCCGTGCCGGCTGCCTGCGCTCCCCTTCTTGGACAAGGGCAAGGGCAGAGCAAAACCGCGAGAAGCAGCCCCTTGGCGACCCGGAGCGGCAGGCAGCAATCGTGGACACGTTTCTCACCATAGAGAGGCCGAAGGAGGACTAAGCTGTCCCCAGGTGTCCCAGAGCTGCTACAAGGCTGGGGCCAGACCACCACTGCAATGGCAAACCCCAACAGTTGTGGACACACTGCTCTCCCCATGAGGCTCCAGCCATCACCTCCTGACAAGAGGTCAGGGCCAAGGGTGCCACCACAGGAGGCCCACCGGGTCTGTAGGGCACAGCCTTGGCCCACTCCCCTGGGGACACGGTGGGCCCCAGCACAAGCACAGCCCGAGGGCCTTGCATCACGCTTGTTCCTGAGCCCTGGAGCAGGGATGGAAATGCTGTGGAGTCACTGCCAAGGAATCGAACAAGTGGATGATGGCGGCCTGGGCCTTCCAGAAACTTCCATGTGTACGATCACTGCTCCTGTTAGAAGATTCGTGTGTGGGCTCAAGATGAGGGGAACCTGAGCCTATGGGAGCTGCTCCAAGAAATCCCTGGCGGGTCTCCACTCAGAGCTGACCCGAGTTGGCAGTGGCTACCGGAACGCTTTGCTGTCTGGTATGTGCGTAAGGGGTCAGTCCCCAAATTTCCGCCTCGATTTCAACTCTGCCTCCTTCCTCTGCCCATGGGAGATACTGTTGGCACAGTATCTAAGACCTGCACTCACTTCTCTTGGTTGGCCCGTTTCTTCTCCAGCTCAGAACACCGAAAGTTGCCAGACAGCCTCAGAAACTCCTCCCTCTCCTGCAGCCCATACAAGGGTGCATACTTGGGTCATTTCTCCACATCCCCACTGCCCAGGTCGTGCCCACCCAAGGCCATCAGACACACTTGGCAGGCCTCGTCTGCTCTACCCTAGGAGCAGCCCAGGAAGGAACAGGGGAGGCAGGGCTGAGATGGGAACTTCAGGGGCACCCAGGCCAGTGGATCCTGAAGGACACAGAGCAGGCTTCTGGCCAGACAGCAAAGTCAGAGTGGCTTCAAACTAAAAGTTCAAGCTTGCTTCCCAAGCCAACCTGCCCTGCCCTGTTCCCCCACTAAAATACTCTGGCTAGGAAAACAGGGTCCTCCCCTTCATCTTCATTGGACTCCTGGGGAGAGATGCCCTAGGCATGCATGGGGCTCCTGCTGCATGCAGAGGACTTTGGGACTCTCCTACTTCTGAGACACCCCCTCTGCCTCTGCACTCTTGTCCCCAGAAGGCACAATCAAGTCTCCTAAGATGAAAACTCCCCCTGGTTTCCAACCCACACAGCGGAACATCCCTGCCTACCCCTACCTAGCAGGCTCCCTCTCTTGTGCCATCCCTCCTGCTCTTGCTCCCAAACAGCTCATTAAAGAGGGATTAAAGCATCAACCCCTCACCTGAAGGCCTCATCTGTTTCTTCCTGACATCAGGGCACATAGGTCCGTGCTGGGAGGGCAGCGGTATAAGGTGGGCCAGCCAGGAGGGAGCTCCGTGCTCTCCGCCAGTTCTCGAGTACAGGAGCCACTAGGGACCCTGCTGGGCTGTGCTTCTCTGGATTCCATTTTAGGGACAAGTGCCCTGGATTTCCAATCCAGAAGCAAGGCAAAAGCAATCACTGAGGAGTAAAGCTATGGGGTGGGTGTTGTGGCACAGCAGATCAGGCCACTCTGCACTGCCTACACCCCACGGCAGACTGGTGATTCAAGTCCCTGCTGTGCCACTTCAATCCAGTTCCCTGCTCTTGCGCCTGAGTCCCTGCCACTTACATGGGAGAAACAGATGGAGTTTCCGGCTCCTGGCTTTGGCCTGGCCAGGCCCCATCTGTTGTGGCCGCTTTGGGAGTGAACTGTGGATGAAAGATTTGTCTTTCCCTCACTCTGTCATTCTACCTCTCAAATAAATAAATAAATAATCTTTGGAGGAAAAAAAGGAGTAAAATCCCTGCCCCCACACAATCCCATAGAGGCAGCCCAGGCTGGAGGCAGTTACTCCTGGCTAACAAGCTTCCCACAGAGCCACTCCCCAGGGAGCTTCAGGGCCCAGAAGCCACAGGCTGTGGTAACAGGGAGGGAGCCACAAAGCAAAGATGAAGCCACACCTGACCACTTAACCCACGAGGAGAGGCGCACAGCACTCACGTCCTTGCACCCTCACGGCCCCGAGGGCAGCTTGCACCTTCCTGAAAAGAACTCTTAGCCAGGTCTCCTCCACCTACGGACCAGAACCTGACTCAACCTGTCTGTGTTGTGTGCATTCTCTGAGAAGGGTACGAAGTTCCCAGCACAGTGACGACAGAGAGAAACATCCACCTTCAGTGGAAGCAGATCAGAAGAGGGATCAGATCACTCCCACTTCCTGAAGGTGCCATCACCTGCTGTGCAGCAGGCACTAAGTGAGGCTGGCGTGCCACAACAGGGTCACTGCGCGGTGGCCACCAGTACTCATCAGAGTAGGGGTGGAAGCGCCATTCCCCTCTCAGGCCAAGGAGGGGCAAGCCGCCAGCCACACTTGGAATGGACGGGGACAGGTAGTGGGAGACGGCTCGTGCCGTTCACTGGTGAGAAGCTACCACACCGGGAGATACTTCAGCAACTTGGGAAGGCCCCATGCAAGGGAGTGTGGAGCTACCTGCACCAAATAAGGTGAGGAGACAGGTCTGACATGCAAGTGTGGGCAGCAGCCCAGATGCAACGGGAGGGGGTGTGCTGAGGCCTGGGGAGCAAGAGGCCTAGCCCCAAGTGAGATGCACCCCAGGCTCTCCAATGGGTGGGCTGCCACAGTGACCTCACGAGACCTATGACAACACCCACCACAGGGGCCTTCTGGGGTGGAGGGAGCATACTTTCATCAGAAGACCCCCAAGAGGCTCAGGTGATATAGGTTTGGTAGAGGCCACAACACAGCTTAAACCCTGGAGATTTTAAAACAAACTACTGTGCATTTCACAAATAATGGAAACTGAATTGCTTGTCTCCAGTTTGAAACTGTCTGTGAGAGGCAGACACAACACTTTGGAAAATGTACTATCAAGTTCCGGTGTCTGGTCTTGGCCTCCTCCCAACAGAGACACAGAGAACCAATGGGCATTCAGAGGCAGTGACCCCACCCTTCCCCAGGGTCATGAGCTTCACATGCCCACCCCAAGGTGGGCAGGGCTGGTACAGCTGCTGGTTCATGCCCTGGGACCACTGTGCTCTCGACGAATCCAGGAGGCAGGCTCATGTGCTCACAGAAGCACACAGGGATGTCTTCACCACATCTGCAGCACTGGGTCCACACCATACTCACCAAAAAGAAAAAGTCAAGCCTGTCTCAGGTCAAGGCACCTGAAAGGCATGGAGTTCACAACCCAGAACTGGCCTTCCTTTTATTCAAGAGCTACCCAACACGAGGAAGATGGCTGATCAACAGGTGCTATGGCCAGAAGCAGCACTGGGGTACCTGCAAACGGTCCCACAGAGCCAAGTGGGGCAGTGGGGGCTCAGTCCAGACTTGCCTCTCTGTGACCCCAACAAAACGAATCACAAGGAAGGAAGGTTACCAAGCCATGGCAATCAGATTGACTCATGCTAGTCAGAAAGGCGCCCCAACCCCAACTTCCTCTCACACTCAGAGCAGAACTGCCACAGGAGGGAGACCTTGCTGGGTGAGGGACCCCCAAGATCCCACCAACCTTCCCTCAGCCACACACCTGTGGGTGGTGTTTGACTTCCTTTGTGAGGACACACGGGCCTCCCACTCACCTGGCTCACAGCCTGACCTTCCTTTCATAACCAGCTCAGATTCTCCTCCTTTGAATTCTAACTTCGGGGATTCTGCACTGGGTTGAGGCTCATCTTCTGAGTGACTCTAAGATGACCCACATTAACATTTCTCAAGAAGCAAGCTCACTCGGACACTCGTGTCGTGTCCTATGTCTGCCAGAAGTGCCTGAGGCTGGAGCCTTTTCTCAGGGCTCCCAGGAAGGTACAAAGGCCTGGGCTGTGGCCCTGCTGCCTCTCCCCGATGGTCCCGGTCCAGAGACTTGGGACACTCCCCTGCCACCTCTCTGGCAGGCAGCCCCTCTCTGGGGCTTCTCTGGGTTCTTACCCACAGGCCCACTTGGGGTTACCAGGTGTTTTCGTGTGTTCCCGTGATTCTGGAAGCCAGTCGGCAGAGGCTCAGAGGCAGCAGCAGTCACCCAAGGTCGCAGCCAGGTCTGAACACAGATTACAAGGGGCTTTCCTGCACATGCTGCTCAGAGACCCCCTCCCCCTGTACACGGTTCCAGCCCTTCAGCCCCTCAGGAAGGGACGTGTCCTCTTCTAGGCTGCCAGTGCCCTCAACAAGCTCCTCGTATGTGGACGTCTCCGCAAAGGGTCGGGGGCCCAGGAGCTCCACCATGTCGGCCTTGTCCAGCACCTCCTTCTCCAGGAGCCGCTTGCCCACCTGCAACAACGGCCCACGTCTCAGGTGGCGCCCAGTCGGCTCACACTCCAAACATGGCCCACGAGCATGGGCGTGGCCCACAAGCCACCCTGTGACCCGTGCCCCTACTTGCCTTCTCCACCTGGTCCCGGCACCGGGTCAGCAGCTCCAGGGTCCGCTCGTAGGCAGAGCTGATGAGGTGCCGAACCTCCTCGTCGATGAGCTGGGCAGTTGCCTCGCTATAGGGCTTCTCCACCAGGGTTTCGCCTTGTCGGGGGAAGTCAAAAGACACCTGGCCCAGCTTCTCACTCATCCCAAACTGCACAATCTGCAAGTGCACGAGGAGCCAAGGCTGAGCTGTGCCCCACATAGCCACCTGGGGCCACGCCCGCAATGTCTGCCCCATACCTGTGCGTAGGCACTCTGTGTGACCTTCCTTAGGTCATCCTGTGCCCCTGTGGTGATCCTCCCAAAAAACAGCTGCTCGGCCACCCTGCCACCCAGCATCATGCACATACGATCAAACAGCTGCTCCTGTGTGTACAGGTACTGTTCCCGTGGCAGGTACTGGGCATAGCCGAGCCCCTTGCCTCGGGGGATGATGGACACCTGCAAGACAAGAGCTGGTACCCAGGTCATGCTCCAGATACAGCTGTCCCGCTGCCTCCCTCCAGGTGCTGCCCAGGAGCAACCCCAACCAACATCACCTCAGCTCTGACCGTCAAGAGTGGGAGTAGAGCCCTGGGCCCCACGGCCCACCAGTGAGGTCACCTTGAGTAGTGGGACCCCACCTCAGGGAGCTTCAGTTCATGAGGTCAACAAAGAAACCATCTCTGTCCCGCACACCCCACAGAGGCTCTGAAGGAACCTGAAGGCATGGCTCCACTGACAACAGCCAAATCCAAAGCGTGGAGCAAAGCGTAACATCAGGACTTCTCCCTGAAGTCAGTGGGTGAGGCCCCATCTGGAGCCAGGAAATTCTGCTCTGCCTTCGCACCCTCTAGGGAATCTTCTGGCAAATTCAAGACCATTGTTGTACTGGAAAAGTAAAGGGGCAAGCCCTTCAGGGTCCCATGCCTGTATGGCCAGGGGCTGGCACCTGGACAGCCGCACAGGAGGGTGACAGCCAGGCCTGGAGGTCTCTCCAAGCCCACACAGCATGCTAGAGCAAGGAACTGACCTTTAGCAGGGGGTCTGCGTGCTCCAGAAACCAGCCCACCACGGCGTGCCCGGCCTCATGGTAGGCCACGGTTGCCTTTTCACTGGGCTGCAGGACCTGGGTCTTCTTCTCGAGGCCTACCAATGACATTCCCAGGCAAATGAGAGAGAGGTAGGAACAACAGAGGTGCCACTCCACAGACTCAAAGCCTGTGTCCGCTGCTGCATGGCGTCCCCAAAGTCCTCTCCACACCCGACGGCACTATGGCTGAAGCCCCATCTCCATGCTGCTTTCTCTTCTGCAGTGAAACCCCCGTGCCAGCTCTGAAGAGGATGTTCCTGTCCACTGCTCTCTGCCCCAGGCTCCATCCCATGGCTGCCTCAGAGGGCCAGTTAACATCAGTGAGCTCTGGGAGCCACTTACTGTAGCATGACTGGGACACCTAAGCAAGGTGGGAGAGGAGTGATTCCTAGGCCCACCTTCAGCAGCTGCAGGAACAAGGAAAAGCACAGACAATGGGCATGTGCAGAGTAGACTTAAGACTAGTTTGGCCACTCCTGTGCAGTGGCTCTCTGGATGACCAGATGAGAGCCCCAGGGGCCTCCAGAGTGTTCCAGGGAGCATATCTAGATTGGGCTATTCAGTATTGCGTGTCCTCTTCTGCATATTTTATACTTCAATAAAAAGGCAACTAGTGGAGCAGCAAGGACAAGCTCTCACCACCTCCCCCGGCCCCCCGACCCCCCACCCCCCGAATGCAGCTCTGACGGTGTGGGGCTGCATCAAAAAGCACAGCTGCCGAGTGTCACCGTCCCAGGAACAGTGAACAGTACTAAGGGCACCACAGCCAATGCAGCATCCAGCACCTGCTGCTAGGGCTGCTGTAGAGACCCTTACCCACCACTGACTGTACTTCCCTGCTGGCTCTGCTGGGCCTCCCAGGCCACCCCAACCTGCTGGAGGCTATGCACCTTGGTCTCTGCCCAGTCTACTGAGTGGAAGATGGGACAGCAAGGGAGCTACGCCCCTAGCTGAAGACACCCTACTATCATTCATTCCTTTATCACCAGCATAGTTGCTGCTGGTGCTGTGGCATAGCAAACTAGGTCACCACCCACGATCCTGGCATCCCCCGTGGGTACTGGTTAGAGTGCCTGCTTCTCCACTTCTGGCCTAGCATCCCACTACTGTGCCAGGGGAGCAGTCAAGGACGGCCCAAATACCTGCACTCTTGCATCCACATGGGAGACCCAGATGCAGCTCCTGGCTTTGGCCTGTCCCAGCCCCGGCTACTGCAGCCACCTGAGTGAACCAGCGGATGGAAGCTCTCTTCCTTCCTCCCTCCCTCCCTCTCTGTAACTCTGCCTTTCAAATAAATAAATAGATCTTACACATATAAAAAAAAAAATCAGTGTGGTCCCAAGAAAGCCCAGAAAGCAGGAGCCCTGGGATGACCCATGCAAATGACACAAGGCTTCTCCCACTCCTGTCCTCTTCCTTGTAGCAAACGTCTCTGCCTTCCACAGCCAGTATCCAAGATTTGTTCTGTCTGAAGTCCTAAATGAAAGCTGCTGGGAGAGGCCCAGTCCAGAATTTTGGTTTAGAAACTGGTCAAGTAAAGCTGGACAGAGGGTAAGCCCGCTAGGGTCAGAGCTGGAAAAGTGCGTCCTTCCCCAGGGCGACTGGGCTCACCTCCAATGATCCTCTCGATGGCCTGCTCAAAGTGCTTCTCCTGAACACAAGGACTCAGGTGGCGGGCAGCGATCAGAGCTGCTTCATTGCAAATGTTAGAAATATCAGCACCTGACCCAGGAAAGGAGAAACAGTCACGAGTCAGCGCTCCTTGCCACAAGATCTGCACACAGATCAGTTCTGTTGATGGGAACTCTCTTCAACAAAGAATGGCAACAAGACCTGCTTCATCAGTGACTGACTTTAAGCCAAATTTTTTTGCTTAACAATTTTATTGAGGTAGAATTCACACACCCTAACAACCACCCAATTTAAGTGTACACAACAAGGATTTTAGCAACTTCTCAACTAATCCAACTATTATAATAACCTAGTTCTAGGATACTTCCTTTCATCCTCATGCCCTATTTATACATAATTCCTATTCCCACCACAAAAAAGTCAGTAATCCACTATCTCCTTGGATCTGAGTATTCTGAACATTTCATACAAATGGCATCAGAGGTGGGCGTTCTGTTCAGTGGCTAAGCTGTTGCCTGGGACACCTGTATCCTTATCAGAGTGCCTGGGTTCAAGTCCCAGCTCTGCTTCCAATCCCAGCTTCCTGCTAACACTAACCGGGCAAGCAGCAGTCAATGGCTCAAGTACTTGAGTTCCTGCTACCAAGAGGGAGACTCAGATTGAGTCCTGAGCTCCTACATGCTGGCTCCTGCCCAGGTCCACCTATTACAAGCACGTGGGGAGTGAACCAGCAAATGGAAGCTCTCTGCTCTCTCTGCCTTCCAAGTAAAAGAAAAATAAATTAATAATACTTGTTGGGGAGGAGGAGGAAGCAGGCGTTATGGTGCAGAGCAGATTAAGCTATAGTTTGGGACACCTGTTTCCCCTATTAGAGTACCTAATTCAAGTCCTAGCTACTCCACACTTTGGATCCAGTGTCCTTCTTCCAAGCATCTGGGAGGTGGCAGATGATGGCCCAAGCACTAGAGTTCCTGCTACCCATGTGGAAGACCCAGATGTGGCTCCTGGTTTCAGCCTAGCCTAAGGCCCAGTAGTTGCAGACATATGGGGAATGAACCAGGGAGTAGAAGATGTCCATCTCTCCCTGTCACTCTTTCAAATAAATCTTAAAAAAAAAAAAAATGTTTAATAGAATAATACACGTGGCCGGCGCCGTGGCTCAACAGGCTAATCCTCCACCTTGTGGCGCCAGCACA
Source organism: Sylvilagus floridanus (assembly GCA_949820135.1). NCBI lineage: Eukaryota > Metazoa > Chordata > Mammalia > Lagomorpha > Leporidae > Sylvilagus > Sylvilagus floridanus. Next base: position 83,945,587 of record OX463232.1, on the reverse strand, counting down.
CCGGGTTCTAGTCCCGGTCGGGGCGCCGGATTCTGTCCCGGTTGGCCCTCTTCCAGGCCAGCTCTCTGCTGTGGCCAGGGAGTGCAGTGGAGGATGGCCCAAGTGCTTGGGCCCTGCACCCGCATGGGAGACCAGGAAAAGCACCTGGCACCTGGCACCTGGCTCCTGCCATTGGATGAGTGCGGTGCTCCAGCCGCAGCGGCCATTGGAGGGTGAACCAACGGCAAAGGAAGACCTTTGTCTCTGTCTCTCTCTCTCACTGTCCACTCTGCCTGTCAAAAAAAAAAAAAAAAAAAAAAAAGAATAATACACGTGACTTTCTGCATAACAAATTTATTTAACCATTTATCTGCTTGTAGATACTTGGGATTCTTCCACTTTACGGCCACTATAAATAAATAATGCTGTTATAAACATTCATATATACAAGTCTATTTTAAAATATATTTTCAATTCTCTTGGGTATACACCTAGAAGTAGAATTGCTGGGTTGAAAAGAAGTGCCAAACTGAGTTCAACAGCAGTTGTACCATTTTATATCCCACTGGCAATACGCAAGGTTCCCATTTCTCTAGACCCTTGACAACACAGTATTGCTGTTTTTTTTTTTTTTTTAAAGATTTATTTATTTATTTGAAATTCAGAGTTACTCAGGAGAGGCAGAGAGAGAGAGAGAGAGAATCTTCCATCCAATGGTTCACTCCCCAGATGGCTGGGAGCTGCACTGATCCGAAGCCAGGAGCCAGCAGCTTCTTCCATGCTGCAGGGGTCCAAGAACTTGGGCCATTCTCCACTGCTTTCCCAGGTGCATTAGCAGAGAGCTGGATCGGAACTGGAGCACCTGGGACTTGAACTGGTGCCCATATGGGATGCTAGTGCTGTAGGCCAGCGCTTTAACCCACTGTGCTACAGTGCCTGCCTCAGTTCTTTTTGTTAAGTTAAAAATTCTCATTATATATTCTGGATACCAGATCCTTACCAGATTTCCATTCTGTAGATTTTTTTCCTCCACTTTGTTGGTGGCTTCCTTTGGTACAAAGATTTTAACTGTGTTGACATCCAATTTATCTATTTTTTCATTCTTACTTATGCTTTTTGTGTCATATTTATTTATTTATTTACTTGACAGGCAGAGTTAGAGAGAGAGAGGCAGAGAGAAAGGTCTTCCTTCCATTGGTTCACTCCCCAAATGGCCGCTACGGCCAGTGCGCTGCACCAATCTGAAGCCAGGAACCAGGTGCTTCCTCCTGGTCTCCCATGCGGGTGCAGAGCCCAAGCACTCGGGGCCATCCTCCACTGCCTTCCCAGGCCACAGCAGAGAGCTGGACTGGAAGAGGAGCAACCGGGACAGAATCCAGCGCCCCAACCGGGACTAGAAGCCCGGGTACTGGCGCTGCAGGCGGAGGATTAGCCAAGTGAGCCGCAGTGCCAGCCTTTGTGTCATATTTACGAAATTACTGTCAAAGGGCTGTCCAGCCCCAGCTGTTGTGGCCATTTGGGGAGTGAACCAGTGGATGGAAGATCTCTTTTTCTCCCTCCCTCTCTCCAACTCTGCCTTTCAAATAAACACATAATTTTATTTTATAAAAAAAAAAAAAACATTGCCAAATCCAAGGTACAAGAATTTACCACATTTCCTTCTAAAAAGTTTAACATTTCGTTTCTCAAATTTAGTTCTTTTATTCATTTTGAGGTCACTTTTGGATATGGTGTAAGGTAAGAAACCAAATTCATTCTTTGGTATGTGGACATCCAGTTGTCCCAGCACTATTTGTTAAAGACCAACTGACTGGGGGCCGGCGCCGTGGCTCACTTGGCTAATCCTCCACCTGTGGCGCCGGTACACCGGGTTCTAGTCCCGGATGGGGCGCGGGTACTAGTTCTGGTTGCTCCTCTTCCAGACCAGCTCTCTGCTGTGGCCCAGGAGTGCAGTGGAGGATGGCCCAGGTCCTTGGGCCCTGCACCCGCATGGGAGAACAGGAGAGGCACCTGGCTCCTGTCTTCAGATCAGCGCAATGCACCGGCCGCAGCACGCCGGCCATGGCGGCCATTGGAGGGTGAACCAACAGCAAAGGAAGACCTTTCTCTCTGTCTCTCTCTCTCACTGTCCACTCTGCCTGTCAAAAAAAAAAAAAAAAAGAAAAAAACAAGATTCTATCTTCATGACTGGCACCGCGGCTCAATAGGCTAATCCTCCACCTGTGGCGCCATCACACCAGGTTCTAGTCCCGGTTGGGGCACCAGATTCTGTCCCAGTTGCTCCTCTTCCAGTCCAGCTCTCTGCTGTGGCCCAGGAGTGCAGTGGAGGATGGCCCAAGTGCTTGGGCCCTGCACCTGCATGGGAGACCAGGAGAAGCACCTGACTCCTGCCTTTGGATCAGCACGGTGCGCCGGCCGCAGCACACCGGCCACAGCAGCCATTTGAGGGGTGAACCAACGGAAAAGGAAGACCTTTCTCTGTCTCTCTCTCCCTCACTGTCCACTCTGCCTGTCAAAAACAAAACAAAAGATTCTATCTTCAGCTTTAGACAGTTTGCCCATGTGTCTCAATGAGGATTTCTCTGAGTTTATTCCTCTTTTAGGTCACTGAGCTTCTCAGGTAAGCAGATTTCATGTCTGCTATCCAATTTAGAATGGTATGACCCAAAGTGTCTTGAAATACCTTCTGTCCCTATTCACTATCTTCTGGATTCCCACAACGCTTGGTGGCATTTGACTACGGATCCCTAAGGCTCTGTTCATTCTTTTTCCTTTATGCTGCTCAGACTGAACAAGTTCATCCAACCTACTTTCAGGTGTGCGGTGTCTCCTGTCTGATCAAATCCGCTGAAGTCTTCCAGCGAGCTTCTTTTCATTACGGTACTTTTCAGCTCCAGATGTTCTATTTGGTTCCCCCTTACTTCCATGTCTTTCCTCCATCTCTACACTTGTTGAGACAAACACTTCTCCTGGTTTCCTCTGGTTTTGTCCAAGGTCTCCTTTGGCTCTTTGAGCATTCCTAAGACAGCTGATTTTATACCTCTGCTCAGTCTGCCCAGTGTCTCTGCTCCCCAGGGACAGTTTAGCTTCTTTTCCCTTTCCTGTGAACATCCCATACTTATCTGCTTCTTTGCATAATCTGCAATTTTCTCCGTAACCGTTAGCCAAGGTATTTTTTTTTTTTAAGATGTATTTATTTACTTGAAAGTCGGAGTTACAGAGAGAAGGAGAGAGAGAGGTCTTCCATCTGCTGGTTCATTCCCCAAATGGCCACAACAGACAGAGCTGGGTCAATCCAAAGCCAGGAACCAGTAGCTTCTTCTCGGTCTCCCATGTGGGTGCAGGGGCCCAAGGATTTGGGCCATCTTCTACTGGTTTCCCAGGCCACAGAAGAGAGCTGGATTGGAAGTGGAGCAGCTAGGACTCGAACCGGCGCCCATATGGGATGCTGGCAGTGCAGGCAGTGGCTTTACCCACTACACCACAGTGCCAGCCCCAGCCATTTTAAAATGTTTGTTCTTTCATTTTTATTGAAACTTTATAGTTAAAACAAAAAATGAACAGAGACCATAAAAGGGAATTTTAAACTGCCATGTTTCCAAGGGAACAACTAAGTTTAAAATGGCTGGGTCTCTTTCATAAAGGCCTGTAGCACATAGGGACAGAGGGTGGTCTCAACAGAACTACTGGAGCTCTACAATTGGTTATTATTTTTGTGTCTTTTGAGAATGTGTCAACAGTGCTGAGCAGTTCTCTGTGTTTAGCACCTCCATATCCACGGAGGGTTTGTCTGCCTCTCCCCTTTGGCACAGCAAAACCCACAGTGAGCTCTGGGGCTAAGTCATCTCTGCAATCAACCTGCTAAGGGGGTACTTAATCATCCTTGCTCAGTCATCCCTACCAAGGAGCAGTGCTGAGTCATCCCTGCTGAGGGGCAATGCTGGGCTATCCTGCTGAGTATTCCCTGCAGTGGAACAGTCCTCCGCCATCCCTACCGAGGAGCAATGCTGAGTCATCCCTGCAGGGGAGCAGTGCTCAGCCATCTTTGCAGGGAAGCAGTGCTGAGTCATCCCAGCTAAGGAGCAGTGCTGAGTCATCCCTGCTGAGGGGCAATGCTGGGCTATCCTGCTGAGTCATCCCTGCGGGGGAGCAGTGCTCAGTCATCCCTGTGGGGGAGCAGGGGCAGTGCTGAGCTATCTCTGAGGAGCAGCAGTGCTAAGCCATCCCCTATGAAGGGCAGAAAAAAACAAAAGTCTGGTAATTTATTCTGATTTCAGTTCAGTACCTAAGTGGACACCTGCAGTCTGCAAGGGGAGAGAACTAAAGCTAAGAAGCATACTCCCAGCATGAGGACCGATGCGGTTCTTCACCTGTCAGCCTGGCAAGAACCCCTCATCACCCTACAGCGGACAAGTGTGCACTCTGAATGCAGTACTGAGCAGGACACTGTGGGGCAATGGGAGACGAGGCAGCTAGAGGGGATGAGGCTTCATAATCCACTGTCCCAGGGGTGGCAGAAGCAGATGGCTGTGGGTCAGTGGCTTGCCATAGTAACCACAAGGCACTGAGGCTTGCAATGGCTGCACGGTAGGGAACGAGCATGGCAGGAGACCACTTGGACATCTCCACTGGTCCTGGGGTTTCTTTTTCTTTTTCTTTTTGACAGGCAGAGTGGACAGTGAGAGAGAGAGAGACAGACAGACAGAAAGGTCTTCCTTTTTGCCGTTGGTTCACCCTCCAATGGCTGCTGCAGCCGGCACATCACGCTGATCCAAAAGCCAGGAGCCAGGTGCTTCTCCTGGTCTCCCATGCGGGTGCTGGGCCCAAGCACTTGGGCCATCCTCCACTGCACTCCTGGGCCACAGCAGAGAGCTGGACTGGAAAAGGGGCAGCCGAGACAGAATCCGGTGCCCCAACCGGGACTAGAACTCGGTGTGCCGGCACCACAAGGCGGAGGATTAGCCTATTGAGCCACAGCGTCAGCCTTTCCTCTCTTCCTAATTGAAAACCAATCTCCTGTGCTTGGAACTTTTTTTCCCTCTCTGGGTGATAGAAATCCCAGGACCGGCTGGCGCCGCGCCTCAATAAGCTAATCCTCTGCCTGCAGCACCGGCACTCCGGGTTCTAGTCCCAGTTGGGGCACCAGATTCTGTCCCGGCTTCCCCTCTTCCAGGCCAGCTCTCTGCTATGGCCCGGGAAGGCAGTGGAGGATGGCCCAAGTGCTTGGGCCCTGCACCCCACGGGAGACCAGGAGAAGCACCTGGCTCCTGCCATCGGATCAGCGCGGTGCACCAGCCGCAGCGCGCTGGCCACGGCGGCCATTGGAGGGTGAACCAACGGCAAGGAAGACCTTTCTCTCTCTCTTTCTCACTGTCCACTCTGCCTGTCAAAAAATAAAAAAAAAAAAAAAAAGAAGAGAGGAAAGCAAAAGAACCACCCAGCAGGGAGCTCAGGTCAAAAATAAAAGGTAGGGGCTGGAGCTGTGGCATAGTGGATAAAGCGGCTGCCTGCACTGCTGGCATCCAAAATGGGTACCAGTTCAAGTCCTGGATGCTCCAATTCCAATCTGGCTCTCTGCTATGGCCTGGGAAAGCAGTAGAAGATGGCCCACGTCCTTGGGCCCCTGCACCCACCTGGGAGACCTGGAAGAAGCTCCTAGCTCCTGGTTTTGGATCAGTGCAGTTCTGGCCATTGTGGCCATCTGGGTAATGAACCAGCAGATGGAAGATACCTCTCTCAATTTCTGCCTCTGCTTCTCTGCAACTCTGCTCCTCAAATAAATAAATAAATCTAAAAAACAAAAAAGAATAAAAGGTACTGTGAGTGATTATGTCAGTGGATCTTTCCTCAGACATTATTTTGGTGTCTGCAGTAAAGACTGAACAGAATTAAAGCAGAATTTCAAATGAGTACAAATTAGTCTTCGTGATAAGAAAAATGATTTCAAATGAGGCCTTTGAAATGAATCAAACTGCTTCAAAGTTTTACAGACAAAAGCAAGCACCTGCCATGCCTGAAAGGGCAGGACCACTAACCTCCCCAAAACAGCAAGCATGCATGGTTCCTGCCCCAGGCCAGAGGCACCCAGTAGTAGCAGCACTCACCAGTGAAGCCCGGAGTGAGCGCTGCCAGCTTCCTTGCCAGGGAGTCCTTCCTGAGGCTCTCTTCCAACTTGAGTGGACGCAGGTGGACCTTGAAGATGGAGGACCTGCCTTTGATGTCAGGGGGTCCTAACAGAGAGAGCCACATGGGTTCTGTGCTTTCTGGGATTTCCCGACCCACTCACACACAGCCACTTCACACACCTGCAAGAGCAGCAGGGGTCATCCAAAGGGATCCCCAGAGCCAGTGAGCAATGGCGGAAACAGCCCAAAGCACCACACCTGCCTTTGGTGCTGTAGCATATTAACCCCTTCCTGAATGCCTCAGGCCAATGTTAAATCCATTCCCAGGGCCATGCAACTTGACAGCAAGCAAAACAAGGGCTGCCCTAAGCAGCAGGGGGACATCCACACATGATTAATATTTTCTAACTGGAAAATCAGAGGAGAAGACAAAGATGGCTAACTGTCAGGGTGAAAGCCAAGGGGTAAAGTCTTATCTTCCAAATGATCAAGTATTTATAACACTGCACAAATAAAACCTGAAGAACATAAATCTGCTACATCACTCTCACAGCTCCAAGCCCTAACAGCTTCAGGATCCCCAGTAAAACCACTCCCATACACACAGCGAGTGATCTAATCAAACCTTTAATCCTAGGAGACAAGGCCCAAAACTAAGCACCCAAGCAAGTGGCAGACTCACCAAGGTAAATCTGACGGTCAAACCGGCCTGGCCGCATCAACGCTGGGTCAAGGATGTCAGGGCGGTTGGTGCCGGCCAACACAACAACATTGGTGGTGGAGCTGAACCCTGGACGCAAGAGAAGCAGGTGAGCATGGAGAGAGGACTAAGCACACGTATGACCTCAGGGAAGATTCAGGCCAGCCCTGGCATCTACCTGGTACTGGGAACACATCCCACTGCCCCTCGTGCATACCTGCCCTGTCTTTTCAGACACTGCCCATGCTTGGTTAACTCCCATCCTCACTCTGCTCACTCCAGACTCCACTGCAATGGGTTGTGAGGCAGGGATGAGTCCTTGCCCAGTCGTCTGCTGACTCTTCCCAGGAAGGACCTCTCATAAAGGCTTCATCTCTGGTTCTTGGTTCTCAATTGATGCACCTGCTTCAACTGGTTAACCAAGTATTCTTCAGCATGGAGTATGGGGAACGTGGGTCAGGGTGTCATCAAGCTCCAGGGAATGGGTCCTGATTCATTCATTACCTACAAGATCTGCATACGTCCAAGTCCTTGTGGGCTTGCAGGCCCAGACAGACTAGATGGGGGCAGGCAAGGGGCTGCATAGAGAACTGACTGCTCCATAGGCAGGAAGGGCAAGAGGAGGCCGGCAAGCCACTGTCCCACCCAGCCTCCATTCTTCTCTCCAGTCGGCCCCTCCTGATACCGAATCTATTCAGAATTGCTATGGGATCCTTAAGACAAGAAATAACCTAGAAGTGCAGGAAGTTGTCAGCACAGCAGGCCTGTCTGCTGTCCTCTTAAAGGCCTGCTACCAAAAGTCTCAGGCTCCTCAGAAAAATGGAATGAAAAACTTATCTGTCTCTTCCTCCAAATCCAAGAAAAAGGAAAAAAAAATCTTTTTCCAAGGAGGAGTTGGTCAGTGGTGACCCTGAGGGGCAGCTGGCAGCACATGTCTTCCCCAGAGGAAAAAAATCTTCACCCAAAGACAGAACAGTCAGTGATGCACAGGAAGACATTCTACTCTAAGGACGGCCCAGACAGCAGTGCACCTCAATTGGCTGCTGGCAGCAAGAGCAGTGCAAGGGAAAACCTCTACCATCCCGACGAGAATGGTTCCCTAGGCCCAAACCGCTTGAGCACACAAGGTGGCCTGTGCAGAATACCTGCCACCCTCTTCTGTATCTGGAACTTTGGTCCATGCCAGGCAGAGACGGTGTCTACGTGACCAGCTCCCCACTGGAATCCTGGAAAACTGCGTCTCTCACAAATCTCCCTCGTTGACAATCTGCAATTGGGTTGTATCTGTACTCACTACTGGGAAAAACAAGCATATCCCACGGGATTCCACAGGAGGACGTGTGGGGATCACTTGGGCTCCCTAGACTTCTCACTGCTTCCTGTTTTCTTCTGCATCTTTCTGCTGTGATAAACCACAGCTGGGAAGACAGCTAGATGCTGAGCCCTGTGACTTCCCTAGTGCATCACGGAGCCACAGTGACGACAAATGTGCCAAAGGTCCAATGACAAATTTTACAAAGTCAAAAACTGGCACTGGGGCTGGCGTCATGGCACAGTGGGTTAAGGCACTGCCTGAGATGTCAGCATCCCATATAAGTGATGTCCCATATAAGCAGCATACAAGCAGCATATATAAGCATCCCATATAAGCAGCAGTCCCGGCTGCTCTACTTCAGATCCAGCTCCCTGTCAACGTGCCTGGGAAAGCAGCAGAAAATGGCCACAGTGTTTGGGCTCCCACATGAGAGACCCAGATGGAGTTCCAGGCTCCTGGCTTTGGGTTGGCCCAGCCCCAATGGGTGGAAGATCTTTATCTTTATCTTTCTCTCTCTCTCTCTCTCTCTCTCTCTCTCTCTTTCACTCTGGCTTTCAAATAAAAAATTAAAAACAACAAAAAGCTGGCATTAAGGGGTGGTCACTGAAATACAGCACTTAAGATACCCTTTGGGACACTCAAACCCCATACTGGAGTGTCTGGTTCAGGTCCTGACTCTGCTTCTGATCCAGCTTCCTACTCAGGTGCACCCTAGGAGACAGCAAGTGATGGTTCAAGTCTTGGGTCCCTACCACCTCCAAGGGTGACCCAAGAGTTCCTGGCTCCTGGCTTCAGCCTGGCACAGCACAAATCATTACAGGCAACTGGGGAATGTACCAGTTGATGGAAGATCAATCTCTTTCACTCTCACTCTGCTTTTCAAATAAAAAAACATTTTTAAAAGATTTATTTATTGTTTTATTTGAAAGGCAGAGCTATAGAGAGAAGAGAGAGCAAGAGAGTTCATCCATCCACTGGTTCATTCGCCAAATGGCCTCAATAGCCAGGCTGAAGCCAGGAGCCTGGAGCTTCTTCTGGATCTCCCATGTGATTGCAGGGGCCCAAACACTTGTGTTATCTGCTACTGCTTTCCCAGGCACATTAGGAGAGAGCTGGATTCCAAGTGGAACAGCAGGGACTCAAACCAGCACCCATATGGGATGGCAGCACTGCAGGTGGAGGCTTAACCTGTCACACCAGAATGCCAGCCCCCAAAATCTTTTAAATAGCATAAATGCCTAGCCACATTCTAGAAGCTTCAACAAGGCTGACAAGCTAGACTCACTCTGGAGGGAGCAGGCCTGGGTAGGGCGGGAAGCTGGAGTCAGGGTTAGAGTAGAAGCAGTGTGGTCTGCGTCCAGACCATCCTATCAGCATGAGGTTCATTTAACTGCTGCTGGAAGCAAGTGAGTGCATTTGCCCTCACACTGTTCTAGAGCACTGGGGAACACTGGGAAAATCTAACCCAGCTTTTTCCACCTTGTGCGCCTTAGAACAGTTGTCCCAAAAACTGAATGGGGGGCAAGCACTGTGGTAGAGCAGGTTCAGCTGCCTCTTGCAATTCCAGTATTCCACGTCAAGGTGCTGGTTTGAGTCCCAGCTGCTCTGTTCTGCAGCCAATCCAGCTCCCTGCGAACGCTCCTGGGAAGCAGCAAGATGGCTCAAGTACTTGGGCCCTTGCCAACCAGTGGGACACCTGGATGAGGTTCTGCATTCCTGGCTTCAGCCTGGGCCCAACCTCAGCTTTTTTTTTTTTTTTTTTTTAAATTTTTGACAGGCAGAGTGGACAGTGAGAGAGAGAGACAGAGAGAAAGGTCTTCCTTTGCCGTTGGTTCACCCTCCAATGGCTGCCGCGGCCGGCGCACTGCGGCCGGCGCACCGCGCTCATCTGATGGCAGGAGCCAAGTGCTAGGTGCTTCTCCTGGTCTCCCATGGGGTGCAGGGCCCAAGCACTTGGGCCATCCTCCACTGCACTCCTGGGCCACAGCAGAGGGCTGGCCTGGAAGAGGGGCAACCGGGACAGACTCCGGCGCCCCGACCGGGACTAGAACCCGGTGTGCCGGCGCCGCAAGGCGGAGGATTAGCCTGTTGAGCCACGGCGCCAGCCCCAACCTCAGTTTTTACGACCATTTGGGGAGTGACCTAGCAGATGGAAGATCTGTCTCTGACTCTCCCTTTTCCTGTCCCTCTTTCAAATAAGTACATATTTTTTAAAAAGCTTAATTTAAAAATCAAAAACAAAACAAAACCCTAACAGTTAGGTATTCTCCTCCAGGGAGCAACTTTATAAAAACAAAATCTGGAGCCATGTCAGTGACTTCCTGCCAAGATGGTTCCTGGGAACCTAGGCTCTGCAGGCAATGCCAACACCACAGGCCTGTAACAGGAGCACCTACTCACCATCCATTTCCACAAGCATCTGGTTCAAGGTGTTCTCCTGCTCACTCTGGCCTCCGAAGTGCCCACGGCCCCGCTTCCTACCAATTGCATCAATCTCATCGATGAATAAGATACAAGGAGCATTTCTCCGGGCCATTGCGAACATGTCACGCACCTGAAACAGGAATCCAGGATCTCACTTGTCACTGCTCTGGTGCATCGGCACTCACACCCAGTGGGTGCTGTATGAGTAGATCAGCCACACCAGGGAGAGGCATTCTGGTACCTTGTACAGCACCTACCCTCGCTGGCCCAACGCCGACGAACATTTCGAGGAACTCTGACCCATTCACAGTGATGAAGGGCACGCTGGCTTCCCCTGCAGCTGCTTTGGCAAGAAGTGTTTTGCCAGTACCAGGAGGACCAGTAAGCATTGCTCCCTGGAACAGAAAGTGACACTGGTTCTTAAAGGGGGAACAGAGGGTATACAGAAGCTCGAGTCCTGTTTCTCTTTAGATTTGACTAAGACTTTCTTTTCTTTCTTTTTTTTTTTTTTAAGATTGATTTATTTATTTGAAAGTCAGAGTTAGACAGAGAGAGGAGAGGCGGGGGGGAGGGCAGTCTTCCATCCAATGGTTCACTCCCCAGTTGGCCACAACAGCTAGAGCTGCACTGATCCAAAGCCAGGAGCCAGAGCCAGGAGCTTCTTCCGGGTCTCCTAGGTGGGTGCAGGGGCCCAAGGACTTGTGCCATCTTCTACTTCTTTTCCAGGCCACAGCAGAGAGCCAGGTCAGAAGTGGAGCAGCCGGGTCTCAAACCAGTGCCCAAATGGGAAGCCAGCACTTCAGGCCAGGGCATTAACCCACTGCACCACAGTGCTAGCCCTGACTAAGAATTTCTTTTATTAAATAGGAGATTCCTAAGGCTGATGCACCACTCTTATAGCCTCAGGCTATTTGTTTAAAATGTTTTCTGCTTGTGAGATTAAAGTTCCAGAGTTTCAGACATAGCACAGCAAATGGGCGCCTTGTCTTCCCCGTTCACCCACCCCCTGCCACTGTATTACAGGGCCTAATGTTCATCAACATGGACAAGATGCTCTCAGAAACAGTGGCACCAATTCCTGCTCCCACAAGGAATGAACTGCAGCCACCTCTCCAAATCTTTGGCCACAGTGAACTCAGTGCTACAACCTTTTTGCTCCCAAAGCTGGAAAGCCCCCAAGTTTCAGGTGTTTGGCAGTTGTGCAGAATGGCTGTCTGTGTGTTCATGGCACCTGTGACTTGCCTCTTTCTTTCTTTCTTTCTTTCTTTCTTTCTTTTTTTTTTTCTTTCTTTCTTTTTTTTGACAGGCAGAGTGGACAGTGAGAGAGAGAGACACTGAGAGAAAGGTCTTCCTTCGCTGTTGGTTCACCCTCCAATGGCCGCCGTGGCCGGCACGCTGTGGCTGCTGCACCGTGCTGATCCAGAGCCAAGTGCTTCTCCTGGTCTCCCATGCGAGTACAGGGCCCAAGCACTTGGGCCATCCTCCACTGCACTCCGGGGCCACAGCAGAGAGCTGGCCTGGAAGAGGGGCAACCAGGACAGAATCCGGCGCCCTGACCAGGACTAGAACCCAGTGTGCTGGCGCCGCAAGGCGGAGGATTAGCCTACTGAGCCTTGGCGCCAGCAACCTGCCTTTTTCTACACTGATTTAAGGTTAAAAATAACAACAATTCTTGCCCACACAACATTTTATGTATTATCTGAAAACTGAATATTAAAGCAGAAATAGCGGCACTTAGACTGTTCCTTTTATAGCCTAAGATGTGGGTTCACAATCCAGGTTTCTGTTACTTTGCAGAAGAAAAACAGGGACCAGCGCTGTGGTCCCACTGACCTTCAATCCTCTTCTCTTTGGACCCTCCATCTCGGAACACCCCAGAGGTCCCTTCAGCTAGTCCCTCTGCTTTCTCCCTGTTTATCGGGCCCCCTGCTCCTAACTTCCTTTTACATAGCCTGCTATGCTAAGTGCCGAATTGGTTGTGCCTATCAATTTTTTTTATATTTTAAAAACATTTTTATTTTATAGGGAATAATATGGAAAAAAGTTAATGTACTCATTGCCTCAATATGTTTGTTAACAGTAGGTTAAGCCTCTGCCTGTAGTGCCAGCATATCATATGGGTGCCGGTTCCAGACACAGCTGCTCCACTTCTGAACCAGCTCTCTGCTAATGGCCTGGGAAAGCAGCAAAAGATTGCCCAAGTCCTTGGGCCCCTGCACCCACCTGGGAGACCCAGAAGAAGCTCCTGGCTCCTGGCTCCAGCTCTGGCTGTTGTAGCCATTTGAGGAGCGAACCATCAGATGGAAGATCTCTATCTGTAACATTGTCTTTCAAATAAATTTAAAAAAAAAAAAAAAAAGCGGCCATTGGAGGGTGAACCAACGGCAAAAAGGAAGACCTTTCTGTCTGTCTCTCTCTCACTGTCCACTCTGCCTGTCAAAAAAAAAAAAGAAAAAGAAAAAAACGCAAAACAAAACATTTACATTTAAAGGCACAGTCACTCACCCACAAGGCGCTAGAGCTCCCCTTCTCCCCAGGCAAGGTCACACAAGCACCGCTTTTACACAGCATGGATGTGAGTTTAGCACATCTCAGCCCACACTTGGACAGTATAACCCTCCATGAGATACAATGTGTGAGAACATGCCAGAGGGCATGAGGGTGGCGGGGAACATCACTGGCATGCCATGTCTAACTGAGAAAACCCACTGCGACCACAGCAAAGTAGGTGATGCCATCTCACAGGGGAGGCTGGGAAATCATCACGCTTCATACCCAGCAGGAGCTGGAAAACCCTGACCTCACTGTTTCCTGGAATCCACAGATAGTCTGGAGCCCCCAGTGGAGCCCATGAAAGGTAAGCTGACAGGGCCTGTCTCTCACAGAAGTTCAGCCCAGCCAGGGGATAGAGACTAACACTGCAGGTGAAAGGCCTCTTTTGGTACCTGCGAGTATCACCCACCTCCTTCATTACAGGTATTGCCCAATACATACAAGCACATTAAACACATTCTGAAAAGAACAGAAGCACTTGCACCAACCCCTGTCAGGAGTCCGGCCACTGCTGGTGGCTGCAAAGCTCCACCAGGGAACAAAAGGCCTTGGTTCTGTACCTGCCAGACTCACACACCTCAACATGCACCAAAACCATTAAAACACATACCTTCTCCTGGCTCAAACCCCCAGGCTCAGACTGACTGCTAATTTTTTGTGCGTATTGTTCAGAACAAACTGTTCAGCAGTGTCCAAACTGTGGGAAGGTGCTGGGAAGAGAGGAGGCTACTGCAAGGGTGCGGGTGTTGCCAAAGCACCATTCTACACCAGCAGTCCCTACTTAGCCTGGTCCAGAGCCAAGATGACCTGAAGGCTCATGGCCTGTGTGAGGTGCAAATCTTAACTGGAAAAAAATCCATGCCCTCTGACAGGCCCCAACTGTAAGAAGTCCCTCTACTCGGCATCTCTCCTGCAAGCCGAGAGTCACTGTACTGCCAGCTACTCTGATTCTCCTGACCTCCTGGATGCAACCACCAGGCTGGCTGCACATTCCTGTCCTACCTGCTGGGCTGTATCCCTAGTAAGAGGCAGCAAGATCTAACCTCTAACCTGTTCATTTGAGTTGTACTCACTGTTGTTTTAAATTCAAAAGGCAGGGTTGCAGGGACTCCAGTACTTGAGTTGTCATCTGCTGCTTCCTGGAATATCCATGAACAGGAAGCTAAATCAGAAGCAGAGTAGCCAGGACAACAACCAGGCACTCCAACGTGGGACATGGGCAACCCCAGCATCTGCCTCTACTTATTGTTTTAATTATGTAATTTAATGTTAGATATTTCATAAAACAGAAGTAGAAAAAAGCTGTTTCATAAAAAATTAAGGTGAGGAGCAGACATTTGGCACAGCAGTTAAGACAATTTTTTTAAAAAGTGCTGTCAAGCTGAGTTGTTAGAATAAAAAAAAATTGAAAGAATGGAAGGATTTTGCTCAAACTGTCTTTAAGTAACTTCCTGCTTCAATTTAGAGAAGCGAAATTATAGAAAATCTGTGGTTTACACAGGACATTTAACAAAATTTTGCCCACTGGAACCAAAGTCAAAGGACGGACAAGCTTTTTAAGTTAAAAAGTACGCATGGGGCCGGTGCTGCAATGCAGTGGGTTAAAGTCCTGGCCTGAAGCGCCGGCATCCCATATGGGTGCCAGTTCTGATCCCAGCTGCTCCACTTACGATCCAGCTCTCTGCTATGGCCTGGGAAAGCAGCAGAGGATGGCCCAGGTCCTTGGCCCCCTGCACCCACGTGGGAGACCCAGAGGAAGCTCCTGGCTCCTGGCTGCAGATCAGCGCAGCTCCGGCCATTGCAGCCATCTGGGGAGTGAACCAGTGGATGGAAGACTTCTCTCTCTGTCTTTATCTCTCTTTGTAACTCTTTCAAATAAATAAAATAAATCTTAAAAAAAAAAAAGACCAGTATGTGTTTTTCCTATGATTCCATAGTTTTATACACTGTGTTAAGTTTATAATTTTGGGCCAGTGTCGCGGCTCAATAGGCTAATCCTCTGCCTTGCGGCGCCGGCACACCGGGTTCTAGTCCTGGTCAGGGTGCCGGATTCTGTCCCAGTTGCCCCTCTTCCAGGCCAGCCCTCTGTTATGGCCCGGGAGGGCAATGGAGGATGGCCCAAGTGCTTGGGCCCTGCACCCGCATGGGAGACCAGGAGAAGCACCTGGCTCTGGATCAGTGTGATGCGCTGGCCACAGTGCGCCGGCTGCGGCGGCCACTGGAGGGTGAACCAATGGCAAAAGGAAGACCTTTCTCTCAGTGTCTCTCTCTCTCACTGTCCACTCTGCCTGTCAAAAAAAAAAAAAAAAGTTTATAATTTTGAAAACTGTAGTCTCAGGTCCATTCAGTAAGAAGATCTGCTATTCCATTTCCCATTACAACCATCAAACACCCATCAGCTCTGACCCAAGCAACCTCAAGCACCAACCTGGGGCTCTCAGCAGCACTGCTGTTTTCTAAAATCAATACCTTTGGAATTTTGGCTCCTAAGTCCTGATACTGCTTGGGATTCTTCAGGAAATTCACAAACTCCATAATCTCCAATTTTGCTTCTTCGCAGCCAGCTACATCTGCAAATCGCACACCAATGTTGTCCTTCACGATCCTGGCTGTTGTCTCACCCACGCTGAAGAGGCCCTTTCCTCGCCGGCTGCGCCCAGCACCCATTGGGCTCCTCCGCAAGGCATAGAGGAGGATGCCAATCAAGAGAAGGGTGGGCACCAGGCTTCGCAAAAAAGAGCTAGAGAAAAATTCAAGAAAACCACTGTCATACTCACTTCAGAGAACTTGTCAGTCTGCCCACAGCACTGGCCTCCCCCAGTTTCAAGGCTGTGATCACACGCAACTTGTCTACCCCGATTTTGACTGCGGTTGGCAGGGCAGGGCAGGGCGAGGAGGGAGGGAACCAGGCACCCTGATGAAACCTTCGCCCCAGTTTCCCTCAGTGCCCAAGGGAGACTAGAGATCTGCATTGTCTCCTTTCTCTCCTAAGTGGAAACACCAGCCAAAGAGGGAGAGCATCCCTAGCTGGAAGCATGCTCCCTTTCCCTTTCCCTTTCCCTTTCCCTTTCCCTTTCCCTTTCCCTTTCCCAGGCAACTCCTGCCACTTCCAGTTAGTTCCCAGATAGGCCCACATACAACCAGCATTCTTGGCAATTCAGTAAGTAAAACAGAACCCAGGTCAGCAACATACAGACTCCCAGAGGACGTGCAGGAGCGTCAGCAGGGCAGGCCTGATCACTAGAAATCTCCAGGACTCTAGTCTTCACTGTTAGGGTTACATGTCCCCTCTAAAACTCATGTTGAAATTTAACTGCCACTGTCAAATTAAATAACTGTGTTAAGGGTTCAGGCCTTGGGGCTGGCACTGTGGTGTAGCAGGTAAAGCCACAGCCTGCAATGTTGGCAACCCCTTGGGACTGGCGCTGTGGCAAAGTGGGTAAAGCTGTGGCCTGCAGTATCAGCATTCCCTTGGGGCTGGCATTGTGGTATAGTGGGTAAAGCCATAGCCTGGATTGCCAGCATCCCCTTGAGGCCATCACTGTGGTGTAGCAAGTAAAGCTGCAGCCTGCAATGTATCCCATATGGGTGTTGGTTTCTGTCCCAGCTGCTCCACTGCCAATCCAGCTTCCTGCTGATGGCCTGGGAAAAGCAGCAGAAGATGACCCAAGTACTTGGGCACCTGCACCCACGTGGGAGACCTGGATGAAGCTCCTGACTCCTGGCTTTAGCTATTACAGCCACCTAGACATTGAATAAGCATAGAAGATCTCTCTCTCTTTCTCCCTCTCTAACAGCCTTTCAAATAAATAAAATAAACACTTTAAAAAAACACACAAAGAGAGGTGGAGCCTTTTTCTTTTTAACTTTTTGTTTTTTTTTTTTTTGTTTGTTTAAAAAATGTTTATCTGTGAGGCAGAATTAGAGACAGAAGGAGAGACGGAGAAAGAGATCTTCCATCAGCTCGTTCACTCTCCGAATGGCTGCCACAACCAGGGCTGGGCCAAGTAGAAGCCATGACCAGGATATTCTTCTGGGTCTTCCACATGGGTGCAGGCACCCGAGTACCAGGGCCATCCTCCACTGCCTTCTCAGGAACATTAGCAGGGAGCTGGATGGGAAGTGGAATAGAGGGACTAGAACCAGCACCCATAGGGATGCTGGTGCTGCAGTGCATGGTTTCACCCGCTGAGCCAGAGTGCCACCTTCAATAATTGGGGCCTTTAAGAGGGGATTAGGGGACTGGTGCTATGGCACAGCAGGTTAAAGCCTCAGCCTGCAGTTCCAGCAACCCATATGGGCACCAGTTCAAGTCCCAGCTACTCCACTTCCGATCCAGCTCTCTGCTATGGCCTGGGAAAGCAGTCGAAGATGGCCCAAGTCCTTGGGCCCCTGCACCCGCATGGGAGACCCAGAAGAAACTCCTGGCTCCTGGCTTCAGGTCAGCGCAGCTCCGGCCATTGCGGCTGATTGGGGAGTGAATCAGAAGATAGAAGACCTCGTTCTCTCTCTGCCTCTCTTTCTCTCTGTGTATAACTCTTTCAAATAAATAAATAAATATTAAAAAAAAAAGACACCCTCCCCCCACGCTCTTTCTATGTCTTTCAAATACATAAAATAAATCTTTAAAAAAAAGAGAGGATTGGGATGTCACATTAGGGTTAGTTCTCTCGGGAGTGGATCTGTCACAGAAAACAGAAATTAGGCTCCTGTCCACGTGCTAAGCTCTGTGCTGTTCCCTACCATGTTGGGACAAGGAAGGTCCTCAGCCACGCAGGCCCTCAATACTGCCAGTCCCAGCCTCCAGAACTCTAAATTACACTTTTCTTTATAAATTACCCAGTGTGTGACTTTCTGCTTACAGCAGAAAATGAATTAAGACACTAACTTGCTCTCATCCTCCATGCAAATTCAGCAATGCCTGAAACACTGGCTACAAGTTAAAAAATGGGGAAAAAAACTACATAAACCACCCCCATTCCATCTCAGAACAGCCCTCCTAGGGCTTGTACCCTCCTGACTAGTTTTTTTTTTTCTTTTTTTTTTTTTTAAGATTTATTTGTTTATTTGAAAGTCAGAGTTACACAGCAGAGACAGAAGAGGCAGAGAGAGAGAGGTCTTCCATCTGATGGTTCACTCCCCAAGTGGCCACAACAGCCGCAGCTGCACCGATCTGCAGCCAGGAGCCAGGAGCTTTCTCTGGGTCTCCCACACGGGTGCAGGGGCCCAAGGACTTGGGCCATCTTCTACTGCGTTCCCAGGCCATAGCAGAGAACTGGATAGGAAGTGGAGCTGCCAGGTCTCAAACCCTCATCCATATGGGATCCCGGCACTTCAGGCCAGGGCATTAACCCATTGTGCCAAGGGGCTTCAAGCCAGCCCCTTGACTAGTTTTCAATTCAGAGAACAGAGCAAAGACATCCCTAGGAAAGAAAAACAAAGCAAGATCCAAGTTTTAGGAAAGCTGACTTCTGTGCTAAGTTGTCAAAGCAGAGTATTTCATCTGGTATTAGCCTTCATGTCCATAATGAGTTTAGGAACACACTCGCACTGTGCAATGGGGTTAAACTCAATACACTATTAGGACCAGGGCTGTGGTGCAGCAGGTTAAACTACCAGCTCTAACACTGGATCCCATATGGGCGCCCGTTAGAATCCAGGCTGCTCCACTTCTGATCCAGCTCCTGTTAATGTTCCTGAGAAAGCAGCAAAGGACAGCTCAAGTACTCAGGCCCCTGCCACTCACGTGGGAGATCTGGATGGAACTCTGGGCTTCCTGGCTTTGGCATGGCCCAGGCCCATGTCATTCTCTCCCTCTCTCTTGGGGAGTGAATTAGTGAATGGAAGATCTCTTTCTCTGTCTCTCCCTCTGTCATTCTGCCGTTCAAATCAATAACCTGAATTTTTAAAAAAAGATTAAAAAAAAAAAAAAAAACAGATGACATAAGAACTGTGGAAAAGCATAGCTTGACCAAAAGACAACCTGGCAAAGTCACAGGTGCCTGAGCCCTGCCCCTGGACATTCTAACAGGTCTGCAGGAATGAAAGAAAGAGAAGATGGTGGCACATTCAAAGGGCTTTGTCCAGGGTTCTGTTGCAAAGCTTCCTCTAAGACTTGTAGGAATTTGTGGTCCAACCCTTTCTGAAGGGTGCCTAGCTAAATAACTCCCTGCTTCAATTTTCATATAAAAAATAACAGAGCTGGGCAGGCACTGAGCCTGGTTATTAATACAACAGCATCCCATATATCAGCTCCATGCCCAGATCTGATCCTGACTTCAGCTTCCTGCCAATGCAGATCCTGGGATGCAGTGGTGACGGCTCAATTAACTGGGTCCCTACAACGAACAGAGGAGAGCTGGATGGAGTTTCTGGCTTCGGAATGGCCCAGGCCTGGCCACTGTGAGCATGTGGGTAGTAAATCAGCAGTTGGAAGCTCTTTGCCCTTTAAATTTAAAACAAAACAAAACAAAAAAAAAACAGAGCTAACAATTATTTTTCACTGAAGAAACTAAACACTAACAGACAGCTGTAATATACTTGGAGAGGCACATGCCAAGGACAGGCATGTGGCATAGCAGGTTAAGCCACCACTTGGGAAACTAGCACCCCAGGCTGGAGTGCCATGTTAAGTCAGCTGCTATCTCCAGTCCAGCTCCCTGCTAATACAGCAGAAAAACAAGTACTTGGGCTCCTGCTACCTGCCCACTAGGGAGACCAGGATGGAGTTCCTGGATCCTGGCTTTGACCTGGCCCAGGCCCAGCTGTTGTGGCCATTTGGGCAGAGAATCAGTGGGGACAGAAGATCAATCTCTGTCTCCCACCCTGTGTCACTCTGTCTTTCAAATGCATAAATAAATCTAAAGGGAAAAAAAAGGCACCATCAGCACACTCCAAGAGAGCATGAACACTGATTCTGATTTGTGTCCTGCCCTTCCCCACCACTCACCCATCACTCTCGGTGGTGTACACCACTGCTGCCTGCTGGGTGGGCTCAATCCCCAGCTCCCACTGAGCAGACTCCAGGTTCCGTTCAAAGGTGTCCACGCTGCCAATGTTAAACCACACGAACTTCTACAGAGACCAACAACAAGTTCAGGCTGAACCACTGGGTCACACAGGGAGACCTGCCCTGACACACACTCCTCTCCACAGCCTGCCATCTTCCAGCACAGCCCATTCTCCAGGACCCACTCTGAGCCCAGGTTCAAGGGTGACTACACTAACAGCAAGAAGATCCTTCCTCTGGGCCAACAAAACTGCAGGCTTTAACTTCTGACAAACATGCAAAATGCTGCAATCATGCCAGTTTGTATTTTCCTAGCAAACCTTGGTAAGTGCTTCTTACACTTCACTTTGCAACACTGAATTAGTTGTTGTCTTATAATGGTTCCTGTCTTTTTGGAAGACAACATTACTAATACAGGTAGAGAAAAACCATCACACTAAAATTAAGGGACTGTTGAGGGGAGCTAGCGCTGTAGGCTAGCTTAGTAGGCTAAGCTCCCACCTGCTGCACAGGCATCCCATATGGGTGCTGGTTTGTGTCCCAGCTGCTCCTTTTCTGATCCAGCTCTCTGCTGTAGCCTGGGAAAGCAGTAAAAAATACTTCAAAAAATGGCCCATTTGGATCCCCGCAATCCAATGGGAGACCTAAAAGAAGCTCCTGGCTTCAGATCAGCCCAGCTCCAGCTGTTGCTGCCATTTGAGGAGTGAGCTGGTGCACAGAAGACCACACTCAGGGCCAGTGCTGTGGCAGAGTGGGTAAAGCCACCATCTGCAGGACTGGCATCTCATATAGGCACCAGTTCAAGTTCCAGCTGCTCCACTTACGATCCAGCTCTCTGCTATGGCCTGGGAAAGCAGCAGAAGATGGCTCAAGTCCTTGGCCCCTGCACCCACGTGGGAGACCCAGAAGCAGCTCCTGGCTCCTGGCTTCAGATCGGCACAGCTCCAGCCGTTGCAGCCAATTGGGGAATGAACCAGTGGATGGAAGACTTCTCTCTCTGCCTCTCCTCCTCTTTCTGTGTAACTCTGACCTTCAAATAAATAAATCTTTAATAAAAAAAAAAAAAAAAAAGGAAGACCACTCTCTCTGTGCCTATAACTCTACCTCTCAAATAAATAAATAAAATCTTCAAAAAAAAGTGGGGGAGGGGTTGTTGAGTGGCCTGTGTTATACTGAAGCAGGTTAAGCCTCTGCCTGCTGTAGAAGGTTAAGCCACTACCTGAGGTGTCAGCATCCCATATGGGTGCTGGGAGTCCCAACTATTCTACATCTGATCCAGTTCCCTCCTAACACACTTGAGTAAGCAGCAGAAGATGGCTCAAACCCTTGGGCCCTGTGACCACCTGGGAGACCCAGAAGAAGCTCCTGGCTCCTCGCTTCGGCATGGCCCAGCACTGTACATTATAGCCATCTGGGAAGTGAACCAGCAGATGGAAGATCTCTCTCTCTCTCTCTCGTTCTAGCTGTCATCTTTCAAATAAATAAATAAATATATTAAAAAAAAAAAAAAGCCTCTGCCTGCAATGCCGGCATCCCATGTGGGCACCAGTTCAAGTCTCAGCTGTTTTGTTGTTTTTTTTTTAATTTATTTGAAAGGTAGAGTTACAGAGGCAGAGGCAGACAGACAGAAACAGGTCTTCCACCCACTAGATCACTCTCCAAATGGCTGCAGCAGCTGGAGCCAGGTCAATCTGAAGCCAGGAGCCAGGAGCTTCTTCCAGATCTCCCACAAGGGTGCAGGGTCCCAAGGACTTGGGCCACATTCTACTACTTTCTCAGGCCATAGCAGAGAGCTGGATCAGAAATGGAACAGCCAGGTCTCAAACGCATCCATATGGGATGCCAGCACTGCAGGCAGCAGCTTTACCCGCTATATCACAGCACCAACCCCTGTTCCACTTCTGATCCAGCACCTTGTTAATGTGCCTGAGAAAGCAATGGAAGATGGCCCAAGTGCTTGGGCCCCTGAACCCATGTAGGAGACTCCAAAGAAGCTCTAGGCGCCTAGCTTCGGTCTGGGTCAGCCCTGGCCGTTGAGGCCACTTGAGGAGTGATCCAGCGGATAAAGATCTGTCTCTCTTTCTCTCTCTGTAACTCTGTCTTTCAAATAAATAAAAAATAAATAAGTCTTTTAAAAAAAAAAAAAGGGGGGGGGGGATGTTGATGCAAAAAAAGGTATTGTACAGAAAATACAGAAAACTACATTTTACATTTAAAAACCCTGTACCTGTAACTTTCAGCTTTAAACCCACTCCTCACCTCTGAAGATGTCCCAGGGGCAGGAATAACTCGCACAAACTGCTTGTTCACGACTTCTAGCCGGTCCACCTGGAAAAACAAACAAAGAAAAACAATCAGAGGAGCTGAGATAGTAAACTGCATATATTCAAGAAACCACAGACCCAGGCCCAGCGTCAAGGCTTAGCAGGTTAAGCTACTGCCTGCAGTGCTGGCATCCCACAGGGGCGCCAGTGCATGTCCTTGCTGCCTACTTCCAATCCAGCTCCCTGCTAATGTGCCTGGGAAAGCAGAAGATGACCTAAGTACTGGAGCCCTGTACCCATGTGGGACACCTGGATGAAGCTCCTGGCTTTGGCCTGGCCCAGTCTTGGCCACTGTGTGCCATTTGGGGAATGAGCCAGTCGATGAAGATCTTTTTCTTTCTCTATCTCTCCCCATCTTTCAAATAAATAAATCAATGTTTCAAAAAACGATCTCTGTGAAATATAAGAGTGGGAATAAGAGAGGGAGGAGATGTACAATTTGGGACATGCTCAATCAGTCGTGCCCCAAATGATGCAGTTAGAAATGTGCCAGGGAATTCCAATTCAATCCCATCAAGGTGGCATGTACCAAGGCCATCTCACTAGTCCAAGTGATCAATTTCAGTTCACAATTGATCACACTGATAGGTCTAAGAGTCAAAGGGATGACACAAACAAGACTAGTGTCTGCTAATATTAACTGATAGAATCAAAAAAAGGGAGAGAATGATCCAACATGGGAAGCGAGATACACAGCAGACTCATAGAAGGGCAGATGTCCTAAATAGCACTCTGGCCTCAGAATCAGCCCTTAAGGCATTCGGATCTGGCTCAAGAGTTCATGAGAATATTCTAGGCATGGAAAGCCAAGACACTCTGGAAAAAAAAAAGAAGACCTAAATGAAAGATCTCTGTGAGTGAGATCCCAGTGGAACGAATGGGGCCATCAAAGAAGGAGGTACCTTTCTCTGAAGGGAGGAGAGAACCTCCACTTTGACTATGACCCTGTCGGAATAAGATTGAAGTCGGCGAACCCTGGAGGCTTCCATAGCCTCGGCAACTCATGACTAGAGCCTAGGGAGATTACTGACGCCATAAACAAGAGTGTCTAATTGTTAAATCAACTTCAGGAGTCACTGTGTACTTACGTCTCATGTGGGATCTGTCCTTAATGTGTTGTCCAATGTGAAGTAATGCTATAACTAGTACTGAAACAGTATTTTACACTTTGTGTTTCTGTGTGGGTGCAAACTGATGAAATCTTTACTTAGTATATACTGAATCAATCTTCTGTATATAGATAATTAAAAATGAAAAAAAAATCTTGGTGTTAAATTGAAAATTGCATAGAAAATTAATCAATTAAAAAAATATATCGTGTAGGATCTCTGTCCTTAATGAGCTATACATTGTGAATTAATACTATAACTGGTACTCCAACAGTATTTTTCACTTTGTGTTGCTATGTGAGGGCAAACTGTTGAAATCTTTACTTAATATATAGTAAACTGATCTTCTGTATATAAAGAGAATTGAAAATGAATCTTGATGTGAAGCAAGGGGAGAGGGAGTGGGAAAGGGGAGGGTTGCGGGTGGGAGGGAAGTTATGGGGGGGAAGCCATTGTAATCTATAAGCTGTATTTTGGAAATTTATATTGTTTAAATAAAAGCGTTATTAAAAAAATAAAAAAAAAAAAAACCAACAAAAAAAAAAAACGAAAAGAATCCACAGTCCTCTTCCTCAGACACAGTCCATGGTGGAGACACCAATGTAATGGCATCTGAGGGCCTACATCTGCTGTGCAGTACAGATCTAGGTTTTGTTTTGCTACTAGCTTGGACTTTTTTTTTTTTTTTTTTTTTGACAGGCAGAGTGGACAGTGAGAGAGAGAGACAGAGAGAAAGGTCTTCCTTTTGCCGTTGGTTCACCCTCCAATGGCTGCCGCGGTCGGCGCACTGCGGCCGGCGCACCGCGCTGATCCGAAGGCAGAAACCAGGTGCTAGGTGCTTTTTCCTGGTCTCCCATGGGGTGCAGGGCCCAAGCACTGGGGCCATCCTCCACTGCACTCCTGGGCCACAGCAGAGAGCTGGCCTGGAAGAGGGGCAACCGGGACAGAATCCGGTGCCCCGACCGGGACTAGAACCCGGTGTGCCGGCGCCGCAAGGCGGAGGATTAGCCTGTTGAGCCACGGCGCTGGCCTAGCTTGGACATTTTTAACCTGTAATATGAATCTACTTCTTCTACAGGAATCCATTCAAGAAAAGAACCAAGATTTGGCATATCTGAGCACCAAAAATCCAAACCAGCTTAGAAATCCAAAAGGAACACAAAGAAAAACCTTACACTGACAATACAATATTTAAATACAGAGCTGATCCAGAAACATTTTGCCCACCTGCCTGCAAGTACCAGAAGAAAACAGTGCCAAGAAGAATGAAAATACAACCCTAAAGACTGACCCTGTCCAACAAGTAGATATACTCCTCTGAAAAAAAACATGCAAAGGTGCAACCCGCTTCATTAAGCTTAACGACAGTTTCATCACTCCCTTTTCTCATCGCAGAATCTTAAATCAGTAACCAACACAACTTCTCTTGGCAACCAAATGAAGACTGAAAGTGACGTAACAAAAACGAACACACTAATTACTAAGGCACCATATAACCACAACAATATGACAGTGTCAGTCATGTCAGACATTCAAAAGGACCCGACAGAAGTTCTGGAATCTGTCCAGAATCCCGGTACAGGAAGACACCCTGGACCTAACAGACCTGCCACACCCCCTCCCCTCAGTTACACGTGCTAATGGCAGATCAACAGGCAGAAAGAGTTATCAAGGGGCTCTCTGAAAAGATCGGCTGGCGCCGCGGCTCAACAGGCTAATTCTCCACCTACAGCGCTGGCACCCAGGGTTCTAGTCCCGGTCGGGGCGCCAGATTCTGTCCCGGTTGCTCCTCTTCCAGTTCAGCTCTCTGCTGTGGCCCAGGAGTGCAGTGGAGGATGGCCCAAGTCTTTGGGCCCTCCACCTGCATGGGAGACCAGGGAAGCACCTAGCTCCTGGTTTCGGATCAGCACGGTGCACTGGCCGCAGCAGCCATTGAGAGGTGAACCAATGGCAAAAAGGAAGACCTTTCTCTCTGTCTTTCTCTCTCTCTCACTGTCCACTCTGCCTGTCAAAAAAAAAAAAAAAAGAGAGAGAGAGATCATCAAAGAACAGGAAGTTCAGAGCTCAACAGGTGTTATTTAACATCCTTCTGAAAACATCCAAAGGGCAAGGTACCTGGTTCCTCTGAATGTCTGCACCAAAGGTAGCAGTGAAGGTGAGCAGAAAGTACCTCCCCTAGCCTCAGCACACATTCTGGGTAGGACCATGACCTCTGCAGTCCCAAATGCTCCCAGGAGTGGAAGCACCAGTGTGCTCTCTAGGACCACTCAGCAAGGGATGGGTTTTCCATCAGGGGAGAGAGAAAAACCAAAATCAGATAGGAGATGGAAATTTAAAGACAAATGGAGAAACAGAACTAAGTCTCGAAAGACAAGGCTAAGACAAGACATCAGCCCACGATGGCAAAGGAGCCTGCACAAAGCAAGAACGCGGGTGCAGCACCATTCCTGCACACACCTTGAGGTGGGAACACTCAGGACACACACAGAAACCCAGGCCTCTGCGCTCACAGCCTCCTCAGGACATCCCAGGACATCGTGTGAGGGCTGCACGGCAGCACCCTCTTCCCTGGGCAAAGAGACTATAAATTCTACTCACCAGACCTCTGGCCAGGTAATACTGCACAAAGTGCTTCCAGGTGATTTCTTTTCCAGGCTCTCGAAAATAAAAGTAGAAAAAGCCCATAGCAACACCTGTCCCTAAAATGGCCAAACTGCGGAAGTCCTTGTCATCCGACGGGAACTCTCCCTGTGGTAGAAAATGTGTTTTCCAGTCAAGTGAAGAGTACCTTTTGTCATGAAAATCACTATTTTTCTTCTTTAGGTATTCTTTTTTTTTTTTTTTTTTTGAAAGGTCGAGTTAGAGAGAGGTAGACACAAAGAGAAAGGTCTTCCATCTACTGGTTCATTCCCCAAATGGCTGCACCAGCTGCAGCTGAGCTAACGAGAAGGGAAGCCAGCAGCTAGGAGTTTCTTCTAGACCTCCCATATGGATGCAGAGACCCCAGTGCTTGAGCCATCTTCCACTGCTTTCCCAGGCCATAAGCAAGGAGCTGGATCGGAAGTGGAGCAGCTGAGACACAAACCGGGGCCCACATGGTGCTGGCATTACAGGGAGGATCTTAACCTACTAGGCCCCAGCCACAGCCCCATTTTTTAGGTATTCTAAGGGAAGTTATCTAAACCCTTCTCTCCTGACACTACCCAATGTGGTCTCAGTGGTGTGGGAAAAATCAAGCTGTTCCTCTCAGGAGGAATGACATCCACATGAGTTTTAAACAGCTTTGGAAAAAAAAAGAAAGAAAAAAAGAAAGGCAGGTGCCGCGGCTCAATAGGCTAATCCTCCGCCTTGCGGCACTGGCACTCCGGGTTCTAGTCCCGGTCAGGGTGCCAGATTCTGTCCCAGTTGCCCCCTTCCAGGCCAGCTCTCTGCTGTGGCCAGGGAGTGCAGTGGAGGGTGGCCCAAGTGCTTGGGCCCTGCACCCCATGGGAGACCAGGATAAGCACCTGGCTCCTGCCAGCGGATGAGCGCGATGCGTCGGCTGCAGCGTGCTGGACGCAGCGGCCATTGTTGGGTGAACCAACAGCAAAGGAAGACCTTTCTCTCTGTCTCTCTCTCTCTCTCTCACTGTCCACTCTGCCTGTCAAAAAAAAAAAAAAAAAAAAACCACAGCTTTGAGGCAGAAGTTTAGTTGAGTGATAATACACCTGAAAACCTGGACTGAACTTCCAGCTTCTGATTTCAGCCAGGCTGTCACAGGCATTTGGAGAATGAACCAGTAGAGGGGAGTTCTCTGTCTCTCGAATTAAACAAAAGTCATAACTCACCAGATACCCCAGAAGCAAAAACCCACAAAGCACGCTGCCCTTAGAAAAACTGTGCTGTGGTTCTCTCACCCTGGGTCTCTGAAATTCACACAGGACTCTCAACACAGTCTGTTTTTAAAGATCTATTTATTTAGGGGTCGATACTATGGTGTAGCAGGTAAAGCCACTACTTGCAGTGCCAGCATCCCATATGGGCGCCAGTTTGAGTCCCAGCTGCTCCACTTCTGATCCAGCTCTCTGCTATGGCCTGGGAATGCAGTAGAGGATGGCCTGAGCCCTTGGCCCCCTGCAGCCTCATAGGAGACCCAGAAGAAGCTCCTGGCTCCTGGCTTCGGATAGGCGCAGCTCCGGCCATTGCGGCCATCTGAGGAATGAACCAGCAGATGGAAGACCTCTCTCTCTCTCCTCTCTCTACCTCTCTTTGTAACTCTGTCTTTCAAATAAATGAAATTAAAAAAAAAAAAGAAAAGAAAGAAAAAGAAATGCCCTTATAACTAAGGAAGAGAGCCCATCTCTTCGAATGTGAGGAAATGGCACGTGTCTCCTCCAGAGAAAGGTGTTCAAGAAGCTACCTCAGGAGGTGAGCATTTGGTGCACAGTGAAGCCACCACTTGGGACATCTGCATCCCATACTGGAGTGCCTGATTCAAGTCCCAGTTTTGCTTCCAACTCCATTGCTAATGAGGCAATGGGTGATGGCTCAAGTAGTTGGGCCCCTGCCACCCTTGTAAGAGACCTGAACTGAGTTCCAGGCTACTGGCTTTGGTCTGGCCCAGCTCCAGCTGTTGGAGGCATCTGAAGAGTAAATGGAAGATCTCTCTGCCTATCTCTGTCTCTGTCTCTGCCTCCCTCCCTCCCTCTCTCTCTCTCCATCCACTCCTTTTTTAAAATTAATTTATTTATTTGAAAGTCAGAGTTAAACAGAAAGAGAAGGAGAGGCAAACAGAGAGAGAGGTCTTCCATCCACTGGTTCACTCCCCAATTGACTGCAATGGCCAGAGCTGTGCCAATCTGAAGCCAGGAGCCAGGAGCTTCCTCCAGGTCTTCCCGTGTGGGTACAGGGGCCCAAGGACTTGGGCCATCTCCTACTACTTTCCCAGGCCATAGCAGAGAGCTGCATCAGAAATGGAGCATCTGGGTCTCGAACCAGCACCCATATGGGATGCCAGCACTGCAGGCAGTGGCCTTACCCGCTACGCCACAGCACTGGCCCCTCCCTCTCTCCCCTTTTCAAACAAATAAAAACATACAAATATTGTTTTAAAAAAAGCAGCTTTCTCAGAAGCAGAGATCAGGCCTTCACCAGGAACCAAACCTGCTGGTGCCTTGATCTTGCATTTCCCAGCCTCCGTAACTGTTAGCAATAAATTTATAAATTATGCAGCCCAAGGAATTTTGTTGCAGCACCAGAATTGGACTACAACAAAGATCAGACAAAATTTCAGCTCTGCAATGACTCTATCCCTTGGGGGAATGACAGAGTATCTTGGTCTGGCCCTTGGATACACACGTACCTTCTGCATCCGTTTCCACCAGGCAAAGTCATCCTGCTTCCCTCCTCTCTTCCTTCCATCTCGTCCAGGCCCAGCATTCCGTGGTTCACCAGTCTCTAAATGAAAACAAAGTCTGACTTCAGAAAAGCATTACAGGCTGGCACTGTGGCACAGTGGGTAACGCTGCCGCCTGCAGTGCCGACATCCCATATGGGCGCTGATTAGAGTACTGGCTGCTCCACTTCAGATCCTGCTCTCTGCTAGGGCCTGGAAAAGCAGTAGAAGATGGCCCTAGTCCTTGAGCCCCTGCACCTGCATGAGAGACCCGGAAGAAGCTCCTGGCTCCTGGCTTTGGATCGGCACATTCTGGCTATTACAGTCAATTGGGGAGTGAACCAGCAGATGGAAGACCTCTCTCTCTGCCTCTCCTCTCTCTGTCTAACTCTGACTTTCAAATAAATAAAAAAAACTTTTAAAAGAAAAAGAAAGAAAAGCATTACATATAATTTTGTAGAGAAAGCAAATTCAGAGAGGAGAAAAACTTTTCAACCTATAATTTTTTAGTTATTTTTATTTATTTGAGATAAAGATCTCCCACCTGCTGGTTCACTCCCTATATATCACAATGGCTACAGCTGGGCTAGGCTGAAGCCAGAAGCTGGAAACTCAATCCTAGGATCCCATGCAAACGGCTGGAACCCAACTATTTGAGCCATTACCATAGCCTGACCTAAAGAATTAAGAAAAAAACAATAATTTTTCTTTTTTTTTTCTTTTTTTTTTTTTTTACAGGCAGAGTGGACAGTGAGAGAGAGAAACAGAGAGAAAGGTCTTTCTTTTGCCGTTGGTTCACCCTCCAATGGCCGCCGCGGTCGGTGCGCTGCGGCCGGCGCAGCGCGCTCATCCGATGGCAGGAGCCAGGAGCCAGGTGCTTTTCCTGGTCTCCCCGTGGGGTGCAGCGCCCAAGCACCTGGGCCATCCTCCACTGCACTCCTGGGCCACAGCAGAGGGCTGGCCTGGAAGAGGGGCAACCGGGATAGAATCCGGTGCCCCGACCGGGACTAGAACCCGGTGTGCCGGCGCCGCAAGGCGGAGGATTAGCCTGTTGAGCCACGGCGCCGGCCAATAATTTTTCAAATGGACAAATGCGCTCCAAGCTATCTAAGCCTGCACAGTCTGTTTTATCTTCCAAACATGAGGCTTGGCTGGTAGTCAGACCCAGATATGCAGAAACAAAGGTTTGTTTCCATGTCGTCTAGGAGATGCGCCTGGCACTTCCTTCTGAAAGAGCTGCTCTTTTGCCAGCCTCACTGATAACCAAAACCATGAAGGCATGGGGAAGGTGCTGCCATGTGGCTCAATGTGGAAGCCAGAAAACGCTGACGGAGCATTCCAAGTTGCCCTGCTCCTCACCCCTGTGTCCCTGTGGGATACACACCCTGATGAGGTCACACACACTCCTGTAGACCTCATGCTGCCGATGACAGCAGGAGAAACATAGGTACCTTTGGGTGGTCTTGAACACAGCTGCTGGGAAAACGATGAGTTCAGTCTCGTCTGCACAAGCAGCTGCTGGAAGCGGATCCCCTGGAGGCACTGCAACAACACAGCATTCTCTCAGGAGCCTCTTCTGCGGCACTGAGGTTCTCACAGCAGCCACACAAGGCAAGAAGAGACATGTGCCAATCAAAGTCTAAGTTTGCTGCCAATATGATTCAAATAAGATGAACAGAAATCAAATTCACTTCAGAAATGAAAAAAATGTATATAGTCTCCAATAGCAAGGAAAGCAAAAAACCAGCCATTTCTAGCCCAAGATAATTTTAGTAACTTAAAACATTACCGCTTCAAAACACAATTTTAAGACTAAAACCGGGGCTGGCGCTATGGCACAGAGGGTTAACGTCCTGACCTGAAGCACCGGCATCCCATATGAGTGTTGGTTCAAGACCCGGCTGTTCCACTTCCGATCCAGCTCTCTGCTATGGCCTGGGAAAGCAGTAGAAGTTGGCCGAAGTCCCTGGGTCCCTGCACCCTCGTGGGAGACCCGGAAGAAGCTCCTGGCTCCTGGCTTTGGATCGGCACAGCTCCAGCCAATTAGGGAGTGAACGAGTGGATAGAAGCCCTCTCTCTCTCTCTCTGCCTCTCCTCTCTCTGTGTAACTCTGATTTTCAAATAAATTTTAAAAAAATCTTTTTTTTTAAATAATTTCAGTTACTCCAAACACTTTATTTATTTATTTATTTATTTTGACAGGCAGAGTGGACAGTGAGAGAGAGACAGAGAGAAAGGTCTTCCTTTGCCGTTGGTTCACCCTCCAATGGATGCCGCGGTCGGCGCACTGCGGCCGGCGCACCGCGCTCATCTGATGGCAGGAGCCAGGTGCTAGGTGCTTTTTTTCCTGGTCTCCCATGGGGTGCAGGGCCCAAGCACTTGGGCCATCCTCCACTGCACTCCTGGGCCACAGCAGAGGGCTGGCCTGGAAGAGGGGCAACCGGGACAGAATCCAGCGCCCCGACCGGGACTAGAACCCGGTGTGCCGGCGCCGCAAGGCGGAGGATTAGCCTGTTGAGCCACGGCGCCGGCCTAAAAAAAAATCTTAAAATAAAATAAAATAAAAATAAAACCTCAGAGCCAGTGTTGTGACATAATGGGTTAAGCCACCACCTGTGCCACTGGCATCTCATATGAGCACAGGTTTGAATCCCAGGTACTCCACTTCTCATCCAGCTCCCAGCTAGTGAACCTGGGAAAGCAGCAGAAGATGGCCCAAGTGTTTGGGCTCCTGCACCCACATAAGAGACCAGGATGCAATTCTAGGCGTTTAGCTTTGGTCTGGCCCAGCCCCAGCATTGCAGCCATTTGGGGAGTGCAGCAGCAGATGAAAGATACCTTCCTCCCTCTCTCCCCACCATAACTCTTTCAAATAAACATATCTTAAAAAAAAAAAAAAGACTAAAACTTCATGAAATTGACACGCTGAGAGAGAGTATGATGCATCTTGGTCAGGCAAGAGGTGATGTTTCTATCAGGCCAATAAAGCAAACAATCTGCCAGAACCCCTTTCATTTTCTTTAGTCCTCAGAGAGGAAAATACTAGTTTTTTTACCATTAGTTGCTAACACCACTTAATACATTATTTAAAGACAGGAATAGAGGTCATTTTGATTTTTTAATTTTTTTTTTTTTTTTGGCTATTACCAGTCAAAATCCACTACAACAAAAACTACTACAATAAAGGATAACATGCTAAAAAATAATTATAATAGGGGCAGTGCTATGGCATAGCTGGTTAAGCAGCAGCCTATAGGGTGCCCATTCGTGTCCATTTCTGATCCAGTTCCCTCCTAATGTACCTGGGAAAAGCACAGGAAGAGGGCCCAAGTACGTAGGCCCTTGTACCCATGTGGGAGACCCAGAAGAAGCTCCTGGCTTTGGCCTAGCCCAGCCCCTGACCCTTGTGGCTATTTGGGGAATGACCCATCAGATGGAAAATGTCTCTCTCCCTCTCTCCTTCTCTCTCTCCCTCCCTCCCTCCCTCCTTCTGTCTCTCCTTCTCTTTGCAACTCCGCTTTTGAAATAAACCTTTTTCAAAAAATAAATTTAAAAATCCAAGGACACTCAATAACCCAATATTAATTGTATTAACCAAAGTCCCAACATAACTAAAGAAAGTGAATTGTCCCCAATATTTTACCACAATGAAACTGGACCCGCAGGTGATGACAACTGCTGAGTCACAATCCAGAGTGAGACAGGTTCTGTACTACCATCCCAAAGTAAATCTGCTCCCCAACTAGTAACTTGTTAATTAAATAAACTACTCAGATATCCTTATCAAAAGCCACAACAGACTAAACAGTCTGAAAATCTAGAAAGGCTATGAGAGAGCTTTTAAAATCAGGTGCAGGGTGGGTGTCTGGTGTACCAGGTAACCCACTGCTTGGAAGTGCCTGGGAACTTGAACCCAGCTTTGTTCCCTATTCCAAATTCCTGCTGATGAGTACCCTGGGAGGCAGCAGGTAATGAAAGTCAGTTAGAGAGGGAGGGTAGCAGAAAGAGAGGTCTTCCATCCACTGGTTCATTCCTCAGATGGCCACAATGACCAGAGCTCAGCCAAGCCAAAGCCAGGAGCCAGGAGCTCCATCCAAGTCCCTTATGTGGTTGCCCAGGGCCCAAACATTAGGGCCATCTTCTACAGCTTTTCAGATGAGTCAGAAGTGGAGTATCTGGGACATGAACCAGCACCCACACGTGATGCAGCATGACAGGCTTTACCTGTTACACCACAATGCCAGTCCCCAAATAAATAATTTTTTTTAAGACAAGCAAAAATCTAAAGGAGGCTCAAAAAGGAGACAACTAGAAGTACTAGTGATGACATCACACTACCAAAAGTAATGTCTATGAGCTAACAGGGACATGTCATCTATCAGCACCAAGAGGACAGTACTGACACAGATTCACCAATGACAACCCAGCGATACCAATGCAGGTATGGCACCCTGACAGGGGACTGGAACCCAGATATGAACTGACAGCAAATCTAGACAGAGAATAAAAGGTGGTCATTACTGGGCACCAGCAGGCACCAGATACATCTTAATTACCTCTTTCAGTCCTCACCAACTGTCCTGAGAGTAGCAGCTGTCACCCCCACTGCACAAGGAGAAAAGCAAAAACTAATACAACTAGTCATGGCAGGTATGGGATGAGAACTCTGGTGCCCAATCTCCCAGGACTTCTCCAGGTCTACCCCAAAAAGACAGCAGCTCTGACGCTAGCAGCTCAACATACGCCAGGCAGCCTATAGCCCTACAAGTACAAAGTGCTTCAGGCCTCCAAACTTGATAAAACTTCCAATTCCTTGTTGGTTTTTAAAAGATTTATTTATTTGAAAGGCAGAGTGACAAAGAAAGGGAGAGACAGGGAGCAATCTTCCATCTGCTGATGCACTCCTCAAATGTCTACCATAGCAGTCAGAAGCCACGAACTCCACGTACATGGACCATCATCTGCTGCCTCCCAAGCATATCAGCAGAAAGCTGGATGGGAAGCATGGAACAGCCAGCACTCTAACACAGGATGAAGGCGTCCCAGGCAGTGGCTTAACCTGCTATGCCACAAGGTGCTCCCTCACCCCATTCGTTTAATTCATGATGCAATCTTTTAATGATTTTGGTTTTTTTTTAATTTTTATTTATTTATTTATTTTGAACAGGCAGAGTGGACAGTGAAAGAGAGAGAGACAGAGAGAAAGGTCTTCCTTTTGCCGTTGGTTCACTCTCCAACGGCTGCCACGGCCGGCGCATCGCACTGATCTGAAGCCAGGAGCCAGGTGCTTCTCCTGGTCTCCCATGCAGGTGCAGGGCCCAAGGACCTGGGCCATCCTCCACTGCACTCCTGGGCCACAGCAGAGAGCTGGCCTGGAAGAGAGGCAACCGGGACAGAATCCGGCACCCCGACCGGGACTAGAACCCGGTGTGCCGGCGCCACAGGCAGAGGATTAGCCTATTGAGCCGTGGCGCTAGCCTCTTTTAATGATTTTGTTAGTGGAGCTACTCAGGTGCAATGTAGTTGTCATTGTACGTTTAAACAATGGTCTACTCTCCCATCTTGGAGTTTAGTTTTGGCAAATCAATTCACAGCTCACACTATATAAAGCTTGTTAGACTAGTTTGTGCAAAGCTAAGCTGTGAAGCTCGGCACACCATAGTGTCTTCCCAGTCAGATCAAGAACCAGGTGCCCTTTGTAACGCAGACTCATACACAGCACACAGGTTAAGACTCATCAGGCCTATGAGGTCCTGCTCCTCCTGGCATCACCACCTTCCAGTAACCCCTGCCTTAATCTGACCACACAGATCACAACAGCTGTACCCACCCAAAGGCAGTAAACTTGCAATTCCAACGGCCTGGCAAGCTCGCCTCAACCCCTGCTTCCTACAGGTGTCTATCTGTGCCACCAAACACTTGTCACATAGCATTTACCCCTCCTCCACTCTTTTCATTTTCTATCTTCCTCACTTTGCTTCCTTTTCCTTCATACTTCATATGTGTCTGCTTCCTGCTCACACGGCACGAGGTCTATCATGGCAGACATATATATAATACATATGCATATATTTATAGATAGATAGAACATGTACAGAAAAACTGCATCGAGGCCTGCACCACAGAAGCTTCCCTTGAGGAATGCTCTTGCCTGTATCTTTTAACTACAAAGCACAGCCACTGCTTCTCATCACAAAGCCTGCAAAGAGCAGCCCTGGAGGCAGATCCCTCACTTGTCTCATTCATGGTGATGCTCTCTGGTTGCTAGGCTATGGATGAATGTGGCAGTCTGGGAAGTAACTCAGGGATCATCCAATTCCTCCTCTGACAAAGACACTGAGGTCCAGAGCAGTCAATCACCTGTGCTTCAGCCGGCTGTACAGTCAGCGATACTGCTGCATGTCAGTCATAAGTACAGCTGCAACACTGAAATGCAACATGACCATAGGTGAGAGGCTTTGCTCCCACTTACAGCACTGGAGAAAAACAACACACAGTTTCCCAACTGACACATGACAACGGCAAAGTGATTCCTGAAAACAGAACAGAAAATGAACCCATGGAATATTTTTCCTATTTTACCACTATCTAAAAACTGTACCTTTCTGGGATCAAATTAATAGAGAAGCAGGAAAAAACGATGTGGCCGCTCTCTACAATAAAAATAAAAAATAAAATAAAAAACAGGCAACCTTAAACGTGGAATGTTCTATACACTTCCACAAAATAGGGATTCGGCAAAACCGATACTAAGGAGAGCATCCACGAGCAGCCCTCAAGCAGTGCCAGCGGTCATGATGGCAGGAGAGCCAGCTCCAGGAATGAGCACCCTCTCCCGGCAAGACGCTGCTGCTGCGAAGTCCGGGAAGGGGCACTCGGGTCAGGGCCGCAGAGCTGGCCGGCGGGAGCGCGCCCGGCCCCTCAGACGGGATCGCAGAGCTGACCGGGGGAGCGCGCCCGGCTCCTCTGACGGGAACGCAGGGCTGGCGTGCGGGAGCGCGCCCGGCTCCTCTGACGGGAACGCAGGGCGGGCAGGCGGGAGCGCGCCCGGCCCCTCGGACGGGATCGCAGAGCTGACCGGGGGAGCGCGCCCGGACCCTGACGGGAACGCAGGGCTGGCGTGCGGGAGCGTGCCCGGACCCTGACGGGAACGCAGGGCGGGCAGGCGGGAGCGCGCCCGGCTCCTCGGACGGGAACGCAGGGCGGGCAGGCGGGAGCGCGCGCGGCTCCTCGGACGGGAACGCAGGGCGGGCAGGCGGGAGCGCGCGCGGCTCCTCAGAGCAGCTGGCCGAAGGCCCGGCAGGCGGCGAGAATGTGGGAAGTGGGTGGGGGCGTGCTCGGTGGTCAAATGGATCCAGTAGGCTCGGGCTGGGAGCGACCGCCAACAGTCACGGACACTGCGAAGTGGCCGCGGTCGGAACCACCCGACACGGGTGCAGCCCCAATCTCCAATTCCCGCCGCTTTTCCGGCCATGGCAGACGCAGGGAGATGACGTCACGGCGGCGCCAATCGAAAGCCGCAGACCACAGCCCGGAACCAGAAGGCAGCGTCTCGCTGCTTACCTGCCGGGCAACGCCAAGAGCCCTCACACCGGTCCCGGCCGTCTTGCCACGTCCAGGGCCGCAACTGCATCGCCACAACACGGCGAGCGGCGCTGCCACCGCTCGACCCCTGGTTGCGGCCACCAGCCGGCGCAACATCCCCCAACCCCGCCCTGCCCGGGCGCGCGCACGCGCAGGCAGCAGCAAACGGGTCCTCACGGGGCCACGCCCCCGCGCCCGGGCGGCTTTGCGCGTCCGCCGCGGCCCGTCGCTTTAGGTGTCCACGTTACCGCCTGAGTATTTATGCATCCGATCGGGAGCGTGCCCGGCGGCCGAGTCCGGCAAGGCGCTAAGGGGATGCCCAGCGCCTGTGGACACTGCGCCTCGGAGGTCTCCAGGGACGCTCACTTCCGGGGTCCTCCACGGGAAGCGGCTGGCGAGAGTGGACATCTGTTCTGTGGCATAGCGGATAAGGCCGCGGCCTGCAGTGCCAGCATCCCATATGGGCGCTGGTTCGAGTCCGGGCCGCTCCACTTGGATCCAGCTCCCTGCTGGCGGCCTGGGAGCGCAGAAGGTGGCCCAAATCCTTGAGTTCCTGCATCCGCGTGAGAGACCCGGAAGAAGCTCCGAGCTCCAGGCTAAGGATGGGCTCAGCTCCTGCTGTTCTGGCCATCTGGGGAGTGGGCCAGTGGATGGACGACCTCTCTCTCTGCCTCTATGTAACTGCCTTTCAGATTAAAAAAAAAAAAAAGGACGCTTCAGATGCGGCCCCATCCGCCACCCTGAACCTCGAACACGGGAGCTGACCCGGGACGCAATGTGCCCTGTCGTTCCCTTCGTGGATGATCACTGCGGGACGTTGGGCGGCTGCTCAGGCTGACAGGCCTGCAGCTGCGCCCTAGGAATAGCTCCCGCCGCCCGCCTCCGAGTGAACTAGAACTAGGCGGCGGGTGGACGCCGCCCCATCTGCTTCCCCTCCCAGCCCCGTTTTCTCTGCCAAGTTTGGCGAGGGAGCAGAGCAAGCACAGCCCTCCTGGACCTGAGACACGGTTGGGGGGCAGAAATGCCTGGTAAGAGGCCCCTCGATTGCCAAAAGGGGATGGACAGCAGGTACCCTCGACGTCAAATTAGAAGTACCGGGTTAACACCCACCTGCAGTGCCGGCATCCTATATGGGTGCTGGTTCGAGACTCGGGTGCTCCACTTCAATCCAGCCTAGGAAAGTAGTGAAAGATGGCCCAAATGCTTGGGCCCCTGCACCATAATGGCAGACCAGAGGAGGCTCCTGGCTCCCGGCTTCGGAGCAGCACAGCTCTGGCCATTGCAGCCATTGGGGGAGTGAACCAGCAGAAGGAAGACCTTTTTCTCTGTCCCTCCCTCTGTCTGTAACTCTACCTCTCAAATAAATTTTAAAATCTTAGAAAAAAAAATAGAAAATCTAGAAATATCTAGTACTTTGTTTACAGTGGTGGACAACCGGTGAACCATTTGGAAAAGGATAAAACCGAATCCTAAATAAATAAAAATTTTTAAAAAGGAAGAAAAACTGGGATCCATACCTCACAGCATACACAAGAAGACTCCAAATGATCAGGGCTCTAAACACAAAAGTTAAACCATGCAAAACAAAAAACTGGGTGGCTATAAAGAAAGCTGTGTATGACAGTCAAATGTAAATGAAATGAAGAAAACTTTAATCTGGCCATATAAAAATGTAAACAAAACAGAGGGGAGTGGCCGATGTGGTGCAGGGGTTAAGCCACCACTTGGCAATGCCACCATCCCCTATCAGAGTGCCGGTTCACTTCTGATCTGGCTTCCTGCTGATGCACAGAGAGGCAGCAGGTGATGGCTTAAGTGCTTGGGCCCCTGCCAGCCATATCTAGATACCTAGATGGATTTCCTGGCTCCTCATTTTGGCCTTAGTCGCAGCTGTTGTGGGCATTTGGGAAATGAACCAGCAGATGGGAGCAGTGTCTGTCTCTCAAACCAAGTAAGTAAACATTTTAATGATGATAATACCTGAGGTGGGCACTGTGGTGCAGTGGGTTAAGCCACCACTTTGGATAACCGCATCCTGTGCTGGAGCACTGATCCAAGTCCCTGCTACTCTGCTCCCCATCCAGCTTCCTGCTAATGCACCTGGGAAGGCAGAAGATGGCCCAAGTACGTGGCCACTCATGTGGGAGACGAGGATGAGTTCCTGGCTGCTGACTAGCCCAGATCTGGCTGTTGTGGCTGTTTGGGGAGTGATCTGCTGAGTTCTCTATCTTCCTCTTTCTGCCTTTCAAATAAATTAATTCTTGAAAATAATAATACCTACTCAAGGATAACAAGAATGGCCCTGAGCTACATGAGGGTCCTGTCAGTGGGCCCAGCTTGGGAAGATCAAAGATGCTCCCAGGAACTAGATGGAGCCTTTGCTGACTCTGCTGTAATTTGCTAACTGTCAGTGTCACTTTGTGAAGTTAAGGAGACACAAGAGGATGCTAGACACAGAAGACACAGTTTCTATTTACTGAATAATCCTTGCATTCCAGGCAGTGCAACATGCTCCCTGGAGCCCAGGTGACCCCAGGAAGCCTGTGATGTCATTCACAGACATCAAGGCTCAGAAACATGTTCCTCTAAACTGTCTCAGCACTCACTCCTTGGTCTGACATCAACATCCCTCTCCCACTCAAGAAATCTGAGCTTGCCCCAAGTAACACTTTACTCCATTAGATAAGGAAAGCAGTGAGTTTTTAAGTTGACAGTCTTGGCTTTGTCCCAGATTCACCACACAGAGAAAGTCTGAGAACACATATTTAATGAAACAGTGACAGTGGCATTGCTGCAATTCTCAAGCCAGCCTGGTCCACGCCGTGGGACCACGCTTAGCTGTCCTTTCTTCTGTAAGACGCTGGCCATTGCTAGGTTCTTCTATACTGCAGACTCACAGAACCTACCCATGATTCAGTTTACAGACTTTATCATCCAGAAAGGGCAGGTGGAGAAGAGGTGCTGGTGGAGGAGGCATGGGGTGGGGGAGGGTATTAAAAAATGGGCCCCAACCCTTTGTCCAATAAATGCCAGCATAATAACGTTTTCTATGGACACAGTGATTTATAACGAATGTGATGTTGACTACACAGGAGATACCCACATGACAGACATGTGATGCAGTCATGAGAGATGCACAGATTAGGGGTGTAGGAAAAGGGCATTTGGTCTTTAATCCCCTCTCCAGTCCCAGAGGAAAGAGAAGCCCGCTGTGATTCAGCCTCACGTCACACTCTCGATCCTCTCACTGTTCTACCCTGAGATAGGTGCACACTGCGATCTCCATTCTCCAGGCATGGAAACAGAAAACACAGCAAGAGCCTTACTAAACAGCCCCTGACAGCAAGGGGCAAGAGAAAGGTGACAGATTCCTTAAATGGGCCAGCCAGCTAAGCTGACTGTTCTGACTGAGGTCTCCTCTTGGGCCTCCTGGTCTAAGGTTATGATGGGCTCTGCCACTGCCCAGGTGTTAGCCATGTGCATCAACAGCCAAGCACAGTCCAGGGCAATGAGGAAAAAGGCAGACACAAGCAGCCCCTGCTTCCTAGGGGTGAAAGACTGGGAAGCTGCGTCCTGAAGCATCCCTCCCCATAACCCCCCACAACCTCAGGACTTGTAAAGTGCAAACACTGAGACCCAGTGTGCCCCATCCCACCCCGTGTCCAGGGGACCCCTCACATGGGGCGAGCAACCACCTGTCGGGTTCCCTTAAGCAAATACGCCCAGCTTCTGACCTCTGGCGTCCAAACAGAAAGCTCCTGGCTGGTCATCTCAGAGCACAATGCGGAAGGATGGAGCTCCGCTGAGGCAGATTTGGTTTCACAAAATGCCACGCAGGCCTACCCTTCTGTCTAACCTCCAACCTCCCCGGGGAGTCTCTGCCACACTGGGGCAAGGGACACCCTCCTTGGGCCGAAACCCCCAGCCACCAGCTTGGAGCACCAGGATAAGGTGGGCTGGGCCACGGCAGGAACAGCAGCAGTTGCACGCAGCAGGGCAAGTTCCACAGCCCCTTCCCTCCCTGATGACAGAAAGCACTGACAGTGTACACAGGAGGCTGGGCTGGGGCAGGGCGGGGCGGGGCCAGGTCTGTCAGGAATGATCATGAACAGCCCATCAGCAATATCCAGAAACCCTCAGATTGGCCAGGGGTGCGGGCCAGGGGGCAGGGGGTGGCTTGGAGCCTCTGAATAGAACCCAACCCATCGACTGAAGGTAAAACAGAAGCTTGGGGCTGCTGCGTACAGCCAGCATGCTCAGCTGTTAAAGGCCACTCCTCTGAACCTCCCTGTGGGACTCAGCCTAAACAGTTGCCAAGGAGGCCAGGACTAATGCAAGGGTATCTCTAGGGCCCAGAAGCCTTGGCCCCAGGCGAATGGAGGGGCTGTATGCCACGGAGGAGGCGAGAAGTCCTTCCCTTCTCCCCTTGGAGTCCAGCGGTGGGAGAGGGGCAGGGACCACATAGCAACCCCTCATCGCTACAGTAACAGAAATGCAGATACCAGAGTCCCAGCAAACACGTGGGCGATGATGGTCCTTGTGAGAACTGTTCACCCACCTCTGGTCCAGCAGGGGTGAAGAGGTCCAAGGGCTGCACCCCAAGGGGTCTCCAGAGCAGAATGGACACCTTGACTTTGGCAATACCCAGCAAGGTAGGTGCTGTCCCCCAGTGCTCTAAGCATCCTCCTCTGGACCAGGCTCCTGGAAGAGCGACTGCTTCCGTAGGGTGAGCCGGGCACACTTGGGACACGTGGTCGAGTTGTCATAGTAGCAGTCCCTGGGGGTGGGAAGACAGGTTGGGGCTCTCTGCACAGAAAATTCTAGCACTGAGGGGCCAGCATTGCGGAGCAGCGGGCTAAGCTGCCGTCTGCAGTGCTGGTGTCCCATACGGGTGCTGGTTCAAGTCCTGCCTGCCCTACCTCTGATCCGGCTCTCTGCTATGCACCTGGGAAAGCAGCTGAGGCCCATGTACCCACCCGAGAGACCTGGATGGAGTTCCTGGCTTTGGCTTTGGGAAGTAAACCAGAATATGGGCCAGATGTCTCTCTCTCTCCCCCTTGCTCTCTTCCTCCCTCCAATTGTGCCTTTCAAATAAATAAATAAATCTTTAAATGAAAAAGAAAAATTCTGCCACTGAATCTTCATCCACTCCCATTATCCCCCAGACAGGGAAGCAGGCAGGGAGGTGGGATTAGGTGCTACCACAGGGCAGATGCAGGGCAGGTGCAGGGGTCGCGCTCTGACGGCTGTGAGGCCTGTGTGAGGGAAGCACTTGCCTCTCCCATGGGGTGGGTATTCACACTGCCCACCACCAGGACAGTGCATGCTCCCAGGTCACACCCAGGCTGAGCTCTCAGTTATTCAGCTACTACCACCTGCCTTCAACACTGCTGTGCATACCTCCCACTCAAGGTTCCCAAACTATGTATCGAGGCACCCCAGGGCATGGCCGCCTCAGTTGGGTCTTTGAGAACACATCTGTCAGATACCACACGAACCACTCTCTCCAGGAAGCTCACAGCCCACATCAGTGTTTGCGGCAGCCCCTTCTGTGACACCCTAGCATTGCAAAGGCAAGATTTGGCAGTCGCTGTGTTAAAGAGAAAACGCCAGGCAAAACAGTGTGGAAAGACATAGGGCTGGTATGTCCTGTCTGACGGCAGGTTTGAGAAGGTGTGCAGGGCTCTGAAGGTAAGGAATTATGCTTCTCGAAGAAAGAAACTAAACTATTTCTCTTGTAATGTGTGTGGACTATCTTTCTAAACAGCCACCAAATCTTTATGGCCATAAACTTACAACACTGTTTGAGTGTAAGCACTTAACAAAACATGCTAGGTATCTCTTTTGGTCTAGGGACACTATGAAAAAATTACCAAGACACTAAGGGTGCCAGGAACTAAGAACTGCATGGACTCGTGGTCTATACCAGCCCTGAAAGAGTGACTTCAATCCTGATGGAGAAAGGAAGCAGTTTGGATGCTGGCCAAGGCGGG
Source organism: Sylvilagus floridanus (assembly GCA_949820135.1). NCBI lineage: Eukaryota > Metazoa > Chordata > Mammalia > Lagomorpha > Leporidae > Sylvilagus > Sylvilagus floridanus. Next base: position 83,903,098 of record OX463232.1, on the reverse strand, counting down.
CCTTTAGGGGTTCATGCTCCCCAGCCCCACAGATGTCCATTCCTGATGGAACTTTTAACTACGTCATTGACCACAGGATCAGCAAAGACCCGAATACCTTTCTGTCTGCCTGTCTCTGTCTCAGGGGAAGGGGTGCAGGCTCCCACAAGGTCAATAGCAGCTGAGGCAGGGGTGGGGGCGTGGGGGGGCAGCACTCAGTCTGAGGGAAGTTCTGACCACACCCACCTGTGGAAAACAGCGGAGCAGTCGGTGCACACAGATGTGTGGCTGTCAAACGGGAACAGCACGTCCCCCTCTCGGCAGAGCTCACACACGAAGCCCTTGGCCTGGCACCGCTGGAGGAGATTGGGGACGGAAGCAGGTAAATGCCAACCTTGAAGAGTTCTCCAAGGCCAGGGATAGGGCTGAGCTTTTGCTCCCACTCACCCCAGCCATCCAGATGGGGGAGCGGGGGGCCTGTGGGGTGGGGCGACCCACCTCGCAGTCCAGCTTGATGTGCTTGGCAAAGAGCGTGTGGATCTCGGTGAGTGAGCAGCCAAGGCGTCCCATGTGCACATCCAGGAGGTCCTGGACAGAGTACATCTCGTCGTTCTCCACAAAATGCTGCCGATCCTGGAGCTGCCAAGTTGCAGCGGCTGTGACCCCAGCACAGGTGAGGGCCCCCTCCCCAGTCCTCACCCACAGCCGCTCCCCCTGTCAGGGCTCAGAGTGCTCATGGAAGCACAAGCTTCAAATGGTGTCTGGGCCCTGACAGCAGAATCCAGGAACCTGAGAAAGCCAGCAGGTAAAGAAGGGCCCAGGCCCGCAATCCCTCACCTGAAGGCCTCCTGCCACGCTCCATGCCACTCAGCATCCCCATGCTGGCCACCTCCCTCGCTGCCCCCCTTGCTCCAGGCTTGCCCCTTCCCCTGCCAGCTAAACCTCCTCCTGGGCACGGCCCCCCAACCCCCACCTGCCCCATTCCTTCCCTGCGTTCTCTCCTCCACAGGGCTCACCGCCCACACATCCCCTCATCTGTCTCGGCTCCCCTGCCTGATGGGTGCTCTGGGAGGCAAGGATTCCTGCTTATGTTGTTCACTGATCCCCAGAATCTAGAACAGCATCTGTGAATACTGACTAAATAAACAGGGGAACCCTGAAAGCCGTGCTGGTGGCAGTCCCGTCTGAGAAGGCTCACCAGGTCCAGCCCCGTGCAGACTCTCATAGAGCCCAACAGGACAACACTGGCTTCTCTAACAAGAACGCTTCTGAAGGCAGAACACCTGCTCACTTATTTCACACCTAATACTTCTTGGGCAGAGTTCTGGAGGCACTCAACTAACAGCAAAGTACGGAGAGAGCCGAGTGTGAGGAGTGCCCACCGCCCTAGTTGCTCTGAGTTCCCAGCCCAGGGCCAGTGCCTCTGGCGATCTGACCTGCAGCAGCAGACGTGCCTCCATGGCCTCCTTGCAGGTGATGAAGTAAGGCTTCATGAGCAAAATGTCCTGGCGCAGCTTCTGCAGACGAGCAGAGTGGGAAGGCCTCAGCCAGGACACAGGGATGGCCCTGCTGCCACGCCTGTGCCAGTTCATGGGCAATTTGTGGTCACCCACCTCGTCCTCTGGGTGGCACAGGGTCACTAAGGGGCAGGGAAGGGGCTTGAAGGACCCGAGGATGGACCCAGACCTGAAGTCTCTGGCCAAGCTCAAGTTCAAATCACAACTCCCGGGCTATGCAGGAGCCCGAGGTTCATTTATCATTTATCACTGTCTGCCAAATCCACCATTTACCCGACCTGAGCCCAGCGCAGCCCCAGAGGCACAGAATCCACCTGCCCGGGAGCCGGCAGCCCCAGGGCCAGCACGGGGCTCCATCTGACACCCTGAGCCAGACTAGACTGCCTTTCAAAACCCAGATCCTTCATCAACCGTGAGCCTGTGGCTCGCTCCGTTTCAGTCTGTAAAATGCAATTAACCCCTTTCCACTACCTTGCCCGAGACTCTGTCATCTCCTGTCTGGACTGCAGCACCAGACTGACTTGGCCCCTGCCCTCCCTCCTCCCTCACTCCTGGCTAAGAGAGTGGCTACTGAGCACCAAGAAGTGTCTGGTCTGAACTGAGACACCCTGAGAGTAGAATACACGCTGGAATTCAAAGATGGGACACGGAAAAGAAGAAATGTGAAACTTCAGGGCTGGCACAAGGCACAGCAGGTTAAGCAACTCTGCAGCACCGGCATCCCATATGGGCGCCGGTTCCAGGCCAGCTGCTCTACTTCGGATCCAGCTCTCTGCTATGGCCCAAGCACACAGCAGAAGATGGCCCAAGTCCTTGGGCCTGCACCCACGTGGGAGACTCAGAAGAAGCTCCTGGCTCCGGATTGGCCCAGCTCTGGTCATTGTGGCTATTTGAGGAGTGAACCAGCAGATGGAAGTCCCCTATCTCTGTCTCCCTCTCTCTGTAACTCTTTCAATAAATAAATAAATCTTAAAAAGAAAAAAAAAAAAAACACATGGCCAGCGCCACAGCTCAATAGGCTAATCCTCAGCCTGTGGCGCCGGCACCCCGGGTTCTAGTCCCGGTCATGGCGCCAGATTCTGTCCCAGTTGCTCCTCTTCCAGTCCAATTCTCTGTTGTGGCCCAGGAGTGCAGTGAAGGATGGCCCAAGTCCTTGGGCCCTGCACCCACATGGGAGACCAGGAGAAGCACCTGGTTCCTGGCTTCAGATCGGCGCAGCACGCCAGCCGCAGCAGCCTTTGGGGGGGTGAACCAACAGAAAAGGAAGACCCTTCTCTCTGTCTCTCTCTCCCTCACTGTCCACTCTGCCTGTCAAAAAAAAAAAAAAAAGAAAAGAAAAAAAAACGTGAAATATCTCAACAATTCTGTATATTGCTTGCACACTGAAAGAATCTTTCAGATGTATGGTGTTAAATAAAATATACTATTAAAATTAACCTCACCTGGTTTTATTTCACTTATTTCATGTGGCTACTAGACAATTTAAAATTGCCTCTGTGCCTGACATCCGATCGCTAACGGAAGTGGCTCTGGCATTTTCAATCCAAAGAAGTGCCCAGGCTCAGAACGTGCCGCAGCCCCCACAGGTCCCTGAGGCGACAGCCCTGCCCACCGCGGGGGCCCTCAGCCTTACCCGGATCTCCACGAGCTCCTCCACATAACTGAACAGCAGAGGGTTGATCTCCCGGAGCCTGAGCACCGGCCGGGACACCATGAGTGCCAGGTAACGCATGCTGCAGCGAGACACCTATGGGGCATGGCCGAGTGACTGCCCCTGGGGGGTCACGCCCCCCTCCCAGTCACTCAGGGAACAGGGATTTCCACCCTCATCTTTACCCCATCCCAGCTCCCCCCTCTGCCAACTGCAGATTGGCTCTGCCTCTCCAGAGCTGAGACCCTGCCCTCCAGACCAGCACCTTGCGGGGCTCGAAGTCCCAGTTGTGCACGACCCGTGCAGGGATGACGGCCAGGTCATTCCAGTGGCAGTGGCTGCAGTAGTACTGGCCGGTGTAGTCGCACTGCCGCGCCTCACTGGGCACACCCCCTGCAGGGGTGGGTGTGAGATCAGATTCCTGGCTCCCATTTCCCCACTCACAGCCTGCAGGGACAGACTCCGAAGGCCAGGAGGCCTCAGTCAGTCCCCATGTCACCGCCTGCAGTGAGGCACCAGTACAGCCCTGCCACAGGACTCCCAAGGGACCACAGCACACACATGACTACCGCACACTTTCCCAGGCCCTGTCTGTAAAAGAAAGCCACACAGACGCTGAGCCCAGACCCCAGCCCTGCAGGCAGGTGACCCGGGCAAGTCAGGGACAGCTGGAACCTCAGTCTGACTCAGTAGGAACAGAAAAAAATGCCCCTACCAGTCCCTCTCCCTTGCTGAGGACAAGCAGGCATGGCTGCACCCACAGATCTGTGCTCAGCTGCCTGCTGGGTGCCTGCATGCCCAGCTGCCCCGACCGCAGCCTCATCTCACTCTGTCCCCACCAGCACGCACGCAGAGATGGGTGCCCAGCACTCGGCACAGCGGTAATCCTGGCTGTCTAGCCCTGTTTCAGGTCTGTGCCCAGCTGCCCCGACCGCAGCCCCATCTCACTCTGTCCCCACCAGCACTCACGCAGAGAGATGGGTGCCCGGCACTCGGCACAGCGGTAATCCTGGCTGTCCAGCCCTGTCTCAGGGCAGATGTTCAGCTCGTACTCAGCTTGGTGGCTGACTTTGGAGCTCACACAGGGCTTGGAGATGAGGTTCAAGCACTTGCTGTGACACCGGTAGCAACACCCTGGAGCGGGAAAAACAGTCACACACCTCTCAGAAACGGGTGGGGCTGGGGTTGTGGTACAGCGGCTTAGGCCACCACCTGCGACACCGGCACCCTGGACTGGCATGCTGGCTCTAGCTCCAACTGCTGTGCTTCTGATCTGCCTTCCTGCTCATGCACCTGGGAAGACAGCCTTGCCACCCACACGGGAGACCAGGATGGAGTGACTGGCTCTTGGCTTTGGCCTGGCTCAGCCCTGGCTGTCGTGGGCATTTGGAGAGTGAGTCAGTGGACAAAGATCTCCCTTTCTGCCTTTTAAACAAATACGTCTTCAAAAAGCAGCAGCAGGGGGTAGGTACCATGCAGCCCATGCTGGCCTCCAGCTCAAGGCCCCTGCCCTGCAGCCTCTACTCCGACACCCAGGTCCGCTCATGGCCTTCTGCTCCCACAAGAGATCTCAGAACCTGCAAGACCTTCATGTCCCCAACCTCTGACCCTCTTAATTCCAATCTCCACACCTGGGGAACACCCTGCCATCCCCACCCACCAAAGCCCAGCTGTCCACATGCAGCCCCTCTTCTTGTCTCCACCCTGCCCCCAGCTTCCCATCCTGGGTCACACCCCCTTTCCAAATCTCAGCCACCTCCAGAGTGCCACCACCCTCGCCTCCCACCTTTGCCCTCCCTCTTCCAGTCCACTATTAAATCCTAACTGTAAGGGCCAGCACCATGGCATAGCAGATAAAGTGGTTTGAGTCCCGGCTGCTCCACTGCTGATCCAGCTCCCTGCTATGGCCTAAGAAGCCAGCAGAAGATGGCCCAAGCCCTTGGGCCCCTGCACCTGCGTGGGAGACCCTTAGAAGCTACAGGCTCCTGGCTTTGGATCGGCCCACCTCTGGCCACTACAGCCTTTTGAGGTGTGAACCAGAGAATGGAAGACCTCTCTCTCTCTCCCTCCCTCTGCCTCTGCCTCTCTGTACCTTTAACTCTTAAATAAATAAATCTTAAAAAAAAAAAAAAAAAAAACTAAGCATGGGGCCGGCGCTATGGCAAGTTAAGCCACCACCTTCACCTTCAGCACCAGCATCCCATATGAATGCTGGTTTGATGCTCAGTTGCTCTGCCTCTGATGCAGCTCCCTGCTAATGCACCTGGGAAAGCAGCAGATGGCGGCTCAAGTGCTTGGGCCTCTACACCCATGTGGGAGACCCAGAAGAAGCTCCTGGCTTTGGTTTGGCCCAGCTCTAGGCATCATGGCCACTGGAGAGTGAACCAGCAGACATAAGATCCATCTCTCTGTTTCTCCCTCTCTCTCTCCTTGTAACTCAACCTTTCAAATCAATAAATATTATTTTTTTAAATCCCTAAGTGTGTCCAGCAGGTACTTCTGAGGCCGACCCTACCACACCTCCCCTCATACAGCACCCCAACCACACTGCTCTCTGCACACCGGACACCCAGCGACCACAGGGTCTCCAACAGGGGGCTCCTGCATTCCTATGCTCACTCCTGGACTGCCAAGTGTCAGCTTGAACAAAATGATGCCTCTTCATTCCACCCTTATGTGGTGCCCACTCTATCCCCCACACAAGCCATTCTCTGCTTCTCTTCACTGTGCTGTTTGGCATTTACCAGTCTGACTTCTTATCCAGAGCAGCACAGTCCAGTGTGGTGGCCACAGCCTCGTGTGTCCAGAGAACACTTGCAGGGCACACAGCACAGCCGTGAAGTGAGCCCAGTGACAGCAGTGAGCTTCTGATCTCTGGCATCCCTGAACACAACCCAGACGTGAACGCAGAGCTCTGAGCTGCTCTGCCCTGCCCTGGGGACCAGCAGACCTGTCTCCACCTGGGCCCACCTGCGCAGGTGTACCAGGTCTGGATGAGCCCCCAGATGATGGTGTTGCACTTGTCGCAGGTTTGCTTGACACTCTTGCTCTTCTCCTTGTAGAAACGGTGCTGGAGGAGGACTCGGATATTGGGCTCGTCCTCATTGGGGTCCTGCAGACAGAGGGCCAGAGCATGGTCCCTGGTGGGCTGGGCTGCAGCGCCTTCCCCACCACACAAGCCCCTCAGTTCATTTCTTACAGGCAACACTTGTAGCAGACTGAGCTTGAATCCAAGGCCAGGTCCTCCTTCCCCTTCAGCAACAGAACCACCACCCCTCTGTGTGGATCAACCAGCTAACACACCACCTTCCCAGCATGCCCTGCAGCTGGGTGGGACTGCACTGGGGCCATCGGCACATAAGCAGGAATGGCACGGCGGCCTCCCTGCCTCCCGTCCTACTGCCAGCTGGATGCAGACCCCATCTTGGGTTTCCCCAGGGACTGGCAGCCCAGCAAAAGACTTCCAATGCCATCTGCTGCCACATGGACCCTGCACCGACCACCTATGGGATTTTTATGTGAAGAAAATCACACGTCTCCATGGCCCCACCTAATCCCTACTGAATAGTCCACCTAGAATTCCCAGGGGACCAGGTGGACACACACACACACACACACACACACACACACACACACACACACCCCGTAGCTTCTGAGCCCTAGAACCCACTGCCCCCTCCTACTGTCTCCCTTAGGGGACACCATCTCTCCCACCCTGAGGTCAGACACTTTAGGGAGAGCCAGTGACCCAGAGCTGGCCCAGGACTGACCCTCACCCTGAGAAAGGGAAGGGTTCATCTGTGCAGGACCACCAAGCCAGGGGAAGCCACCTCTGCCACAGCAGCTCAGCCAACCCGGGCGAGGTCCGACGCAGCTGGAGGGACTTGAAGCTAACAAGGTAAATACTCTCTTCCTTCAACTTAAGCTACTGAAGCGGCTCTGCCCCCTGCAGCCAAGAGGGGTCTAGAATAACAAAGAAATGACCTGCACGTAGGGCCAGGGGCCCTCTCATTCCCCTGCCTCTCTTGGTACCTCTCTGCCTCAGCCTCTCAGACCTGAGGAGACCCCAGCGGCTGCCCCGGCCCCCGCTTCCCGCTCCAGCCCTGGCCCCTCCACGGCAGCACCCACCTTCAGCTCCTGCAGCCTCAGCCGGAGGTGGATGAGCCGCACCACGGCGTCCTTCTGCTGCTCCGACTGCTCAGGCAGCTCCAGAATCAGCTGCCTGCACTCCTCAATGGCCTGCCGCAGCTGCTGGATGTCAGAAGCCAGGAACAGACCCTACCCGGGTTGGGGGCAGGAACGGCAGTCAGGGGCCCACTACAGGTTCTCCATGTTGAGGCTGGGCCCGTCACCACTCAGGCCCACGACGGACCTCCCCCCAGATGAGGAAACAGAAGCCCAGGAGCCAGCAGCTGCTCCAGGCCTCTGGGAGTGAGCAGCATGGTAAGGAGCCACCCAGAATGCCCACACCCAGCTGGACCCGTCCTCCAAGAGGCCTCTCAGGATGCTCCTCAAGCTAACTTCCTCCTGCCAGAAATCCAGCTGCCATTTCACTCGCTTCTCAAGAGCTGCCCCTCAGAGAACAGCTGGGGAATGATGCTTGCTGGCCTGAACAGAAAGTGGCCACCAGCCTAAGTTTCAAGCTCAGCAGACACCAGCAAGGTAGCCTGGAAGGGCCCCCCACCGCCAAGACCCAGATCTTCCGGTTGCTTTCACCACACAGTGCCCCCACAGCTCAGGCCCCTGCCAAGCCCCCAGACTCAGAAACACCCAGATGTACTGGGGACGACGCCTGGGCAGTGTGGGCTGACTCTCCTCAGGAGCCAAGCCCTCTTCCGAATGTGCCCAGGAGAGCCAGTACTGAGGAGCAGCACCCTGCCCCCTCCTCCTGGGAGCTCACTCCATGGCTGAAAGGAAGGGCCCAAAAATGCTACGAAAGACACAAAATACAGATACAGAATATGTACCTGAATGGGCAAAGCTGGAAGGCACAGACAAGGTGAAAACTGAATTCCAACTGGGGGCTCCTGGCTCTTTATTTTATTCTTCTTAAAAGACTTATTCATTTATGACTTGAAAGGCAGAGTGACAGAGATCTCCCATCTGCTGCTTCATTCCCCAAATGTGTACAAGAGCTGGGCTGGACCAGGCAGAAGCCAGGAGCCTGCGCCTCCCTCCAGGTCTCCCGTGTGGGTGGCAGGGACCCGAGTACTGCAGCCCTCATCTCTTCTGCCTCCCAGGTGCATCAGCAGGGAGCTGCACCAGAAGCAGAGGCAGGAAGGCTGACATGGGACACAGGCGACTGCCTGCCCCTGAATCCTTTTTCACTTAAGCTACACTTGAATGTTTCTATAAAGTTTCTCAAAATTAAAAGCCTTACAAACTTTTTGTAAAAAACTGACCCCTTTTATTGCTTTTCTTCAGAATAAGCATTCTGTGAATAGAATATAGAACAAAACAAGAGGTGCAGAGGTTGTGGGAAGCAGGCAGAGAGCTTCTCTCTCACCTTGCAGCATGTCCACAGGATTCCAGAGAACCCCAGCAGATTCAACTCTCACATTTACTTCACAAGGACCTGGGCTAGGGGAGAGGGGCAGGCCCACGTCTCTAAGCCCTAGCCCAGGATGTCTCCAGCAGCCCTCAAACGGGCTCTGAGCGTGGAGTCGGGCCCAAGGACTGCTCCGCCAGCACACGAGACACAGCCCATCCCATCCATCCCCTGCCCCCCCCCCAGGCCCCAAATCTCACCACAGGCCGGGAAAAGTGGTCTTCAGACAGCCCCAGGTCCATCACGCGCTCAGCGCAGCGGAACTCCGGCTCCCCCAGGGGCAGCTCGGGCAGGGTCTCTGCAGGAAGAGGGCACAGGTGTGCAGGGCAGTGGAGAGAGGGGGCCAGTCTGCCCCCACTTGCCCACATCCCTCAGGGAGGAAGCACTGCAGGGAGTGGCTGTCCACCTGGCACTTGCAAAGGAACGCAGCTGCTGGTGCAGGCAGCAAACAGCCACCAAAAAATAAAGTGCTGAAAGACACCCCAACTTCCCAGGAGGAACCCCGTATAAACGCACGGATTGAAGAAAGGACACTGGAAGCCTACACTGCGAAATCCAGGAACCTCAGCATGGCTCTCTGTACCCCTGGGTCACAGCCCCCCACAGCTTCCTGACCCCAGATCTTGGCTCTGAGTTCACTGCACCTGCTGCGTGCTGGGCCCTGGGACAAAGATCCCCACCTCAGAAGCATGCGTCCCAGGAGAGGAGCAGAAGCCAGCTAAGGAGCAGAAGCAGAGTGATTCCACAGCGAGGCCCTGCCCCTGGCAAGGCCAGCAGGCTCCTGGGAGGGTGGGGGCCGGGCAGGGGTCCAAGGGCCCAGCCCAGCCCCACCCCCACACCCACCTTCAGAAGCAACTTCCAAGACCTCCTCACGAGGCCCCTGCTCATGCTGCCGCGGCCTGAGCTGCTTGTTGAAAGGGTTGAGGTGGGCCTGCCGGAACCGGGCCAGCTTCTCATCATATTCCATAGCATCGCCCTGTGGGGCCAAGCAGGGGTGAGGGCTCAGCTCCCAGGCTCGCATGGACCATCACTTCTCCCCCCCCCCTTCCTGTGCTACTTTCCTAGGGGTGGGAGGATGACAGCTGCCCCCCCAGCCTTGAACCTCAGCCCATTCCACAGGCCATCTCAGCGGCTACCACCCAGGCCCCCACTGGTAGCAGAGGAGCCCGCAGCCCTGGTGCCCGTCCCATCCATAGCATGTGGGCACATGGCCCATCCAAGGGTCCCCAGCCACACCGTCTAGAATCCAGGCTCCTCCCCAGGCCTCGGACGCCCCTCTCAGCCCCACCCTGGCCATCAGTCCATGCCCATGAGTCCCATCTCCTGGTACTGGGTTCCTCTTTCCTGACTCAAGACAAGAGCAGCCCAAAACCACGGCCTCCACTGCAGGGCTCAGTGTTGGATGGTCTGGAGCCAACGCCAGGGTCCAGGCCTGTGCTGCAACCAGGGGGTGACCCTGAGCAGGGCCCACCACACTTACACTCCAGAACTGTCAGCACCTGGAGCAACTTTCTCCAGCACCGTCTACACTGGCACCTCGGTTCTGGGTCTAGGCCCCTGATGAGCGACACGACTGAGGCAGCCTTGGAATCTCAGGGGAAAGGCAGGTGCCTAGCCCACCACCTGCAGAAGTCACAGATCAGTAACTGCTTCCCCCCCCCCCCTGGGGCTGGGCTGATGGGTGCCAGCAGGGGCAGCATAAGCAGTGCCCAGCCTGGTCCTGGCTGGGCACATTCCACAGCCTCTCTCTGCCTCTCTTCCTCTCCCACAAATGGATCATTGTGAGGGTAAAGTGAGCACAAAGGAAGCCCTCAGGGATGTGAGCTGGCAGCCTGGAGGCCTGTGTCCCCCATCAGAGCGCGTGCCTCCACCTCCCAACCCCAGCTTCTTGCCACCGCAGACCCTAGGAGGCAGTAGTGACGACTGAAGCAGTTGAGTCCCTGCCGTCCAGGCAGGAGACCTGGACCAGGACCCCAGCGCCCAGCTTAGCCTGGCCCAGTCCTCACTGCAGGCATTTGGGGAGTGAACCAGCACATGGGCATACTCCTTCTCTCTCTCGCTGTGCCTCTCAAAAAAATTTTAAGAATACATAATTAAATTCTCAGTAGCATTCTTCTTTTATGCTGTGCCGAAAGTACATGAGTGTTTGTTAGCTTTCTCTGCACCCGTTACAGTCTGAAATAACTCACAATGATAAAAGACAATCAATTCCGGAACTCTTCTCCTTACACCTTTCCCCAAAAACAAAGAGCCCAGTGGTGTGGGAGCTGAGATCTGAGGCAGTCATCTGGTGGCAGCAGAATAAGGCAGCACCACCCCAAGCCCACGCCAGGGCCTGACATTGGAGTCAGGGCCACCCACCACCCATGGACCCTCCTGCCTGTCAAGCCTCTGCACTGTGTAAGTGAACAGAAGCTCCAGTCTGCTGGGACCTAGCACCTGCAGACTAGGAGGCACTGAGGACCCAAGTCTCTCCTCTCTCCCTTACTGCCTGATGACTCTGGATGGACCACACAGGACAGTGGGGTGAGAGGCGGACCCCCGGTGCCCAGCACCTCCCCAGAGAAGATCCACAGTGCAGAAAAAGCCATCCCGATATTCACACCCCTCCCTCCAGAGCTGGGAGCCCTCATTGCTGGTTTGTCACATGGTTTCCTGGCCTCTTCTGCACTAGGTGTGGTAACAGGACAGGAACAGGAAGAACATGCAAGACTTTTGGGAACTGCCCTCGAAGGGAGGGGCTGCTGCCGGCTGGGACACAGATGAAACGGTGAAGCTGGGGCAGACACCCCGAGGTGTGACCTAGGGGCCTCAAATGAAGGTGGCAGAATGACCACACTGCAGGTGACTCACGGAGTGGATTCCACTCAAGTGACACATGAATAAACCTGTCTACACCACTGTTACCAGGGCAGAGGTTTCCACCCCAGATCCTCACTGGTCACCCAGTAACCCAGCAGCCAGTGGCCCTATCTGAATCCCAGGCCTGCCAGCTCCTAGCAATGTGACCTCTTGGAAATTAGTAAGCCTTTCTCTGCTTCCAATTGCTCATGCCCCAAATGGGAATTACAATGGCAACATACACGGTTACAGGAAAGACTGGTTAATACAAAGTTCCAAGGGCACCCATCAGCACAGAGCAAACACTCTGAGTATCAGCCACAACTTAGTAACTATTACCATTGTTACCCTTAAGAACCAAATGATTGGGGCCAGCCCTGCGGCACAGCCACAGCAGGTGACCTGTATCCCACCTGCTCCACTTCCAATCCAGCTCCCTGTTAACATGGGCCTGGGAAAGCAGTGGAAGACGGCCCAAGTGCTCGGGCCCCTGCACCCACGTGGAGACCTGGAGGAAGCTCCTGGCTTCTGCCTGCCTGGCCATTTGGGGAGTGAACCAGAGCATGGAAGATCTCTCGCTCTCTCTCCTTTTCTCTCTGTAACTCAGACTTTCAAGTAAATAAATAACTCTTTGAAAATAAAAATCAAGCAGCCTGATTTAAATTCTGGGTCTCCCAGTGAGAGCTGAGACCGCAATTCCTCACCTATGTGTCGGAGAGAAGCAGGATGTGTGCATGCCAGGGAGGCCAGACCCAGAGTCCCTGCTATGCAAACTGTAGCCATCAATCTCTGGTACCCAGCCCAAAGGAACCAAGAAGTGGACAAGTGGCCTCGAAGCACACTGGGGAAGCCCACCTACCACCTCAGAATGCTGGGGTCTGAGTCTCAGCTCCACTAATGCAGACCCAGAAGACAGCAGGGGTGGCACAGGTGATGGGGTCCCTGTCACCCACGAGGGGACTTGGACTGTGCTGACACAGACCCAGGAGACAGCAGAGGGGCTCAGGTGATGGGGTCCCTGTCACTCACGAGGGGACCTGGACTGTGCTGACACAGACCCAGGAGACAGCAGAGGGGCTCAGGTGATGGGGTCCCTGTCACTCACGAGGGGACCTGGGATGGACCGTGTTGCTTTCCTAACCGGCTTCAGTGTCTCAGCTTGAGAGCAGTGCCCAGTCAGCCCGGCAGCGCCTCACCGAGCGTCAGCACTGCCCCGCTGGGCGCCCGGTACCTGCCAGCCCCAGCTACTGTGGGCATTTAGAGAAAAGACCTCTCTCTCTGTCAGTCATAAGAAAATACATACATACATACATACATATACAAAAGTAAATATTCTCAAAACAGTAAGAATGTGGCCTCGAGCTTCAAGGCCAACAGGGGCAGGAGCGCCTCCGGGTTCCGGGGCAGTTCCCTGACCGCGACGCACAGGAAACAGCGGCCGTGCGGGCACTAGGCCTGGGGGAGGCGGGAGCGGGGCACCAAGCTGGATGAGGCAGGGGTCGCAGGAGCCACCCTCCGACCTCTACGCAGGCTGCATAATCGCGCTGGGCTAAGGGAGGCTACCTGCGGGGTGCGGCGACCCCGCCGCGTCTTCCCCGCACACGGAGCTGGATGCCTGCAACCTGGAGCCCGCGCTCGGAACGGCGGGTAGGGGCGGCCCGAGGGGCCAGCGCCGAGCCACCACCTCAACACGGACCCCCCCCCCCCAGGCCCAGGCCACGCGGGTCGCCACCGCGTCCTCTAGACGCCGAGGCCGCCAGGAGCGCGGGGCGCCCCGTCTGCTCCTGGCCGGCAGGAGGCTTCCCGGGGCCCAGGGCGTGCGAGGCGAGGGCTGCCGGCCGGTGAGTGCCCTGGGCCCCGCAGGTCCCCGCGGCGCGCGCTTGCTCTGGAGCCTCCCGCCCTGCCCTCTGCCACCGCACCCACCCATTGCGGGACGCTGAGACCGAGGCTCCGGGTGGCCCAGCGTCTCCTAGGGCCGCGCAGGTCTCTGGCTCCACCGGGCCCTGTACAGCGCTGGAGCCAGTTCTGCGCCCGCGCGGCCGAGGGTGCTCCCGCGCCCCGGCACCCCGGGCCCGCCCCAGGCCCGCGCGCCGCTCACCTGACCGCCGCCGCCCTGGCTGCATCGCCCTCCGCGGCGCCGCGCTCGCCGCTCCGGGTCCCGCCGGGCTGCGCGTTGCTGCCCCCTGCGGCCGGGAGGCTCACGACACCCGCGCCGAGCTCACCGCCTCGGGGCCTGCCGGGCCGCACGCTGCTGCCCCCCCGCGGTCGGGAGGCTCATGACACCCTCCCCGCGCCGATTGTGCCCGGGCAGGCACCTCATTTGCAATTTATTAAAATTTTGAAAAAAAGAAAAATAAATAAATAAATAAATTTTTGAATTTTTTAAAAAAAGATTTATTTCTTTGAAAAGCAGAGTTATAGAGGGGAGACACAAAGAGAGAGAGAGAGAGAGATATCTTCCATCTACTGATTCACTTCCCAAATGGCCATGACAGCTGGAGATGGGCCAGGCCAAAGCCAGGAGCCAGGAACTTCTTCCAGGTCTCCCATGTGGGTGCAGGGCCCCAAGGACTTGGGTCATCTTCTGCTGCTTTCCCAGGCCACAGCAGGGAGCTGGATCAAAAGTGGAGCAGCCGGGTCTATATGGGATTCTGGCACTACAGGCAGTGGCTTAACCTGCTGTGCCACAGTTCTAGCCCCTAAAATTTTTGTTTTATAACATCATCTGCACTAAACCACCCAGCCACAGGCAAGGGCTTGGATGGGGTGGGACACGCCCATGCTCACCACCCACCATCAGTGTACTGTTGGAAGTGGCAGCTAAGGCTCCCGCAGCAGGTCCACTCCCAGCTCTGCGGTCACTGCAGCTGCACCCCTCCTGGGGTTATTGTGAAGCCTCAGGAAGACAATGGTCCTGATTGTGCCTCCTCGTGTGCTAGGGGCTGAGAGCCCAACAACACCCTAAACTGGACAGAGATGCTGCTCTAGGGCCCCCAGACCTGCTTTTGCCTGCCTGACACACAGAAAGCCAGTCACTGAACTCACGGTGGTGGAGCAAAGTGGGTATTCATTGTAAAGTGCAGAGCAAGGAGCCTAGTAGCTAATTCTTAATTCCCCAGGGAGTTAGGGTTGAAGGTTCCTGTGCATTGCAATTGGGTCTGAGAGGTGCGTGTTCAGCTCGTGTCCAGGTTCTTGGTTGGTAACTGGCGCTCGTGACCTTTGATTGGTTGGCAATGCCGTGCTCTTTATGGACTTTTGTGATGCCAGGTGGGCTTCTATTGGCCTGGGGAGTTCCATTAAGTCACCTTCTGCCTCAGGCCTAGAATTCCCTCGTCTGGACCTGGAATTCCCCTACAAAACCCTGCTGGACAGAACTGGCCACAGGGCTTTACCTATGAGAGAGGCAGATGACTTGCTGAGTGCAGTGATTAGAACCCTGTCAGGTGGTTGTGTCACTCCGTCAGTTCAGAGAATTCAAGATCTAGAGTAACAGTTGGGCAATGCACTCTCAGGGTCCAGGATCTAGAGTAACAGCTGAGTAATGCACTGTCAGGATCCAGGATCTAGAGTAACAGCTGAGTAATGCACTCTCAGGATCCAGGATCTAGAGTAACAGCTGAGTAATGCACTCTCAGGATCCAGGATCTAGAGTAACAGCTGAGTAATGCACTCTCAGGATCCAGGATCTAGAGTAACAGCTGAGTAATGCACTCTCAGGATCCAGGATCTAGAGTAACAGCTGAGCAATGCACTCTCAGGGCCCAGGATCTAGAGTAACAGTTGGGCATTGCACTCTCAAGATCCAGGATCTAGAGTAACAGCTGAGTAATGCACTCTCAGGATCCAGGATCTAGAGTAACAGCTGAGTAATGCACTCTCAGGGTCCAGGATCTAGAGTAACAGCTGAGTAATGCACTCTCAGGATCCAGGATCTAGAGTAACAGCTGAGTAATGCACTCTCAGGATCCAGGATCTAGAGTAACAGCTGAGCAATGCACTCTCAGGATCCAGGATCTAGAGTAACAGCTGAGTAATGCACTCTCAGGGTCCAGGATCTAGAGTAACAGTTGGGCATTGCACTCTCAAGATCCAGGATCTAGAGTAACAGCTGAGTAATGCACTCTCAGGATCCAGGATCTAGAGTAACAGCTGAGTAATGCACTCTCAGGGCCCAGGATCTAGAGTAACAGCTGAGTAATGCACTCTCAGGATCCAGGATCTAGAGTAACAGCTGAGTAATGCACTCTCAGGATCCAGGATCTAGTGTAACAGCTGAGTAATGCACTCTCAGGATCCAGGATCTAGAGTAACAGCTGAGCAATGCACTCTCAGGATCCAGGATCCAGGATCCAGAGTAACACTTGGGCATTGCACTCTCAGGAGTGCCATAGTAACATTCATAGCCCCTACACTCCTATGCTGGGAGGTTTACAAACTCCAGCAGTAAGGCTGAGAAGGAACAGCTGGAGGAGGAGGAAGAAACACACCAGCAGAGTATGATTTTCAGAAAATGAAGCAATGGAGGCTCCACCTCAGCTTGGGCTCCAACCGTGATCCCCCCGCAGCATCCAGATCCACGCTCACCCAGTCTGTACTAAACCATTCTCAGTGCATGGTGCCCCCTGCCCACTGGGGGCCCTATCCCATCTCGGAGGTGCTCCAGTCCAGGTGTCCAAGGACCACCAAGGAAAGTGGTGTGAATAGAACAGACCTCTCAGGGAGGTGGGGAGAGGAGAGGCCACTGTGCTACGGAGGAGGCGTCTCTGCAGGGGCTGAGTGCTGCGTTCACAGTACCCACAGCCACAAGAGGAAGGGCTGGGAAGGGCCCAGCAGGAGGTGACTGCAAGGACTGAGCAAAACAGCCACCCTGCTGCAGACAGCAGCGCTGGAGCTCCGATGTGCTCTGACGATAGAGACAGCCAGGTGTGACAGGACAACAGCCAGAAAGAGTTGAACCAGAGTGTCTGGCTGAGCACCTGGGGAAATAAGTGGCATCACCGAGTTGGGGGAGGCCTGGGAGAGGGGCTCTGGGGCTCCATTTGGACGTGTGGAGCAGGA
Organism: Sylvilagus floridanus; assembly: GCA_949820135.1. Lineage (NCBI taxonomy): Eukaryota > Metazoa > Chordata > Mammalia > Lagomorpha > Leporidae > Sylvilagus > Sylvilagus floridanus. The sequence continues at coordinate 83,886,504 of OX463232.1, read as the reverse complement.
GGCATTGCGAGGCTGTGTTCTGTTAGACCCCCATGAACCACACCTCGCAGAGCTCATGCTCCCTTGTGCTGAAGTTGGCCCACTGAGAGCAGCACAGTAGAACCAGGCCTGTCCCTGCTCTGGACCTTATGGAGGCTGAGACCACTTTGCTACAGGGAAGACTGGGCAGCCATGCAAAGAACAGAGGCTGATGGACTCAATAGCAGCCTGGCCAGTGACCAGAGAATGCTTCTCTCAAGACTGAGACATTGAACCGTGTGCTTATCCCAGCCAACACTTTGGAAAGCCAAGAAAACACTGAGCGAACACAGGGCATCAAGAGAAATGATCAACTGCCATTGGGGTCACTGAGTTTTCTGGTAGTTTGTAACAGCTTGGATGCCAGTCCTGGCCCATGTCAGGGTCAAATTTGCGGCAGGTGGCCCTCTGAGCTGTGATGCCCCAGATCTGTGACCTCTCTTCTTGCACACAGGACTACCTTGAAAAGTGATGTGAGGCTGCAGCAGACTGAGCCACTGCTCATGACACCCACGTCTCCTACTGCAGTGCCAGTTCAAGTCCTGGCGACTCTGTCACCCTGCTTCCAATCCAGCTCCTGCTCATGTGCCTGGCAAGCAGTGCTGGGGTCCCTGCCACCCACGTAGAATACATGGGTGGAGTTCCAGTCCCCGGCTTCAGCCTGGCGCAGTCCTGGCTCTTGTGGGTATTTGGGAAGTAAACAAGTGATGGAAGACCTCTCCTTTCTGCCTCTTTCCATCCTTGTCACGCTGCCCTCCAAAATTTTTAAATAAATTTTTTTAAAAAAATTAAAAAGAAGAGACACAAGAAAAGTCCCGCCTCTGTTGCTGGACATGGGAGAGTCTGGGCCTTTAGTCCTGACAACACTCCTAGGCTTGGAGGGATGGGCTGCACGCACGAAGTTGTGCCTGGTCCAGCAGGGCTGTACACTCACGTGGGTTCCACCGGCAGGCCGCCTCCTGGGGGATTCTGCCGCTTCGGGGAATGACCACCAGGGGGCGTGTGAAGCTGGCACGTCTGATGGCCTGAGCTTAGTTGCTACGAGCACAACCCGCAGACCCTGAGCAGCCCCTCCCCAGGACTCAAGTCTCCAGCCTCCCAACACAACCAAGGGCTCCCCTCCCTGCCTCCCGGGTCCAGGTCTCAGCCTTCGGATCTGATGTCAGTTTTCGTGTGCACCTGCCCCCTACTTGCAGCACCCAGATGAGCTGGAAGCAGGAGGTGGAGTGTGGATTGCTCTCAAGTCGCAGGAGAGCTCCTAGGGAGAGGATTGCCCAGGCTCCTCCAGTTCCTCCAGGCCACAGCACAGACCTGCCCCAGCTCCCCTGCCCTTCCTACCCCTCTGGACCCAACTTGTCAGAATAAAAAGAAATCTCCAGCACCAGGCAGGGACATCTGACAGCGATAGATTTATTAAGTATCCCCCCAAAATATAAACACAAACCAATCTTTAAAAAAACCATAAAACATCAGGCCTGGAGCCACAGAAGAACAAAGAAACAAATGAGCAACACAAAGACAGACGGAGGCGGCCCAGGGTGGGGAAGAGAGGGCTGGGTGGACTCCTGGGGGAAGGGGAAATGACCATGGATACTAGAGGACGACAACTTGGGGGCCATGGGGTGCTACAGCAAGCTGGTGGGGAGCAAAGCTGGGGCAGTGTTGGTTGGTAGGTGGCTCTGAGGGGCGCTGCTCGTCTCGGCCCCGGCTGCTACACGGCCCCACGCTCCAATCGCAAGCTGCTTTACTTGGGGCCCTGCGCCTCGGATTCTTCTTCGTCGTCTTCATACATCTCGCCCTCCTCCTCGGCCGTGGCGTCCTGGTACTGCTGGTACTCGGACACCAGGTCGTTCATGTTGCTCTCGGCCTCGGTGAACTCCATCTCGTCCATGCCCTCGCCCGTGTACCAGTGCAGGAAAGCCTTGCGCCGGAACATGGCTGTGAACTGCTCTGAGATGCGCTTGAACAGCTCCTGGATGGCCGTGCTGTTGCCAATGAAAGTGGAGGACATCTTGAGGCCACGGGGTGGGATGTCGCACACGGCCACCTTGACGTTGTTGGGGATCCACTCCACGAAGTAGCTGCTGTTCTTGCTCTGGATGGCCAGCATCTGCTCGTCCACCTCCTTCATGGACATGCGCCCACGGAAGACGGTGGCCACCGTCAGGTAGCGGCCATGGCGTGGGTCGCAGGCGGCCATCATATTCTTGGCGTCGAACATCTGCTGGGTGAGCTCGGGCACGGTCAGGGCGCGGTACTGCTGGCTGCCCCGGGCCGTGAGTGGGGCAAAGCCGGGCATGAAGAAGTGCAGGCGAGGGAAGGGCACCATGTTCACGGCCAGCTTGCGCAGGTCAGCATTGAGTTGGCCAGGGAAGCGCAGGGAAGTGGTGACCCCGCTCATGGTGGCCGACACGAGGTGGTTGAGGTCGCCGTAGGTGGGCGTGGCCAGTTTAAGCGTGCGGAAGCAGATGTCATAGAGGGCCTCGTTGTCGATGCAGTAGGTCTCGTCGGTGTTCTCCACCAGCTGGTGGATGGACAGGGTGGCGTTGTAGGGCTCCACCACCGTGTCCGACACCTTGGGCGAGGGCACGACGCTGAAGGTGTTCATGATGCGGTCGGGGTATTCCTCGCGCACCTTGCTGATGAGCAGGGTGCCCATGCCCGAGCCCGTGCCACCACCCAGCGAGTGGGTCAGCTGGAAGCCCTGCAGGCAGTCGCAGTTCTCGCACTCCTTCCGCACAACATCCAGGACCGAGTCCACCAGCTCTGCACCCTCCGTATAGTGACCCTTGGCCCAGTTATTGCCAGCCCCACTCTGACCTGCGGAGCAAGACAGACAGGGGTCAGGGGTCTGTAGCACAGACCTCCCAGAGGGCAACTGTGGAGGCCCAAGCCTCTGTTTTCTCTCCTGGAAAGGGGCAGGTCCCACCGAGGATACCTTTGCACACCTGTCACGGCTGCCCCAGAGCCCAGACAGCTACATGGTTTGTCCTGTAAAGGGTCTGTCTCCCGGGGGTCTCCTGTGTAAGATCATCCACCATGTGCCTTGAGCCTACCTTTCCTCTCACTGGCTGGGCTGTGAAGTTCAGCCCCAGCCCCAGAATGCCTTGCAGCTCAAGGCTGGGTGGGAGTCAACACCCAGCAGTTGGATGTGGGGCGTCGGAGGGCTGCAGTGAGGTGCAGCCCTCGCCCTCTTTACCTATGAGGCACAGGCAGGAGAATGCTGTGGCAGCTTGCTGCTTGCTTGCAAACCCCAAGTCCCCTGGAGGCCCCGACTCTGTTCTGCCAGCTCTCCCACAATTCTGTGAGCTCCTTTCTTTTTTACACCTCATTCTGCTTGAAATGTGTGAGCAGTTCCTGCTCACATGGAATGCCCAAATGTAAAATGGGGAGATAAGTTCTCACCCTGCAAGATCGTGTTGAGGGGTGTGAAGGCATTGGCCTGGATCTGCCAACAAAGCTGGGAGCAGGGAGACTTACCGAAAATGAAGTTGTCGGGCCTGAAGAGGTGACCAAAGGCCCCTGAGCGGACGCTGTCCATGGTCCCGGGCTCCAGATCCACCAGGATGGCCCGAGGCACATACTTGTGAGCTGCAAGGAGAGAGGGACTCAGTCATGCAGGTTACAGTGGGTCAGGGGTGCCCCCGTTCTCCATCCTTCCCTGACCTCAAGAGAAGGAACCCAACGGTGAGCTTGGAGGCATCGGTGAGGCTGAGCATCTAACTTCACCCTCAGCCTCACGAGTGTAACACAGGGATGGGGGATGGAACAACATGTCCCTGAGGCCGCTGAGCACTCCCCAGTCTGTCACAGCAACAGCCCCTGGTGCAGCAAGCCCTCGGATGACTCCCCCCGTGCCCTCTCAGGATGCAGCCAGCCACCTAAGCTTCCCGCCTGCTCTCAGGGCCATCAAACAACTTGGCACACTCTGTGACACCTAGGCTAATGGATAGGAGGGCAGAGATGCTGGAGCCCAGGCTGGGGGGGAGGGGGGCTCACAGGAGGCCTCGTTGTAGTAGACGCTGATGCGCTCCAGCTGCAGATCTGAGTCCCCCACATAGTTGCCGCTGGGGTCTATGCCGTGCTCGTCACTGATGACTTCCCAGAACTGCAGAAAAGGGGGTGGGGAGGAAGAGTCAACTGGTGGCCCGTGACCCCCAGCAGGGCCTTCTGAAGCCTCAGAGACCTCAGTACAGAACCAGGGGCTCCGACCTGAAACCTCCGCTAGCCCACCGAGATACTCTGGATCCAGACCTACTTGCTGGCAAGGGCCCTGGCAGTCCGTTGGTCTGTGGAAGGGGCTAGCAGTAAACACCACATGGAGAAACTTTTTTGTTTCTCCTTTTCAGACCAGGGAACCGTGGGAGACACGGCCACAGCAGGTTGCAGAGCGGGCTCACATTCTCAGCCACACCCTGTATGTGGCCCCTGTCCAGTGATGGGGCAGTGAAACTGGCACTCTATTGATGACCTCAGGCAAGGGGCCAAGGGGACCTGTGGGGACCTGTGAGGCTGTCCCAGCGAGTGGCCCCCAGACTGCCCCTGTGGAACCTGGCAACTCAGAGCCTCAGACTCTCACTGCCTTCTGCTGCTCACCTTTCCCCACCTTGGGCCGCCTGGGTTCACAGTCCAGCCCCACCCCTTGCCAGTTGCACGACCTCAGGCAGCATGTAGCACGGGGCTGGCACTGTGTGGAAGTGTGAGCCCAGGTATGTGAAGGCCAGGCCTGCCACACTCCAGGGATACTTCTTTGCTTGAATAGCAAGGTGGCTGCCCCCTCCAACAAGCCGTCTCTGGCCCACACACTGTGGCTTCTGGGGCTATCCATGTCCCTACCCCTACTCCCCAGGCCAGAGTGACTGTTAGATAAGTCACCGGGTATGCAGGCCTCAAAGCAGCCAATGGCCTCAGTCACGTCCTGGTGAAAAGACCACTCCAGGAACCAAGCGCTCTGCCCTGTCTGGCTGTCTCTGACAGTCACAGAAAGCTGTTCTTGGGATATGGCCCCAGGCCTGGGACAGAGAGGCTTCTTCTCACTGGGTGGAACTTTGTCGTATGTACAAAGGAGCTCTCCAAAGGGATCAGGGAGCAATGGATCTGAAGAGACTGGGCGATGTGATCATGCGATTACCACACGAAGACACTGCAAAGAGGCCTCCCCCTCTGTGCATTGTTATTACTGCTGAGCTTTCTTCTTCTTGCATGAAGTGTGAGAACTTTTACCTGGGAATGTCACAGAGGCATTTCAGGCCTGCCCCTGCTGCTTGGCCCCCTGAACCCACCTGAGAGCCCTCCGAGCAGCTCTTGGCAGCTTGCCTGAGCCAGGGGCCTGGCGCCACACTGCCCTGGGCACTTCAAAATCCTGGCATCAGGGGGCCAGCATTGTGGCATAGCGTGTAAAGCTGTTGCCTGTGGTGCCAGCATCTCATATGGGCGCCAGTTCAAGTCCTGGCTGCTCCACTTCCAATCCCACTCCCTGCTAAAAAACCTGGGAAAGCGGCGGAGGCTGGCCCAAGCGCTTGGCTCCCTGCCATCCATGTGGGAGATTGGGTAGAAGCTCTTGGCTGCTGACTTTGGATCGGCTCAGCTCTGACTCCCATTTGGGGAGTGAATCAGTGGATGGAGGATCTCATTCTCTCTCTCTCTCTCTCTCTCTCTCTCTCTCTCTCTCTCTCTCCTCTCTTCCTCTCTCTCTAACTGCCTTTCAAATAAATAAATCTTTAATAATAATAAAAAAAAAATCCTGGCATCAGGAACACCCACAGTCACCAGTCCCTGGGGAGGGGCTGGGCTCAGCCACTGTGCTGCCAGTGCATAGTGGACAGTTCCTGGCAGAGCATGAAGCATGGGTCTCCTAGGAGGCCTAGGGCCGCAGCCCTGTGCCGGCCACACTGTGGGCCAGAGCCCCTCCTCCTTGGATCTTAGTCTTCTCATGAAGACATGATAATGGTGCCCACGTCAACATAAGCAGCATAAGGGCCAGGAAGAAAGCAATCAGCAAACGTTGTCTTCATTTCCTTAGAAGGCCTTAGGTGGAGTTGGCATTGTGGCGTGGAGCTGCCACCTGCAGTGCCGGCATCCCATGGGGTGCCAATTCGGGTCCCAGTTGCTCCACTTCCGACTCAGCTCCCTGCTGTGGCCTGGCAAAGCAGCAGAAGATGGCCCAAGTGCTTGGGTCCCTGCACCCACATGGGAGATCCCGCCTCCTGGGTTTGGCCTTGACCAGCCCTGGCGATTGTGGCCATCTGGGGAGTGAACCAGAGCATGGAAGATCTCTCTCTCTCTCTATCCCTCTCTGTAACTCTGACTTTAAAATAAATAAATATTTAAATAAAAGGCCTTAGGTGCTATTTAAAGTTTAAAGGCACATGTACAGACAGCTTAAGCAAAATGAGCTGGAAGAATAAAAAACAAAACAAAACCATGTTCCTGCTCAGAGAGAGGAATTTTAAATTCCAGGTTTCCATGCTTGCTCCAGTTTTTTTTTTTTTACCAGAATACATTAATAGTTGCTTTTGTGGCTGAAATTTTGAAAAACTGTAACTTAAAATAAAATCAGTAAACCGTAAGTGATCCATCCAAGAACAACACGTAATTTGGCAAATCAAATAGGAAAGAAATCCGCGGCCTGCGCTGAGGCTCAATAGGCTAATCCTCCGCCTAGCGGCACTGGCACACAAGGTTCTAGTTCCAGTCGAGGCACTGGATTCCGTCCCGGTTGCCCCTCTTCCAGGCCAGTTCTCTGCTGTGGCCAGGGAGTGCAGTGGAAGATGGCCCAAGTGCTTGGGCCCTGCACTCCATGGGAGACCAGGAGAAGCACATGGCTCCTGCCTTCGATTCAGCGCGGTGCACTGGCCATTGGAGGGTGAACCAATGGTAAAAAAGGAAGACCTCTCTCTCTCTCTCTCTCTCTCTCTTACTGTCCACTCTGCTTGAAAGAAAGAAAGAAAGAAAGAAAGAAAGAAAGAAAGAAAGAAAGAAAGAAAGAAAGAAAGAAAGAAAGAAAGAAAGAAAGAAAGAAAGAAAGAAAGAAAGAAAGAAAGAGAAAAAGAGAAAAAGAGAAAAAGAGAAAAAGAAAAAGAAATCCTCAAGGTCAAGGCTGAGTCTCCTTGCTCAGAGGGTGGCACTGTCCGTGGTGCTGACCACAGGACCTGCCGGCCGGAGACCGAGCTGCGGGCAGGGTGTGTCCGTGGGTCTGAGCCTTCGGGAAGGAGGCAGCCAGAAACCTTCCTCCCATTGGCCGCCAAGACCAGTGCTCCGCCCCTCCGGAGGCTCCGCCCAGCGGCGGGGAGGAGGGCGCGGCCCGGGAGTCCTCGAGAGGACTAGGGCAGAGACAAAGACCCCAGAAGACCCCTTCCCTTCGGGCGGCCCTGGCACTGGGGAGCAGACTGGAGTCAGGATCCCGGGCCCAGGAAGAGGAGCTGCCCGCCGTGATCCTGGCTCATCCTTTCACACCGCAGTCCCACGGGCTAGCCTCGATCCAGACCTGCCACGCCCTTGCAGGTCTCTCCCAGAGCGATGTCTAGGCACCACCCGCCATGAGTCACTCAGCGCCTACTGACGCCCCGAAGAAAAGCTGGTGCTCCAGGCTGCAGACCCCTGGTGCGGTCCTCCCTCAGGCTGGCCAGGTGCCAGAGAGGACCCACAGCAGGGAAGCAGCCCCTTGCCCACCCAACAGCTGCTGCCGATGATGGGGGGTGAGGCCTGAGCCCCACCCCTGCAGGCACATGAGGGACCCAGCAGTCAGCTGCAGCAGCTTCCTGTCCTTGGGGCAGGCGCTAGGCCTAAGGGTCCCAGCCATGGCCAGGGGGCAGCTGCAGTGGTGAGCAGTACAAAGGAAAACAACTCCAGTCCATTGAGCATAACAACAACAACAAAACCAGAAGCCATGGAAGGAGGTACACAGCCCTCAGGGCTCCCGCAGGTGCAAATAGAGTCTGGGGTCCTCCTGAGGTGGCAGCAGGGCCTGTCCCAGCCATGGAGGGAGGGAGCTCATGAGAGGGCTCAGGGCTGCCAGCCCAGGGACCCCAGACCCTCTCGGGAGAGCAGATGTTCAGGGCAAGCCTGGCCCCTGGGACCACACTAACGAGCCCTCAGCCCCTCCTGTCAGATGCTCCCCAGAAGCCCTGATTCGATTTGTGGCTACGTCCTCAAGCCTCCCCTCCCCCACGCCTCCTTCCCTGGCACAGCTGTCCCCTTCCCTGATTAAGGAGTGCCCCTCCTACTGCCCCCACCAGAGGCACCCCCACCCCACAGCTGAACCTGCAATTTACATGTCAGCCACGTGGCCACCCCAGCCCCATTGTAATCAGTTTTTTGTTCCTGCTTGGTTTCCAAGACAACAGCCTGCAGAGGCCCCACCCCCCTCTCCCTCCTGGACCCGACCTGCTAGGGCCTCATCCCTGCCCCCAGCTGCTTCCCTGGCCATGGTGCTGACAAAGACCTCCCCTCGCAGCCTGAGCCCTCACTCCACCCCAGCCTGAGCCCCAGGCGGGGCATCCGCAGGATGCTCAGGGCAGGGTGGGCAGCCCTGGCCGTGGTGCTGAGAAAGACCTCCCCTCCCAGCCCGAGCCCCCCCCCCCCAGCCGGAGGTACCCTCCCCCGACGCAGCTGGGGCCTCAGGCTGGGCACCTGCAGGGTGCTGACAGTGGGATGGGCAGCCCTGGCCGTGGTGCTGACAAAGACACCCCCCCGCCAGCTGGAGCCCCCACCTCACCCCAGCTTAAGCCCCCACCCCCGCCTGAGCACCTCCCCCCCAGCCTGAGCCCGGACGGGATGCGCAGCACAGGGCTGCATGACCTTGGGTGAGGGACAGCTGGCTCAGGAGCTGCAGAGGAGCGAGGCCACTTCTCGAGGATCGCTGCGGATACCTCTCCCGCTCCCCCACTCCTCCTGCTCGGCCTCCGCAAAGTGGGCTAACAATGGCGGGGCGGCCGCGGGGACTCCGCCCTCCGCACCCAGAGCCCGCTTTGTCCCCATGTCCAGCCCCCAGGTGGGCGCGGTCTAGGCCCTCTGGGGCTTCGGCCAGGTGCTGCTGCCCCCGGGAAGGATGAATCGGGTCCCAAACCAAGGTGACCTCTGAATCCCGGCCCGACGGCTCCCCACAAAGGAACGGGGTGGGGCTGCGACGCGACAGCGGCTCCGCTGCCTGCAGGACACCGCGTCCCACCCCCACCCCCGTTCCCGCGATCCTGCAGCGCGGCTGTGCTTAGGACTCGAGCCCCACCCATGCGCCCACTCGGCCCGATTCGGCCGAGGGCCACGCCCAGCCTGGCCGGGCCTTAAGCGGGCGGCCACCCCGCAGGCACGGGGTGAAGGCGCGGGTGGGGGCCGTGGAGCAAGGACCCCGCCGACCCTGGGGCGCGCGCGAGGCGGCTCCTGGCTTTGTCCTGGGTGTGCGGGTCAGGGCGGGCGGGCACGGCGCGCGGCCTCACCTTGGCCCCGATCTGGTTGCCGCACTGGCCGGCCTGGATGTGCACGATTTCCCTCATGGCGGCGCGGAGGGCGGAGGCGGCGGGCGCAGGGCGACGGGCGGCTGCGGAGGCTCCGCGGCCCCCGACGCCCGCTCTTAAGGCCGCGGCCCCCGCGCCCAGGCTGACGTCTCCGCGGCGTGGCCAATCCGCAGGCGCCGCCGCACAGTGCGGCGCGGGCACCGCGCACCGCCCCGCGCTCCCGGCCGCGCCGCAGCCTGTTCGCAGGGAGGGGCCGGCGCGCTCTACCGAGGACAATGGAAGCCGCGGGCCCCCTGTCGCCCTCGCCCCGCAGCTGCCCCGGAGAGTGCTCCCGCAACTTTGTGAGGAGCCCTTACACTCCCCCCCGCGTCATGTCCCGCACACAGGTCCACTGGGCTTTGCGGGGTCCCTGAGGTGGGTGAGGCAGGTAGGGGACAGCAAGCTTGGGGGTGGGGCCCCCCGTGCAGGTAGCGTCCGCAGCGCCTCGCCGCGGTCGTCTGCAGTGCGTGGTGCCCCTTGTACTACCCCACACCATGGACCTGCCCCAGGGGTGCACAGCAGCCCCAGGTGTGGGGGCATGGAACCCCGACCCAGGCTGGCAGGAGCCGCTGCCCAGCGGGTGTCGGAGTTGGAGGTTTGTCCTACTGCGCACACGCCGGTGGGTGGGTGGGTGGGGGATGGGTCCGCGGGTGTGACTGAGTCACTCCCTGACGTCACCTCCTGGACTGCGGGACTCGGTGCCGCCGAGGCAGAGAGGGAGACCACTCGTGTGGGGAGAGGGACCCCTAGCCCCGCGCTGCCAGGCGGACTGAGGAACCCCCACCCCATGGAACGTCCCCCAGGGCTAGGCCCGCAGGGACCCTTTGTGCTGTTTCAGCAGCAGCAGCCCCTTAGGAAGTGCCTGCGGCGTTCCCAGCGTCCTGTCGGTGTGCTCACGGGTGTGCTGGTGTGGACCTGCCCGTGCTCTCCGTGTGCAGTCCCTGTGCTCAGGGGTCCTCTCTGTGTGAATGCAGGGGTGTGCATGAGGTCTGTCTGTGCCTTTGTTCTCTCAGAAGCCCCCCACTTTGGCAAGCTGGAAATGGATCTTTTGTTCTGAGATGCCCCTCCCTGCACCGCGCGCACGGCTGCCTCAGGGGCTCTGCCTGGGCCTGGCTGTGCCTTCCATCTCGTGGAGGAAGGGGTCTGGCAGCACCTGGAGGCCAGGACCGCTTCCCAGCCAGCTCACGCCTCCAGCCGCCGCCCCAGGAGGGTTCTGGTGCCAGGCTCACGCTGACTCACCCTCCTGTCTCCCAGCAAAGGCCTGCGCTGCCGGGAACCAGCTCCCAGCCCAGAGGCCCTGAGTCAGGGCTGGAACTGACAGAGGGGTGGGACTGCCAGGCTGGCAGGCACCACTGCTCGCACCTCCCACTGAGCTTGCCCAGTCGGGGTCAACTGTGCAGGAAACTGAGGCGGGCTTCTAAGCAAGAAGCCCAGGTTTCAGGAGGGCGAGGGCTGGGGCTTGCGCCACTCCTGTACCAGGCTGCATGGTTGACTCCTGGGTGCCCACTCCCCCAGCACTCGCCTTGGGCTGCTCCCTGAGCACCTCCAGTGCCTGCCAGGCCTGGCCAAGCCTGGCCCCTACTCCGAGGATAGAGGTTCCGAGCCCAGTCCACCTTGCACCACAGGCCTCTGGGGCACCTCGGGTGGTGAAGACATCCCCTTTCTCACTGTGCCCTGCCTGGGGCTCTGGCCAAGGTCTCAGGTGGTCACGGGCGGGGCCGGGACTGCCACTGCCGCAGTGTGCAGTCTGGGTAGCATGGAGGTGGCTGGGAAGGGACCGCTGAGCCAGCCGCTCCTTGCTGTCTACTGGGATTTGGGGCCCAAGCAAGGGAGCCAAAAAGCAGGACCAGCATGGGCCTGAAGTAGGCAGGCATACAGGCTAAAATGGGTTAGGTTTGTGAGCTGGAAGACCACACCTTTGCCATGCCCCTGTGTGACCTCACGATAGCAGGCCCACACGGGGTCTCCACACTGGCTCCGGGGGCACTCTGGGGTCCTTGGAACAGTGGTGTCCCCCCCTGGGCAGGCAGCCCCTGGCTCACTTCCCACCCTTCAACTCCACGCATCTTCTGGGATGATGAGGCCGCTTTTATTACCCGAAGGTTCCCATCCACCGGAGCAGTGGTCACTGATTCAGGCCATCAGCCTCTGCTGCAGCCAGAACTGGCATTTACCAAAGCTGGGTGGCGGAGTCTCCATCTCTCTAACCCCCAGTGGGCCTATGAGTCGGCCCTTGGAAGGGGTCACCCCACTTCCCTTCTGCAGACCCCCCGGTGTGCCTGGGGTGGGGAGCGTACTTCCTGCAGCAGCCTGCTAGGTGCCTGCGGCCACACCCTTCTGGCCACAAAGCCCCTTCAGCGGAGGCCCTGGCTGGGAGCAGCACTGAGTCTCAATGGCCATCGCTCCTCCAGTCCCGGAGACTCTGTGTTCCAGCCAATGAGGGCACAAGTCCCGGGAGTCGGCAGCAAAGGCTCGGTGGGGGTGGGTACTGCTGAGTCATCGGCGGAGGTGGAGCTCTCCCGATGCTGGCAGAGTCTCTTCAGGAGCCTGGGCTCCAAGACCCCTCCCCCTCCCTCAGCCTGCTGCATCCCCCAGGACTGCCGCCTGGGCCTGGGGGCTGGAGGCTGGGCTGCAAAGCCTTTGGAGATACCTGGCCCGGAACTGGCAGAGGGACACTAGGACGGCCCCACAGGAATCAGGCCACACCATGGCACCAACGCCCCGGCCTGGAGGCCCGTGGCCGCCACCCCCCTCTCACCAGGAGCACAGCAGCACCTCCTTGAGCGTCCTGCGCAGTTCCTGGCTGCGGAAGGCATAGATGAGCGGGTCGATGATGGAGTTGCAGATGATGAGGGTGAGGAAGAGGTTGAAGTTCTTAAAGACGCAGCTGCAAGTGGGGTGCCGAGGGCAGAGCACAATGAGCGCGAGGTGCAGGAAGAAAGGGCCCCAGCAGAAGAAGAAGATGCCCAGGAGGATGGTGAGGGTGGCAGCACCCTTGAGGCCAGAGCCCTGGTGGGTTGGGCGCTGTCCCTTGTGGAGCCGGGCGATGCCCTGGGCGTGCTGGCATGCCCGGGTGAACATGTGGACGTACAAAACTGCCATGAGGGCCAGCATGGCCAAGAAGAGGGTGATGAGGCAGAGCAGGACGGCCGTGTGGTCATAGTAGGCAACGAAGAGGGAGCTGGAGGTGACACTGGCCCCCCAGACAGCCAGGACGATGCGCCGCGCCCTGGGCAGCGTCACGATGCTGTGGTAGCGCAGCGCATAGAAGATGGAGATGTAGCGGTCCACAGCGATGGCGCCCAGGAAGCAGAGGCTGGACACCATGGAGCTGCAGATGAGCACGTCGATGATGTCGTCCAGCTGCTGCACCACCACGGCCCGGCCGGCCAGGGCGCCCGCCTCCAGCAGCAGCAGAACGGCCGTCTCCAGCACGCTGCTCACGCTCACCAGCAGGTCGGACAAGGCCAGGCAGCAGATGAAGCAGTACATGGGCGAGTGCAGGTTGCGGTTCTTGGCGATGGCAACCACTACCAGCAGGTTCTCCACCAGGCTCACCAGCCCCAGGCTGAGGAAGAGCCCATCGGGGATGGGCACCTGCAGGCACCAGGGTCCTGTGTGGTTGGCAGCTAGCCCAGGACTGGGGGAGGCTGAGGCCGTGGTGTTGAGGGAGCCCAGCAGCCTGCTCTGGGACGCCTGCATGGGCATATTCCCGTCCGGGGATCAGGAAGGGGCTGGTGGGCCCCCGGGTTCCAACGGCTGTCACTGTCCAGGTGTCCAGCTCAGCTCATGCTGCCACTGAAAGGTAGGGGTGGCGCTCAGGTGTCCCCCGTGCCTGCTTCATTCCATCTGGACAGCCCCAGACCTGTCCTCACACTCACCTTCTCCCAGGCTGGGCGGAGGCTGGACAAGGCATGGCTCAATTAGTGTGGACACTTCCCCGGTCACGACCCTGACTCTGTGATGTTGGCCCTCTGGGCTCAGGGAGCATCACTCATGGTGAGAACAAACCACGTCCTCAGTCGGGTCACTGGAGGCAGCTGAGGCCTGGACATCTCCACACCAACCACCTCCTGATGACTCCAAGGGGCCGAGGTCCCGGGGAAGAATGGAGCCTCTCTCTGCGCTCTTAAAAGTTGTGGGCAGAGCCCCTCCCCACGAGGGGCCACGTGATGGGCCGACGCCAGGGATGCGGGTGTGCCCTGCAGTACCCAGGGCCGCCACCAGGTGTCGTAGAGAGCAACCCCCAGCTGGCTCCTGCCCGCTCCTGCGCACAATACAAGGTCTTCCCTGTCCATGCATGGCCCAACCCCCCTTGACCTGGCCATCTGGGCCTCCCCTCCAGGTCCCCAGGGCTCCCTACATACTCCCTGCACACTCCCACCTGTGACACTTCTAACCCTCTTTCACACCTATCTCAAACATGACAACCTTTTATTTTAAAGATTTTTTTTATTTGAAAGGCAGAGTTGTGGGTGGGGAAGTTTCCATGCTCTGGTTCACTCCCCAGGTGACCATAACAGCCGGGGATGGACCAGGCTGAAGCCAGGAGCCAGGAACCTCTCCCATGTCTCCCACAAGGGTGCAGGGGCCCGAGGACCTGGGCCATCTTCTGCTGCTTTTCCAGGTGCATTACCTGGGAGCTGGATTGGAAGTGGAGCAGCTGGGATTCAAACTGGTGCAAATATGGGATGCTGGAGTTTCAGGAGTTGGCTTAACCCACTATGCTGGCCCCCAAATCCTTACTTCTTTGGAAGTCTTAAAATACTTTTTTGAGGCAGAGACAGTGCTCTTCTCTGCTGGTTTGCTCTCCAAATGCCTTCAACAGCCAGGGCTGGGCCAGGCCAGAGCTGGGAGCCAGGAACGCAATCCGGGCTTCCCATAGGGTGACAGGGGCCCAATTACTTGAGCCATCACAGCTGCCTCCCAGTGTGTGCATCAAGCAGGAAACTGCAGCCAGGTATCAGACATAGGATGTGGGTATTTTAACTACTAAGCCGAATGCCTGCCTCAACATACCCTGCTCAAAGCTGCCCTCCATCCCCCCACCCCCACCTGGGGCAGCTCTGCCTTGTGCACCCCTCGCGCCATCTCCCTCACCACCACCTGAGGGCAGGCAGCATTGTGTATGCTCAGTTCAGCCTGGGCAAGGAGCAATAACCCAGCTGAAGTTCAAGGTGGACCTGGGGCTAGACTGGGGAGAGCAGCCCAAGAGTAAGAGCCCTGTAAACTGGCACTGCTGTGGGGGAGGGGCAGAGGGTCATGGCTCCTAACACTGCTTCTCAGATGAACTCAGCTGACCCTTTCCAGGTTGCTCCAGACCCTGCTCCCAAAGGGCCTGGCTTCACCAGGCCCAGGGCAGTGGCTCCTCTTAGCTGCAGCACAGGGTGGGGGGGCTGGAGGGAGCTGAAAGGCCGGAGGGCATCCTGGTGACGCCGCCGTCTTGCTCATACTCACGGGTGCTGTGCCCATTTCCGCTGTGGAAGGACACTGCAGGCCCCCGAGCCAGGAACCACATCAAGGGCAGGGCTCAGAGGGCCAGCAGCCCCATGTGGTGCAGGCGAGCCACTCTCGGTGGTCAGGACGGTGGGCAGGGGCTGCCCCGCGCTCACCCATGGCGTCTGTGAGGTGCACCAGGGACTGTGGAAGTGGGAGTGAGAGGAGTCCTTGCATTTGCAGGTGGAGCCGTGAGCGTTTGCAGTAAGATGTGAGCCAGTGGTGAGCCGGGGGCCAGGCTGCAGGGTGGTTTCAGGGTTTGTCTGTGACATTCACGTTAGAAATCCACTCTTTCATCCATCCAAATGCCAGTTTCTGGCCTGGCAACGCCCACCCTCACACTGCAACCCCGTGAGTGCACATGCTAGCACCACTAATGTCAGTCTTTCCTTTTGCACCTTACAGAGCCTCCCTTCTAAAACAGGTATGGAAATACAACCTAACTGCACAAGTGTCAGGTCCCAAAGCAAAACAAACAAGGCACGAGCCAGGCATGGTGGCTCCTCCTGCCGCCCCAGCAAGCTAACAGCCTGACCTCCGAACCACAGAGCACTGTGCCTACTCTAGAACACCCTGTCACGCACATGGAATCACACAGGTTGGATGTTTTCGCTCACATAGAGATCTGCTCTTGTTGCAGGAACTGTCCTCGTCCAGACCGTGTGCTGTCCACTGTATGGCCAGGTCATACTGGGCATTTGACTGGCTTCTGGGCTCTGCCTGTGATGAACAGTGCTGGGAGATGTTCCCATCTTTTGGACGGACACAGGTGTGTGTTTCTGCAGGATGACACCAAGGATAGGCACGGCATGGGCAGAGGTGTGTCCACCTTGCCTTTGTCCAAACACTTTCCACAGTGGTGGAGGTGGTGCAGCAGAGCCAACAGGGAGGCCCTGCCGCAGCTGCATCCCAGCTTCTGCTCCCAGCTGACAGCAGCCAAAAAGTGGCGGAGGGTCCCAGAAGGTGATCGGGAAGCAGGGCTGGGGTAGGGGGAGCCATGTCCTGGGGCCACAACTCCTGGTGCCTGCAGATCCCCCAGCAGTCAGCAGTGCCAGCCCCAGCTTCCTGTGTTGTCACATTTCGGGGATGTGTTTCCAGCTCTGTAAATGAGGCCTTTGAGAAGCAACAGGGTTCACACCAGCCTTCCTCCCCCACTCGCCCAGCCTGGGATTTGAAGGGCGTGGGAACAGGGCAGCCTTTGGCCGAGGTGACCACATCCTTCTTCCTGGCAGAACTCTGCTGGTGGGCACCAGGGAAGGGTGACCCTGCCACAAGACTCTCGTGCCGAGCTTCTCGTCTGTCATTGGAGGGAAGAGACGAAACCTAAAGACCCTAACATGAGTCACGCCGACTTCACCTCCTAGTGCCCCTGAACAATCTGAAGCAGGAGGCATGCTGCGCAGTCCCAGCAGGGGACAGAGTGCACTGGCCACTCACCAGTGTCCACCACCTGAGAGCCCTCTGGACCAACTCAGATGTCAAGAGCAGAGCGGAGCCACCCCAGTGCTGCTGTGTACCTGCCACACCTCCTGACGTGCAACTGTGTCATGGGGTACAAGCCTCTCTGTGTCCAGCCACAGCTGCAGCCAGTGGGGTGGGGTGGAGGGTGCCCGGCTCCTGGTCCTGCTCCCCTCACCAACCACGCGCCTGCCCACTGGCTCTCCTCAGTGAGCTCCCGCTGCAGCATATCGGAGATGGGGCACCACATTATGGTTGGGGTGCTGTCCATCTTTTTTAAGATTTAATTATTATCATTATTATTATTTAGATATTTATTTATTTACTTGAGAGGCAGAGTTACAGAGGAAACGTCTTACAGCCATTGGTTCACCACCCCCTAAATGGCTGCTATGGCCAGGTTTGGTCCAGGCCAAAACCAGGAGCCAGGAGCTTCTTCCGGGTCTCCCACATGGATGCAAGGGCCCAAACACTCGGGCCACTTTCCACTGCTTTTTCCAGGCACATTAGCAACAGGGATTTGAACTGGCGTCCACGTAGGCTGCCAACACTGCAGGCGAGGCTTAACCTTCTACGCCACAGCACTGGACCCTACTTAGTTATTTTTAACTGTTGTCTTTAACCTTTTTTTAGCTTTTTTTTTTTTTTTTTATTTTTTGACAGGCAGAGTGGACAGTGAGAGAGACAGAGAGAAAGGTCTTCCTTTGCCGTTGGTTCACCCTCCAATGGCTGCCGCGGATGGCGCGCTGCGGCCGGCGCACCGCGCTCATCCGATGGCAGGAGCCAGGTGCTAGGTGCTTATCCTGGTCTCCCATGGGGTGCAGGGCCCAAGCACTTGGGCCATCCTCCACTGCACTCCTGGGCCACAGCAGAGGGCTGGCCTGGAAGAGGGGCAACCGGGACAGACTCCGGCGCCCCGACCGGGACTAGAACCCGGTGTGCCGGCGCCGCAAGGCGGAGGATTAGCCTGTTGAGCCACGGCGCCGGCAGCTTTTATTTTTTTAAAGACTTATTTACTTGAAAGTCAGTCACACAGAGAGGAGAGGCTGAGAGAGAGAGAGGTCTCCCATCTGCTGGTTCACTCCCCAAATGGCTTCAACAGCCAGAGCTGCAGATCTGAAGCCAGGAGCCAGGAGCTTCTTCTGAGTCTCCCACGTGGCAGGTGCCTAAAGACTTGGGCCATCTTCTGCTGCTTTCCCAGGCCATGCCAGAGAGCTGGATCGGAAGTGGAGCAGCCGGGACTTGAACCGGAACTCATATGGGATGTTGGCACTGCAGGTGGCAGCCTTACCTGCTATGCCACAGCACCAGCCCCTACTTATTTAATTTCCAATTTTTAAAGTCAAAGCAAGAGAGAGACAGGGAAAGAGAACGATATTCTTCTACCCACTGGTTCATGCCCTAGATGGCTACAATGGCCAGGAGCTTCCTCTGGGTCTCTACAGGGGTGTAGGGGCCTGAGCTTTAGGGTCATACACCACTGCTTTCCCAGGTACACCGGCTATATCACACACAGTGCCGGCCCCTAACCCTCTCCTTTGAACCTGAGAGTGGGGATGCTGAACAGGTCTCTGGTCTGCTCCGTATCTAAGAGATCAATCCCAGCCCCTTGGCACACAGGGGCCTCCCGTGGAAGCTGAGCACAGTCCAGGGACAGCTGGGACTCAGCACAACCCCCGGCCTGGGTAGCAGATGCAGCCCTTCAAGTTGCTAAGATGGGACGTGAGGGACACAGGTGTCTCCTCCCACTGCCATTAGCAATGTGTTCAGCTGCAGGTGACCCCACAGCCCTGGCTTTGTGGGCTCCCGGCCTCTCAGGACAGCAGGCCTGGTCAGTGTCACCTTGGTCTGCTTCAGGCAGGGTGCAGGGACGCTGATGTAGCTCCAGATGTTACATCTCCATGGGCTGGGGAGAGGCACAGTGCCACGCCCTCCGACGCTCACTTCCAGAACACGAACTCTGGCACAGCCCAGCGCCCAGCTCAAGTTCCTTCCAGGACTCCCCAGCTGTCGGCGAGGAAGGGCTGCTGCTCACCCACCTGTGTGCTGGCACGTGGTCCCCGTCCGGGACAGCCATCGGGACCCACCACAGCATGGCTCCTTGCACGTGGTTTCTGAAGGGCACAGCAGGCACCGGACTCCACGATCTTGCTACAAAGTGGAGCTGCAGGCCAGATCTGAGACAGGCAGTGGCAGCTTGGCTCCTGGGGCTATCTCTCGTTATCAACACCATGCAGTGAGCTCTTGACATCCCGGGGAGGTCCCTGGGAGGGGGCCAGCACCCCAGGCATCTGGTAGTAAATGCTAGGGCATCCCCCCCAACCCCTGCTGTACCAGGTGACCCTGCCTCCCCTCCCCCACCAGCCAACACCACCACCTCACAGGAACAATGAAGCATTGTGGGGGCTTCTCAGGGGAGGCCAGCGGGCCAGGACTTGGGGAGGCCGTCTCTGGCCAAGAGCTCTCACCACCCTGTGGTCGGTATTGCTTCCTTACCCCTCGCCCCCTCCCTCCTGTGTGGAAGCTGAGGCTGAGCAGGGGACAGAACATCTGCCACACCTCTTCACACCTGCAGGCTCGGATCCTTCCAGAACCAGTCAGGCTTCCAAGCCCTGGGCCAGAGCAACGGCCTCACCTGTGTGACGGCGGCAGCACTGTGGGGCTCTCGGGACCTGGGCATGTGCTGAACAAGTGAGCCAGGCCCTGCCCCAGGCCACACGCCTTTCCTGGGATACCGCCAGATCAAGCAGCCCTTAATCAAGACATATCTTCTTCCCCAAACCTGCTCCCTGGGGCCTCCTGCAGGCCTGCACCCTGTACTGCAGCGCCCCTAGAGCCCTGGCTGCCCTGCTTCCTACTCAACTCCTGCTCACATGCACTCTGGGAGACAGCAAATGATGGTCCCAGTGCTCAGGCCCCCGACACCCACAGGGGAGACCGAAATGGAGCTCCTGATCCTGGCTTCGGCCTGCCCCAGCTCGGCCTTGCGGCCATCAGGGGAGTAAGCCCTTCCTTTCAATGCTCCTGTCACTCTGCTTTTCGAACAGAAAGTCAATCTCCAAAAACAAAACAAACAAAACCTACTTTTGGGTTTCCCCTTCATCTGGGCCCTGCCCTGTAGTTTTGCGGTAACTCACCCCTCAGATTGGAGACGGCGGCGTTCATCGGCCAGCTAGGTCACATGCGCTTCTCTGCTCTGAAGGGGCCCAGGGACCCTGCCCCAGCAGGGAGCACCCAGGGGGTCCCACACAACCATATCAGAGTTCCAGGAGCCCACCCTGGAGGCGGCTGAATGGGTGCGGGCACTGCCCGCCGACACCCGCAGGGAACAGAAGACGCAGGCCGATGATACATCCAGCTTTTCTACTTGTGGGGCCTGGTCAATTCCGACCAGAACAGAAATCAGGAACATAATTGTACAGTGTGGGGCGCAACACGTGCACACAGCTCAGCCCCACTCCCCCTCCCCCTCGGGGTTGTCCTCTCGTGGTGCCTCCAGGTCGTTGAAGTGGAAGTTGGCCATCATGTCGCGCACGGCCAGCATCAGTCTGTTCAAGCCCTGGTTGTGGTTCAGAGCCCCAGCAACTCCTTCCTCTGGCCTCTCTCCCTGTGGCAACGAGACACATCTGGGCTGGGACTCGGGAGGCGTGTGCTCTGACACCCAAGGACACCCATGCATTAGCATTTGGGCCCCAGACCCTCCCCAGGTCCCTGCCAAAGAGAAGGAGCTTTCAGAAACCAAACGAAGGTGCAGAAGCCATGTCAGGCCCAGGGAGCAGGCCCAGCAGCCACGCTGGCCGTGGGGCTCCCGCCTCAACTGCTCAGCAGACTGCACACAGGTCCTTCCCTGCGCCTGCGCCGCCTGCATGGCTGCAGACTCACACCCAGGTGGACTTGTCTACCAGCCCAGCAGGGACGGGCCAAGGCCGCTCCACGTACCTCCATGGTGTAATTTGGCAACAGGGACCTGAAGAAGAGGGCGATTGTGTTTCCATGGCTGACAGGACTTAGCCTGCAAGACAAGGGCAAGAAGGGCCACAGGACAAAACTCAGTGACTACCTCCAGTTTCCAGCCCCACTCACGACGGCCCTCGTCAGCTGTCTCCCACCCATCTCCCACTGGCAGGGTCAGGAAGCAGCCTTAGGGAGCCCAAGGACACAATGGAGGCCCTATGTCTGCACAGCATAGCAGATGAGGGCCCTGGGGTGGGCAGTGGCTCATTAACAGCTTGAGGACATCCCACATGGATGCCAGTTCAAGCCCCGGATGCTTCACTTCCAATCCAGCTCCCTGCTGATGTGCCTGGAAAAGCAGCAGAAGACAGCTCAAGTGCTTGGGCCCCTGTACCCCTGTGGGAGACCTGGAAGAAGCTCCTGGCTCCTGGCTTCAGCCTAGCGCAGCCCTGGCCATTGAGGGCATTTGGGGAGTGAACCAGAGGATGTAAGACCTCGACCTCTACCTCTACCTCCCTCTCTCCCTCCCCCTCCCTCTCTGTGTCTCTACCTTTCAAATAAATAAAGGCAAATGAAGAAAAGCTGTAGGTTCACTGTCTCCTCCAGCAGCCTACAGCTACTTATGTGTGGAGACCCCTGCCGGTGAGAGGTGGGGCTACAGCCTCTCTGCCACACACTGGCGCCCACACCGGATTTACCGGCAGGGCCCACAGAGTGAGGTTGAGCGAGCAGCTGCCACAGGACCACTCCCTCACTGGGACGAGGCCCAGTGCAGCAGAAGGTTCTTTTCATGAACACATGAAGAGTCCATAATTTCCACCCTGACCAAATGGAGAATTCAACAGGAGCTCTTCTCCAGTGCACACACAGTCTTGAGTTTTCAGACAGGATGCAGTCTACCCAGGCGCCTACCAAGGTCTGGAGAGCACGCGCTCCCTTCAAAAGGGAAATCTTTCTGCGACTCTTTGAGATGGGCCACTTGGTGGGCGATGGCCACTATTACTCAGCTTTAAAGGCCAGAAGGGGCCGGCATTGTTAAGCCGACATCTGCAGCACCAGCATCCCAAATGTGCACCGGTTCTAGCCCCGGCTGCTCCACTTCTGATCCAGCTCCCTGCTAAGGCACCTGGGAAAGCAGCGGAAGATGGCCCAGATCCTTGGGCCCCTGTACCCATGTGGGAGACCTGGAAGAAGCTCCTGGCTTCACCAGGCCCTGGTTGTTGTGGCCATTTGGGGAGTGAACCAGTGGATGAAGAACTCTCTCTCTCTAACTCTGCCTTCCAATAAAATAAAAACAAAACAAGGCCAAAAGGAAAGGCAAAAAAAAAAAAAAAAAAATCCTTGTTTGTGTCGCAGATTCTGTAACCCACATCATTTCCTATCCCACTGTCCTGCTCTCCTGGCCCTGGCCCTATGAACACCCCATATGCTCTGCTCCCGGCACAGGGCCTCCTGCTCAGCAGCAGCAGCCACACCGCCCTCTCTACCCCCCAGCCAACGCCAGCTCCTCTCACAGGCTGGCTGCCGGTGTTCCGGCAGGTCCTTATGGCAGCTTAAATTTCACATCTATAGACATGACAATTAGTGTCTACGTTCCCATCTTGACTGTGCCCCTGCTATACAATCTCACAGACAAGCACAAAGCAGGTCTGTGGTCCCACCAAATGTCACCCCCTCTCTTCCCCTGGGGACAAGGGAAGATCCCTGGAGCTCCTGTGATGACCTCTCAGCTTGTGCATAAGCAGAGGCCCTGAGTCCCAGGGAGCCCCAAAGCACGGATCTCAGAGCTAGGCAGGCAGGAGAGCAAAGTGGGAGGGGGTACCTCTCGGGTCTGGCGTAGGAGGAGATGGTGTCCAGGGGAGGCAGAGGGTCAAAGCCCATCACAGACTGTGTGGTCACATCCTTCAGAGAGGGAACAAAAGACACATGACAGCATGCTGCTGGGACGTCCACTAGGCATGACACTTCTGGGTGGCGGTGGGACAGCTCGGTGGAGTATGTGGTGGGAATCACCACTCCCACTTGACCCGTGTGTCACCAACTCTCATCTGGTGACTGCCAGCTACAGGGACCTGAGTGGCTGAGTCACGAGACACACACCTGCTGTCACTGCTGCCAGAACAAGAGGCCCAGCTGAGGGCAGGTCGGCTGTCAGTCACCAAGGGTGGCAGAGTAGCCAGGTACACCAGACGTGACTCAAGGCGTCCTGGACAGGCTCTGGCCTGCCCTTGTCTTACCCCTTATGACAGCACCAAGTTTTTCTCTGGGGTTCAGACGGTAGCAGCACACAAGATAGGTGCCAGAAAAAGACCCGACCCAGGACTGCAGAGAAGGCACACAGAGCCTGCAGCATAGTCACGGGACCGTGGACAAGCCCAGGAAGGACCTGCCTCTAGCAACGTCAATCATCTGAAGCGTGTGCATCCCCCACCAACACCGCCTCACAGGACGGGAGCACGCACGTGACCAACTCATGCTGGGAGCACGGCCTTACCGGGGGCAGGGCGGCAACAGCCCCCTTGATCTCGGAGAGGATCACGTGACGGTGGATGTTTCGGGGTGCACGCTGGTACAGCACCTTCCGCCTGAGGCCGGGGAAAAGAAGAGCAGGTCAAACAGCAGCGCCTGTGGGAGACGAGGGCTGTGGCCCAGCCGGGCCTGCCTGCGGCTCTGTCTCCCCACCCGGCAAGCCGAGCAAGCAGGTGGCCAGGGTTCACCTGACTGCATGGCCAATGCAGCAGGGCTGGCGTCGGGCCTGGCCCACGTGAACTGAAGAGCACAGGCCCAGGGCTGCGCCCGATGCAGCAGCTGTGGTCCTGAGCACTGGACCCCAATGCAGGGAAGGGGCAGCTCCCATCTCTGCCAGGTGCCTACCACCTAAGGCAGAGGCAGACAGCAGCAAGCACTGAGCAGACCATGCTCCCACATGCCCCACTGCCCCAGGAGGGAGCGGCTGAGACCAGTGGTCTCTGCCCATGCAGCTCACCTGCTCTCACAGATCTCCACGGCTGGGTCCCCAGCATCCACCGCCTGCAGAACCTCACGGACGTTCTCCTCCAGCCAGCTCATGGTGGCGGGTTCTTTCCAGAGGAAATGTGACCGCCCGAGATACAGGCTCACCAGCTGGCGCAGGGCGGGCGGCTGACTGTGGACAGAGGCACCTGTAAGCAGACCCCCGAATGGCCAGGGCCCCGCCCTGGAACCGGCTCCACTGCTGCGCACGGGGGTGGGGGAGGGTCCGGCCATGCATAGTGGCCTCTGGGGAAGAGGACACTGGCCCTGGCTGGGGGCTGAGGTGCACCCGTGCCTAGCTCTGTGCTCTTCTGCAAGTCGTTTGCACTCTTGAGCATGAATCACTTAATGGAAGCGTGAGCACACAGAAGGGACGGGATGTCTACAGACAGGGGCTCTGCACCTGGTTCCCCATGGGAACATTTCACTTTATTTTCCAGAAGAAATGTGAAAAGGTGGTCTGTGCCGACAGAGGAAGCAGGGTATGCTGGCCTGCCTTCCTGCCTGAACACTTGCCCCAGCGTGTTCTGCCCTTGGACTCCAGAGCCTTCCTCCAAGGGATGGCAGTCTCCCTTGGCCCCGAGGTCACCAGCCCAGGGGAGCACCAGCCTCACCTGTGGGCACCCATGCTCTGCACCCCTGGCACCCTACGGCACACACACGGGGCACCTTCCCTTCTTCACCTTATTTCCGCATCAGGTCCGAAGAAGCGGTGATTCACGACGGTGGCATCAGGCCGCACGCTGCAATACTCCAGCAAAGGCATGAGGACTGCAGGCGGAAGCAAAGGCTCCAATGTGCCCAGTGACCCCAGCCCCCAGGCAGAGGACAGGACACGGTGAGATCCTTGTCCCAGACACGACTTGGGTGTGTTAGGGTGGAGACAGCTGGACAGCCAGTGGGTCCATTCCGAGTTGCTGCTACAGGGAGCATCCTGGGTCTGAGGCTGGGGTATGTCCTCTTGGACCCTGGGGGCAGATGCTTGTCCCGCTGTACCCGAGAGACTTGCCCATGACCCTCAGCAGGCACAAGAGATCAGATGTGCTGATCATGAAGATCAGGCTCCACGGCAGAGTGGCAGAGGAGCCAGCAGTGCAGAGCTCCGGGTGTCAGGGCGGCAGCCCCTGGGTGGGGTGTGTGCCCTGGCACCCCGTCCCGAGACAGAGTCTGTCCAAGCCCACCCTGCATGCGGTGCTCTCTGGCTGAGCGGCAGTGACTCCCCCAGACAGCTGCCTGCTACAAGTTGTCAGAGATACCCACCATGAAGAGAGAGGCGGCACGTGGCCTCACCAGCCTGTGTCCCCAACAGCACTGCCCATGGGAACTCAGGTCACCATCAGCTGCATCTGACCCCAGATGAGGAAGCAGAGCCTTCCTAGACAGAGGAAATGAGCCTCTCTGCCTCAGTGAGAAGGCGGAGATCTTGAGCGAAGCCTCACGAGTTCTGCCCATGCTGAGAACGGCCTCGACCCCTCACTGGGTCCCCCAGAACCAACGAGGCAATGTGGACTCCAGGATGCTGCCCAGAGGACAAGTGGTCACTCAGTGTGAGCACATGGGCTATGCAACAACGTCCCCACACACAGCCAGTGCTGGTCAGGAGAGCCTCATCTTAGAGTAATTTCATGTATGCTCTTAGGGGAGGGTCGATTCATCCACCGTCCAACCAAACAGCAGCCTGACTGTATGTCCCTGTGTGCATTCGTGTGTGTGTTGGGGGGGAGGTGTGGGGGCGGCTCAGGGTGCTGAGTCTGCTGGGAGCCCTCGAGTACCAAGGCCCCTTGTTCTGCCTCCCAGCACAGCACAAGTGTAGCTCCTCTTCTGGCTGCCCAGGCTGCTGCCCGTCTACCACCTCTGGGCTGGGCCTGCCCCCTAGCACCAGAAACCACCTAACATATTGCACTTGTATCTTCTGGATAATTTGGCTGTCTCTTGCCCCAGGACGGAAGCCCAAGGTAGGCATCAGGCCGGTGTGCAGTGGGCTCACTGAGACGGGCTCGGCATCCAAACCTTCCTAACGACGGCAGGAAGTGCTGGGACCTGGCCTCCACCACCAGGAGGCGAGTCACTACCCAGGGCGGACCGCACACCCACCTCCAGGGAACATGGTGAGTGCCTGCTGGATCAAGAGGGAGGCCTTTTCCCTGGCCGAGGTGAGCTCGTGCTCCGGGAGCTCTGTTTGCTGACTCAGCAGGAAATACGCCAACGGAACAGAGAAGGCAAAATTTGGCAGCTGGGACAGGTTTCGATGAGCCTATAAGCGATGCACAAGCAGATTTGGGTCCTCGAGGCCACACAGACAATGTAAAGTTCACGGGTACTCCATGTCCCTCGATGAGCCCCTTGCTCACATGGGCACCACGGTAACTGTGCATGAAGGGCGCATGCACTCCTACCTGGGGGACTTTGTCCATGCAGAGGAGAGGGTGGGATCGGCGGCAGTGAGAGGAGGGCCTCAGAGCCACCCAAGAGCAACTGTCGACATCTCAGTGTGGAAAACTAACTTCAGAAGGGGCATCTGCTCCCAGCACCACTCCCGACTGTTTTTCCTGCCTTCCTCACGTGTGCATACAATTCAACGTAGCTTAGGTTTTCCATACCACAACGGGCTCATGGTCTCCACAGAGCTGTGCCCTTAGAAACCACCACAGCCGGCGCCGTGGCTCAACAGGCTAATCCTCCGCCTTGCGGCGCCGGCACACCGGGTTCTAGTCCTGGTTGGGGCGCCGGATTCTGTCCCGGTTGCCCCTCTTCCAGGCCAGCTCTCTGCTGTGGCCCGGGAGTGCAGTGGAGGATGGCCCAAGTGCTTGGGCCCTGCACCCCATGGGAGATCAGGAAAAGCACCTGGCACCTGGTTCCTGCTATCGGATGAGCGCGCTGCGCCGGCCGCAGCGCGCCAGCCACGGCGGCCATTGGAGGGTGAACCGACGGCAAAAGGAAGACCTTTCTCTCTGTCTCTCTCTCTCACTATCCACTCTGCCTGTCAAAAATAAAAATAAAAAAAAAAAAAAAAAGAAAGAAAAGAAACCACCGCAGACAACGCTCTGTAGCCACATTCTAGGGTTGTTTTCCCTAGGAATTTCTAGCTCCCTGTACGTGACACTGGCTGATCAATTATGCCAAATGTTATCCAATTCAAAAGGATGTACCACTTCTCACTGCACGTGAATGTGTGCCCAAGGAAAACCAAGCAGAGTGCGATCTCACCTTCCCATTCCCCCACAACCCCAGGCCCAACTGGGGGTCACCACACAGCTGCCCCTCCCCGTCAGGCATGATCCAGGAAGGACAGGCATCTGTTAAATCATTACTTCAATGTGTAATCCACAGAGAAGTTACTAATAAAGACACTTCATGTGGTTTTTTGTTGATGAGTGTGAAAATGGGCACCCTGGTCTGGGCACCTGAGCCAGGTGTCAGGGCCCCGGCCTGCCTTCCTTGCACATTAGTACAAGTCTGACAACGCACACATACTTGATCATGAGCATGTGGATGTGTCAGTCTAGCACTCCCGTGGTGCACAGCCACCCCACACTCAGGACTTGGGGTGCCCTCCCCAGGTGACCACATATGCTGGGTCCCTGTGCCAGCCCCACACAGTTCCAACTCTCCTGCAGCATCACACTGTACTGACCACAACAAACTCTCTGGTCTCTCTGACCACAACAAACGTTCACAGTTCCAGCAGTGCAGTCTACACACACAGGCCTGCATGTGTGTACATGGATGCATGTGCACTCCCACAGTGTGCACCTACAATCCAGCAGTGCGCATGCACACCAAGGGCTCTGACAGAGGCTGGAGGGTTCCAGACAGCAGAGGTAGCAGGGGGGAACCTGGGATCTGCTCTGGCTCCACCCTCAGCCTCACATTGTTTACCACAAGCTCTGAGTGACAGTACACGGTCACACCTACCTCCCACTCCTGGAAGAGGTGGATCAAGTACTCATAGTTGCGGGCCCGCAGGGCCAAGTGGTCGATCAGCAGCAGCATGCATAGTGGGTCCTCGTCTGGCTCCAGGCTTCGGGAGGCAGGGAAGTGGGCAGAGCAGAGGGGAGCAGAGGGAGCAGTCGTCACAGCCCAGTCTGCAGACCCCCAGCTCCGCAGGGAGGATCAGCAGCCCCAGGGCCCCTCACCTCAGAATGAGCTTGCAGTACTCCAGCGCAGTACGTGGGCAGCCTCGTTTCTCTAGGAAGCTCATCTGCTTGTAGAGGGCCAGGTAGAAGCTCCTGGGTCCAAAACAGTTCCCCATGAATTCCAGCAAGGGCACAGCAGCAAGGCCTCAGGAGACAGACCCGCCCAGGATGGCCGTGGCCCCTGCCCTCGGGCCTCCCAGTGCAGTGTATGCAGACCGAGAGCCTGTGCTCCGCTTGATGCAGTTAACTGCACATCTGCATCTTCAAAGACGAGCTTATTTGAAACTTAAAGCTTTGTCTACTATTTACCATCTAAGGGCACAGAGTTGAAATCCTCCAACATGATAATTACGATGTGAATCTATCAAATTTCAACAGATGCTGTTAGCACTGTTATAAAGTCCTAATGTGCTGTGAGGTTCAGTTATCCTGCTGACTAAGCATTTCATTAGAAGACATCAAAATGACACAGAGGAAAGCAGTGGAGAAAAGGGACAGCAGCCTGCGCTGAGGACCCTGAGGATGGCCAGAGGGAGGATCCTGGGACAGAGCCCGGCTGGTGAGGGCTGACGTCAAATGGTGGTTTTAGGGGAGACATTATGTGTGATGCTGCTGGGGCTGAATCTGAACTGCTCACTGATTCAACAATCGAGACACACGGCTGCCAGGCATCCCAGAGCACAGTAAACTCACTGGGGCCAGATCCTTCTGTGCAAACACAGGCGGTAATGACTGCAGGCCTCTCTTCTAAGGTGGACAAGTCAAGTTGGACCAGTCCTGTCCCTGAGCCCAGCCCTCTCACCTAAGAGCTTCCAGTGGAGCACACCTTGAGAGCAGCGACACCCGCCTGCAGCTGTCCCTGCGGTGATCCAGTGAGGCTCCAGGGAAAGGGCAGGTGAGACACTTGAGGAGCCAGTGCAGGGCGGGCTGTGCTCACCTGTTCTCAGGTCTGCGGTAGTCCAGCCGGCAAGCCCCACTGGTGAGACTGAACAAGGGGTGGAATGCACACTCCATGCTGTACAGCGCTCTCTCTGTGGACCAAACACAGGGGAGGGCGTCATGGCCACGCGGGGCAACTGTGTGGGCTCGCAGCAAGGAAAGGTCTAGCGAGATTACACCGAGGGCACAGGTGGAGACACTCTGCATGCCCTGAGGTGTGACTGAGGCTGCGTCCTATGTAAACCATATCCTCAAAAACCGGTGGCGCATGTGTGCAGTGGCTGGGGAGTGCCGCGCCTGGAGAGATCCTGAACATCATGGCGAGGGAGACCCTGTCTGCGTGACTCCAGGGGGGAAGTGCCCCAAATGGGCAAATCCAGAGAGAAACAGAGTCGATTTGTGCTTCCAGCAGCTGGGAAGGACAGCTTTTTTATTAAAAATAATTATTTTTGTTGTTGTTCTTTTTTATTGGAGAGGCAGAGAGACAGAGTGCTCTCATCATCCATTAGTTCACTTCCCAAAAGCCCACAAAGGCAGGGACCGGGACAGGTCGAAGCTGGGAATGCAATACAGGCCCACCAGACAGCAGGGACCAAGCCTCCCAGAGCATGCATGAGCAGGAAGCTGGAGCCAGGTCTCACACACCAGTATCCCTGCAGGGGGCGCAGACATCCCAACTGGTACCCTAGCTGCTAAGTAAGTAAATGCCTGAACCAGGGTTGTGTTTTTTAAGACACATATATGCATGTACACAGGTATCTCTCTACTTGACGAGCAGAGATGGAGAATCTCCATTCACTGGTTTAATTCCCCAAAGTGCCTGTCACAGCTAGGTCTATGGCAGCCTAAGCTGAGGTGGGGAACCCGGTTCAGGCTTCCCAGCGTGTACATACCAGGAAGCCAGAACCAGAAGTGGACCTGGGACTCAAAGCATTCTGGGCTGTGGGCATCTCCAGTGGTGTCTTCACCCCTGGGCTAAACATTCATCCTGGGGTTCTGGAACGGGTGACGACCATGTCCTAAGCCTGACTGAGGTGATGGTCGTACAGCTCTTGGTGTAAACTGTATACTTTAAAGGGGTTTCATGGCATATGGACTGTATCTCAACACAGTCATTACTTTGAAAATATCCTGGCAAACCTACTCGTATCCTCTGTAACAAATATCTGCCCACACCTGTGAACCTCAGCCGTCCTACGCGCAATGAATGAACAGGCCCCACCATACCGACAAGGTCTCGAGCCATCTCCTGATCCTCCTGAAAGCGGCAGGCGTCGCTGAGCTGCAGGAGGGAGTCCACGTGGTAGGGGCTGGTCTGCAGCAGGACCTGCAGGGCAGGGGCACCTCTGGAGGAAAGCCGCAGGCAGAGGCCTCCCCTCTCCCTCAGGCATTTTACTGAAGCTGGGAGAAGACATCACCAGGGTGACAGTCACAGTATCCCCAGGTAAAACAGGTGCTACGGCTGCTAAGCCACGCCACTGCTTGCCTTGAAGCGTGGACCTGGACTTGGCGCACGTGGGCTGGCGCCATCTCTCCAATGCTTCAAGAAAGGAGAATGGAAAATGCGTTCCTCTTTCTCCTAGGCAGAACACAACAGGGGACTGCCAAGAGCAACCTGCCCTGGGCAGCCATGAGGTTTGGAGAGGACGCGGACTGGCCGGCTGCCCCAGGAGCTGGGACATGACAGGTGTGGATGGAAGGCACTAAACACGCCTCCCTCTGGTCATGGGGTACAATCTGCCCTGCACAGAGTCACAGGAGGGACACAGGACCTAGCACAGTGGCAGCTACACTGCCCTGCCCCTGCCAGGAGCCGCAGGGCTCACGTACCACAATGTTGTTCGGCTCCATGGACTCCACGGCCAGCAGGAACTTGTGCTGTGCCTGCTGGTACTCCTCATTGTGCTCAAAGGCAAAGAAGGAAAGGCCTTTCTTCGACTCCAACAGCCGCATGGACAGACCTGAAGGACAGAGTGCTCGGGGAGGGTGTACAGGGGCTGGGCTGCTGGCACTCTGTAGGGATAGTGGCCCCAGGCAGTTTCACCCAGCACTGTGCTCTTCTTGGAGAGGACCCTGAGATGTCAAAACAACTGGAGCAAGTTGCCAGCGTCTGGAGCTGGACTGCCGCCAAGCCTCATGCTACAGTACACCAAGCTCTCTCCCAGAGTGCCCAGGGCCTGCTTCTCACTGCTGGGGCTACACCAGGAGCCAGCATCCTGGCTGCTTTGGTTTTCTTCAAAGATGTGTTTCCCCAGAGAACTCGGATCCAGCTCAATGTGGACGGAGCACAGAGTGGCCCAGGACCACGAGCCTGGCTAGTCTGAGTGGCATATCAGGGACAGGGACACACATGGGACACGGCTGGGCCAGACACTGCACCAGATCAAGTCTGGTTTGAAAGAATATCCAAGGTGCCTGTGAAAGGGCAGGGGGCAGGCAGGACTGGGAGACAGGCCTTTCTGTCTGCTGC
This sequence comes from Sylvilagus floridanus, assembly GCA_949820135.1. Taxonomy (NCBI): domain Eukaryota; kingdom Metazoa; phylum Chordata; class Mammalia; order Lagomorpha; family Leporidae; genus Sylvilagus; species Sylvilagus floridanus. Next base: position 83,855,530 of record OX463232.1, on the reverse strand, counting down.
TATGTCTGACTTTGGGTGTATGGGCCTCAGTTTCTTCTGATAAACTTGAGAAACTCAGTCACCCAGGACCCCCACCCAATAGGTCAGTGCTTCTCAGCCCTCTGCAGCCCTACCAAGGCCCAAGTTCTTACAACCACAGGGAACGAGCTCCCACCTGCTCTCTGCTAGGAAGGTAAGAGGCTAATGGGGGGGGGGGGGGGGGGCGGTGCAGCCAGATCAGAGGATGTCGTCAAAGAACCAGAGCTTATCCTCCAACAGCACTGGGTTCCAGGTGCTCAGCAAGTGCTGAGAGCACAGGAATCTTCTAGAAGCCCTGAAGACACAGGAGCAGGAGAGGCAGCGGCTGTGGGGGCTGTGCAGTGCTGACAGTGGCTTCTCTGCCCCAGGCTCTCTGAGGGCCCAGCATCCTTGACAGACACTGACTCACCTCTGCACTCTTTTCTTTACATTATGAGTGCTGAGCTGTTTGCAGTAAGACACAAAATTACTGCACTTTTAACAACAAACTCAACTATAGTACCCACGGGAGAAAGGCAGACAAGAGTGTCAAAGAGACTCGAGGAACACACATGGATGGAACCTGGGAGATTCTCAGCCACCAGCACCAGTGTGCTCAAGCCCTGAGGTGGTGAGAAAACACCGAACCCGGGGCCGCACACTGGCTTCACACAAATGTGGGGGCCCAGCCCAACCGCTTCTAGCATCGGCCACTGCCCCGACCCCCACAGACCCTCACCTGGTTTGCTATACCGGGGCCAGGTGCTCTTGGGGGTTGTCAGCCACGTACACTTGGGGTACACACGCTGTCTCTGCCGTGGCCTGGGAGAAGAGGACACAGCTTACCTCCTGTGGCACATGGGGACCCAGCCTTGGCTGCTTCATGTTCGCAATGACTTGTGGGAGACCACGGAGCATAGGAAGCGGCAGGGAAGGGTGGGGATGGGTACTGCCCCAAGGACGGAACACAGAGAAACAGTGCAAAGCAGCCACTGCCTGAAGCCAGAGAAATAGAAAGATTCACCCAGTCTAGCAAAAAGGCAGGAGTAAGAAGAAAACCTAAAAATAAAGGACACAGAAGTGAGACTAGGGCCAGCACTGTGGTGCAGCAGGTTAAGCTGCCATCTGCAATGCCATCAGCATGCCCTGAGTGCCAGTTCAAGTCCCAGCTGCTCCACTTCTGATCCAGCTCCCTGCTAATGTACCTGGGAAGGCATTGGGAGATGGCTCAAGTGCTTGGGCCTCTGCCACCCATGTGGGAGACCCTGGCTTTGGCCTGGCTCAGTCCTGCTTGGCCATTTGGGGAGTGAACCAGTAGATGGAAGATCTCTGTCTCTCCCTCTCCCCGTAACCCTGGAGGATAAGCCTGAATATGTGAGGACCTCGGCAAACTCCTGGAAGCAGCACGGAGGGCAGCAGTGAGAGGATGTTGAGCTCCTCGAGAAGGGAACAGGGCCTACCCTCCCCGCCCAGGCAGAGCTCCCATTGTTCCTGGATGGCAGCTGTTACAGGCGCCACATGCTCACTATTGTTCGAATATTCTGTCCCTCTGAACACATGCAAGGATTTGATCCTCAAAGTCACACTCTAACAATATTAACAGGATGGAGAGGCAACCCCACCGTGGTGCTGAGACAATTAAGTCTGGATACGGCCATTAGGGTGGGGACTGCCCCCCGCTAGGATCCTGGTGATTCTGTAAGAAGGGGGACACCAGGGTGGACAAACAGACACAAAAGCTGCCATGAGCCACCTGGGACTCTGCCAGGAAGTGACATAGCTGTGGGAGGGCCTTCCCCAGGACTTGTGCCACGCGGTCTGCACATCCAGCCCCCAGACTATGTGCTCAGGAACCTGCTCTTCTACCAAGAAGGCTGCCCTGAGGGCTCTGCTGGACCAACACACTGCACACCCTGGCTGAGAAGCCTTGCAGCAGGCAGAGCAGTGTTGGGAGCGGCAGGGAGGCTGCTGGCACTGCAGGATGGCCATGGGTGCCTGGATGTTATTCTCTAGGCTCTGATCACCTGAATTACTGAGTTCAAGCTAAACAAAAAGAATGAATACAGAGTTGGACAAAAAGGCCTATTTCATTTGTCATAAGAAAACCAAAAACTGGGAGAGAAAAAAACTGTGTAGTAACCAGGGTCAAAGCATGAAGGATGCTAACATGGGGTCCAAATCTGGGTAACTGGTAGGCTGCAGAGTGGGAAATGACTGGACACTTGAAACCGTTCTGCAGAATCGCAGGTGTGGCCTGGCCTGGTCCCAAAGTCACTGCAGTCATCTAGAACAGCCTGGAACAAGGCGGCCTTGACAGATGCTAGGAGGTGAGGTGGGAAGAGGTGTAGAGGAGGGTTCAGAGAACCTGACAGCCAGCCGTGGACCCCACAGGGCAGTGGGGTGATGCAGAAGGGGCCAGGAGGTGGTTGGGGGAGAGGGGCAAGCGGCTGACATCATGTCACACCAGGAAGAGAGCAAGGCCTGGGTTCTGTGGAGATTCTGAGCACGAGGAGAAAGAAACAGATACATATTCAGACTTTGTCACAGAGCAGCAGGACGAGCAGTGGGTGGGGGAGGAAGAGGGAGCAGTGGCTTCTCAGTCAAAGTCTTTTGGTATCACTTAAAAGCTCAGAAAAATGACAGTAGTGGGGTGGCTACTGTAGCACAGCTTAGGCTGTAAGCCGCCAGTTGGGATTCCATATCAGAGTGCCTGGGTTCAAGTCCTAGCTCCGATTCTGACCCGACTTCCTGCTAATGTGCACGCTGGAAGGTAGCAGTTCAGTAGTTCGGTCCCTGTCATCTATGAGCGAGACCCAGATTGACTTTCAGACTCTCAAGCTCAGAGTGGTCCAGTACTGGCTGCTGTGAACATGTGGGGAGTGAACCACCGTATGACAGATCTCTGTCTGTCTCTCCCTGCCATCTGCTTTTCCAATACACATAAACAAACAAAACAGAAAAAAAACACCAAAAAAGTGTAACACTACAGCAATAAGTGGGATTATTAACTGATCACCACCACTTAACTGTAACATTATTATTACAAACTAATCAATAAATAACTATAACTTGCAGAAACAGGATCATGCAAATGGAACGAAATTGCAGATACAGATCAAGCAGGCGTCAAGGGTGGGGAGAACAATACGGGGTGACAAAGGTGACATCGTCAACAGTTCAAGTATTTTTCATTAATATTCCAAAAAGAATATAAAAGTCTTTAGTCGGAATAATTTATCAAAAACCTAAAGCAAAGTATAAAGCAAAAATTGTGAAACATAAGGCAAATGTGAGCAAACGGCCTATGAGAAGAGCAGACAACCCACTGGTCCTTGAGGCCGGCGCTGTGGCACAGTGGGTTGAGGGCTGCCTGCTTCAATTCCTGTCCAGCTTTTCTGCTAATGCACCTGGAAGGCAGTGCAAGTCTTGGGCCCCTGCCGCACACAGGGGAGATCTAGATGGAGTTCTCGGCTCCCGGCTATCATCCAAGTATGTGCGCTAGGTCCATCAGTAGGAATCTAGATTGGGAGTGGAGGCGGGATTTGATCCTAGGCACTGCAACATGGGACCCAAGCATCCTAATGCTGGCCTCACGACAGATTTTGAAATCATATACCTGCTGTGGATGGGAGGACAAATGTGTCTCTGTCGGTGGGCCAGTCTTTCCAAGGGCAATTTGGCAATATGTAGGGAACTGGAAATATCCATTCCTGGACAATTTGATACAGATGCCCTCATCTGCAGGGGGTCCATGCAGGCAACATCCGGACACAGTCTGATAAATGTGTCAGTAAATGATGCTTATGTAACTCAGTGCAGAAAACCACTCTTAGGACTCAGAACCTGTAAAACCAGAGCATGGCACAGAACTTCCTCCACCATCATGTGGGACAGGAAGTGTGGGGTGTGCAGAAACACCCTGGGAAGATACAGAGACTCATCAAAACAGAGTCAAAGGAAGTTACCTGAAAATCCCCACCCCTCACCATTTTTATTTAAAAGACAAAAACAGAAAGATTTTCCACCTGCTGGTTCACTCCCCAGTTGCCTTCAACAGTGGGCTAAGCCAAAGCCAGGAGCTGGACCTCCTTCCAGGTCTCCCATGTGGGTGGCAGGGACTCAAGGTACCTGAGCCATCACCTACCGCCTCCCAGGGTTCATGTTAGGAGGAAGCTGGATGGGAAGTAGAGTAGCCAGGACTCAAACCAGGCACTGAGATACAGGACAGGAACATTCCCAAAGTGGAGACTCAACCACTGTGCCGAATGCCTGCCCCTGTTTCTTAATGTAAAATTTTTATTTTTATCTACTTGAGAGGCAGAGAGAGAGACACAGAAAGAGTGCCCATCTACTGGCTCATTTCCTAAATTTCCACATCATACAGGGCTGGGCAGGGGTTGAAGCCAGGAGCTAGAGGCGCAATACAGGTCCCCGATATGGGTGGCAGGGACTCAAGTACTTCAGCCATCACCACTGCCTCCCAAGGCCTGCATCAGCAGGAAGCCAGACAGGAGCTGGGATCGTGAATGGAACCCAGAGGCGCTGGTGCCGGATGTGGGCGTCTTAAGTACTATACAAACACCTCCCCACCCAGGGCCTTTTCATTGGCTTCAGGAAAGTGCCTCCCTCCCTGCAGACAGCCCAAAAAGGAACCAAAGTTTCCATCAGGCAGCTTACAGTAGGTCTTACCTTTGTTCACCCAGCACTGCGCGAGCACCAAAATACCTTTTCAGCTCTGTGTCTGGATTCAAGTGTCTAGAGAAATGGAAATATTAGCAAGAAAACTTAAACCCTCCTGCAGTGATCCTGGACGTTCCAGAGCCATCTGAGAACCCAGCAGCAGAACAGCGATTCTGGCCACAACGGTAACCTCCAGGCCTACCTTCTCTAAGGCCACCCCCACGTGTCGTGAGACCCAGGGAACAGGGCTCCCGCAGGGCATCAAAGGGGTGCAGTGGGTCCTTCTGTGGGAAGGTAAGGCACCTGGGCAGGTGTAAAGCACATGGCAACCATCTGCCTGCAAGGCCGAGTGGGGGCAGCGAGTCAAGAACGTCTCTCCCTTTTCAACTGGAGACAATCTTGGGGCGGGGGGGCACGTAAAGAGCAACACTAGACCCCGACAGCATGGACGAGGCCCCTTCTCTTCAGCCTTGCTCCTGTTTGCTGCTGGATGCTCAGTGACAAACTCTGGCCACTTTTAAACTCAGCAGTTCCGCCTTGTCTGGAAATTAAATAGTGCCAATCTGTGTTTTAAAATGACTTTCTCTTCCCATGCAGTGGAGTTGAGGCCGTACCTGTGCTCCACGTACAGGACGTGCTTCTTGGAGCTCAGGAGAGGGGGCCCTGGGCGGCTTAACCCACTGCTGTCCTCAATCCTCTCCAAGATGCGGTCGATATCTTCCAGTCCATTTTCCTAAAAGCCCAAGACAACCTATTAATCTCCACACTGACTTTTTGAATGTTAAAGTAATACCCAAGTGATTTTTATAAGAATTACTAAGCTGTATTTACTTCCTAAAGAACAGGGTACTTTAAACATTCTATGACATATATTTAGACAAAAACAAAAGGTGTTTTGCACGAGGAAGCTCAGAAGAGAATCACAGAACCCTGCAAACCCTCGGGTCACAGACGAGGCTGCCAGTCTCACACACAGGCTGCTTGCGTGGGGACTTCCCAGCCCAGCTGAGCTGTCGGGACAGATGAGGACGCACAATCTTGGAAACAGACTTCCTGGGGACAGCCAGTTGGTTCCCACGCCCCACCACTGAGTCCGTCAGGATGAGGAAAGGGGACAGAGGCAAGCATCACCCAGGGTGATGGGCAACGGTCCTGCCAAGGCCCCTCTGTCACAAGGACACGATTCCTAACGCATGCTGGACACACAGAAAGAAGGGAACAAAGACAGAAGCAACAGGAGCTAAGCTCCTCCTCCCTGACCTCCTGAGCAGCCACACTCCTAATGGTGACAAAAAACCAACTTCTTTCACCACGGCTGCAGGAAACAGGCAGAGGACAAGCCAAAGCCACGCCTGACACGTACCGAAGTCTCTCCTGTGCCGGTTTTCTTATTTTTCTGTTTCTTTTTCTTCTTTCGGAGTTTGCTACTTGCATGAGACTAAATGAAAGAGGCACATGTGAACCAGTGGAAAGAGAAGGACAACCTCAGAAACTGACAACCAAAGCAGCAAGCTCAATTCTCCCTCCTCTAAGCAGGCCCAGCCCCTCCCTCCCCACCCAGGACATCCCTTCAAATCGCATCCTTTGATGAGACAGTGTGGCCTTTCTCTCCCACCCTTTCTTTCATATATATATACACATGAAAGGTTTTATTTATTTATTTGAGAGGTAAAGTTACAGAGAGAGACAGAAAGGTCTTCCATCTGCTAGATCACTCCTCAAATGGCCGCAATGGCTGCAGCTGGGACAAGCTAAAGCCAAGAGCCAGGAGCTTCCCCCAGGTCTCCCACATGAGTACAGAGACCCAAGCACTTGGGCCATCTTCCATTGCTTTTCCAGGCCACAGCAGACAGCTGGATCGGAACAGGAGCAGCTGGAATAAGGAACGGTGCCCGTATGGAATGCTGACACCGCATGCAGAGGTGGAGGCTTAGTCTACTATGCCACAGCAGTGGTACCCCACCCCTGACCCTTTCTTGATGGGCTGTGGGCTACCCCAGAGCTTACAGTTCAGCCCAAGCTCACAGTGGCTCATGGGCACTAACCTCCCCACCCTCCAGCTCTCCTTTATCACCCTGTCAGCACAGCCATCGTGGACACGAGGGTCATGCTGTGCCAAGGCTGTCTCACACTGACCCCCTGTGCCTCTGCCCCTCACTCTGCCACCTTCACCTGGCCTGCTCCTTCTAAGTCAGCCTATCAAGACCCCAACCGTAACTAGGGGCCTGCTCGGCTCTCTGGGTCCGCGCTCCCATGTCTATTGGTCCTAGGGCACAGATTCATCTGCAGGGACCAGAAGGCTTCGAGTGAACATCTTCGGGATCAAAGAGGAAACCCTCCCTCAGGAGCTGGCATTTGGCCCAGTGGCTAAAATGCCCGTGTCCCACACCAAGTGCCTGGGCTCAGTCCTGGGCTCTGGCTCCTGACTCCAGCTAATGTACATTCTTGGAGACAGCAGGTGATGGCTCAAGTAGAGGCACTCCTTTCTGTCACATGAGAGACTTGAACTGAGTTCCCAGCACTTGGTTTTGGCCTGGCGTAGCCCTGGTATCTAGGGAGTGAACCAGCAGACGGTAAATTTCTGTCTTTAAAATAAATAAATAAAGATTTAAAAAAAAACAAAGCACACACACAAACTTAAAAACCCCTCCCATAGGGATCCTGTGGGAAGACCCCCGTTCTTCGAGGACCCTCCTCTGTGGCGTGATGCGCATTCCTCCCAGCACCCAGGCCGACGGCCCACAGTTAGGAGGACACGCTACACGTGGACACAAACTGCTGCGCAGACCCAGGCACCCTGATGTCACTACTGGCCTTGGGGATTTCATGCAATTCTCATCAGGGGAACTGGGCAATGAACAGAATCCAGCTCAGAAAATGCGAGCACAGCAGGTATGGCTGAATGCCCGCTGGCCCTGCTCTCTGACACTGGCCCATGGTCTCTCATACCTGCTCTGGAGGCACTGTCTTGGCCACTTCTGCATCTCTTCTGGGCTCTGTGCTTCCGTGTTGAGCCCTTGCTTTGTTCCCTGATGCCATGGAGTCTGCCAGGGCACAGCCAGACCTGTCTCCGTTTCCCACAGGGTCATCCTCCAGGTCCTCAATGTGGATCTGGAAAAACAGGTTGGACAGGAACAAGGGCTTTGCCTGACAAAGCAGTCATGATGTGAATGGCAGTGCAGAGAAGGCACAGCCAAGAGAGTTCTGAGCTTTTCAGCAAGTTCTTTTTTTTTTTTTTTATAAAGATTTATTTATTTGGAAGTCAGAGTTACACAGAGAGAGAAGAGAGGCAGAGGGGGGAGAGAGAGAGAGAGAGAGAGGTCTTCCATCCGTCAGTTCACTCCCCAACTGGCCACAACGGCTGAGGCTGTGCTGATCCGAAGCCAGGAGCTTCTTCTGGGTCTCCCACACGGGTGCAGGGGCCCAATGATATGAGCCATCTTCTATTGCTTTCCCAGGCCATAGCACAGAGCTGGATCAGAAGTGGAGCAGCCGATATGGGATGCCGGCGCTCCAGGCCAGGGCGTTAACCCGCTGCGCCAAGCGCCGGCCCCTCTAGCAAGTTCTGGCTCAGGCTGCCTCAGTCAGGGGGCCCCCGAGAGACTCCGTGTTCTCTACCTTCAAGGATGACACAGTGAAGCAGCACCATCATCGTCCCATTCACTGAGCACCACCCAAAGGTGAAAGTTAAAATGCATGGCTCAGCCAGGGCACTGAAGTCCTTCTTCCTATGCAATCCTCAGCTCATGTACAGTGGCACACAGGACGCACCGAGGATCCACCTGCCCACAGACTGTGATGACAGAAGTCACAGTTGTCTCAGCATCTGTGGGCCTGTGGACAGCTGCATCTGCAGATTCTCTAGTCTCTTACATAAAATGGTGTAGGATTTGCACATAACCCATGTACAGTCCTTTGTATATTGTAAATCATCACTAACGTAATGTAAGCACTGTGTGAATGCTGTTACACTGCATCCTTTAGAGAGAAAATAAGAAAAGCCTGTACTTGCATTTCTTTTTAATTATTTCTGCTCCATGGTGGTTGAATCCACAGACATGGAGGGCAGACTGCACATGGAAACCAGTGGAGCCCCAAACAGCAGTGAGAATGAGTGAGTCACAGCTGGGTAGACAGGTATGCATGCGTGCGTGCGCACACACACACACACACACACACACACACGAGTAAATCTAAGCATCATGGCACTGAGTAGAGAGACACACTCTTGGGAGGGGAGACAGGCAGTGGGGACTACAGGGGAATGGTACAAGTCATGAGAAAAGTCTCAGTACTTCAGCAAATAAACGAATGGCCGATAACACTTCATAAACCAGCAGGTCAACTGTGAAGTGCAGAAATAGATAAATGCAACTTTATATTCAAAATATAAAGCTCAAAAAATAAGAATGAAATCAACTCCAACCCTTGCAACCCTGAGAGAGTTTTAAAATAGAAGTGGGATCAGCTTTCCGTAGTGACTTCGTTGATGGGGATCAAAGGCAAATGCCACTACTACTGTTCTCACCTGGGTGCCACTGCAAAGCTGGCATCCTGTATCAGACTGCCAGTAGAGTCTCGGCTACTTCACTTCCAAGCCAGCTCCCTGCTAACGGTCTGGGAAAGCAGTGAAGACGCCCAAGCGCTTGGGCCCCTCCCATGTGGGAGACATGGATAGAGTACTAGGCTTCTGGCTTTGGCCTGGCCCCGACCTAGCTATACTACCATTTAGAGAGTGAACCAGTACATGGAAGATCACCTGTCTGTCTCTATTTTAAATAAATAAGTAAATAAATAAATGTCGGGGACAGCGCTGTGGCCCAGCCTGTGGCACCAGCATTCCATATGGGCGCTGGTTCGAGTCTTGGCTGCTCCACTTCTTCTGATCCAGCTCCCTCCTGATGCACCCACGAAGGTAGTAGAAGATGGCCCAAGTCCTTGGGCTTCTACACCCATGTGGAAGACCTGCAAGAAGCTCCTGGCTCCTGGCTTCAGATCGGCTCAGCTCCAGCTGCAGCAGCCATGTAGGGAGTGAACCAATGGATGAAAGACCTCTCTCTGAAACTTTTCAAATAAATAAAATAAATCTCTTTTTTTTTTAAAAAAGGAGAGACAAGCCATAAACAGGAATAAAATATTTTTTAAATAATAATAAATAAATGTCGAGCTACAGCTCAATTGAAACAACAATGCTGTACACACAGGCACGTCACTAAGCAATTCTGCTGACAGCGCACAGTTCATTGCCACCTATGCTGGCCTCCACCAGCAGGACGTGGCGTCAATCACCTCGAGATAAATCTTACTAGCCACTGTGAAAGCAGAGCCACATCTGTCCAATCCTACCTGCCAAAACGAGCCGGGAGGCTATGAAGAACGAACCTTCACACACACCAGCCTCTGTGGGAACTGCCCTAGAAACTTCTCCTAACCACAGCTTTGGGGCATGTGTTTAAGATGCATGTAGTCAAGATGTTGTGTCCCTGGGCCGGCATTGTGGCTTAGCGGGTAAAGCCACCACTTGCAGTGCCAGCACCCATATGGGGAGACCTGGCTGTTCCACTTCTGATCCAGCTCTCTGCTATGGCCTGGGAAAGCAGAAGATGGCCCAACTCCTTGGGCCTCTGCACCCACATGGGTGACCTGGAGGAAGCTCCTGACTTCAGATCAGCGCAACTCCAGCTGTTACAGCTATTTGGGGAGTGAACCAGCGGATGGAAGATATCTGCCCCCCCCCAACTATGCCTTTCAAATCAATCAATCAATCAATCTGAAAGCAAGCAAGCGAAGTAGAACTCAAACCCAGACACTCCTCTATGGGATGTGGGTGTCCAAGCAGCTTCTTAACCACTGCATCACTCACTCACCACTGGACCTGTTTCTGAATTACCAGTTCTGTTGTGCTGCTCTATTTGTCCAAGTTTCTAATACCATAATACCACACCATCCTGATGCTTTACAGAGCCTGGAAACGAGGTGGAGTTTTCTGAGGAGTGTCTTGGCCATGCCAGATCTTCTGCATTTCCATGTGAACTGTATGATCAGCCTGACCACAAAGCCTGCTCTGCAGCCTGTAGACTAAGAAGGACTGGACTCGACCAACCTGAGGAAATGACGTTCCGATGTCAGTCTTCTATCCCTGAACATGACGTCTATCCCCTCACATGTGCTGTCACTGTTCCCAGCAATACTTTGTGTTTTTCAGTACAGATATATTCTGTATTTTTCACTAAATTTATCCTTTAATATCCGAGATGTTTTTTAAATTTTTGTCATTTGAGAGGCAGAGAAACAGACAAAATCCGAGTCTCCTATGTGGGTGGCAGGGACCCAACTATTCCAGCCATCTCTGCTGCCTCCCAGAATGTGATTCAGCATGGAGCTGGGACTGGGAACCCTAACTGACAGAACTGTGGGACAGCCCGTTGAAGGTACAGGTGAAGCTTTACAAATCCAACAAAAGAAACAGAAGAAAACAGACAAACCCACAACTGATTGTGAAGCTTTAAAAACTGTGCCTTCAACGACTGCTCCACAGCTGCATCCAGCCGACAGTTTCCAGAAAGAGCAAAGCTGTGGGCCCACGCCTGCATCTCCTTTTCTGTGAAGTGGGCCCCCAGTCTGTGACATACTATCTGGGATCCCACGCAGGTGGACAGTGCCTAGACAGTGAGGACGGCTGAGACTTGAGGACAGGAGGCACAGCCCTATCTGGAATGAGTATGTACCTGTTCTTTGCAGAATGAATGGCTGGTCCTTCAAAGATGGAAGGATCTAAAGCAGCGTAGGGAGTGTACATATTTATGCAGTAAATGACTGAACTCTTAATACACTAAAATCACCATGATGCACATTAAAAGGGTTAAATTTGAGTTGATAGTTTTATTCTACAAAATTGTATTTAATTTTTTTGAATTTGAAAGGCAGAGGCAGACAGAGAGGTTTTCCATCCACTGGTTTACTCCTCAAATGGCAACAATGGCTGAGGCTGGGCAAGGTCAAAACCAGGAGTCTGGAGCTCCAGCCAGGTCTCCAACATGGGTGGAAGCCATCACCTGCTGCCTTCCAGGACGTGCGTCTGCAGCAAGATGGAATCGGGAGCAGAGCCAGGACTGGCATGGGATGCAGGAGTCCCCAAAGGTGTCAAGGAAAGCATAGGGGCCAGCACTGTGACACAGTGGTTTAACACCCTAGCCTGAAGCACCAGCAACCCATATGGGCACCAGTTTGAGTCCCAGCTGCTCCACTTCCCATCCAGCTCTCTGCTTTGGACTGGGAAAGCAGTAGAAGATGGCCCAAGTCCTTGGGCCCCTGCATCCATGTGTCCCACCCGGAAGAAGCTCCTGGCTCCTGGCTTCGGATCGGCGCAGCTCTGGCCATTGCAGCCAATTGGGGAGTGAACCATCGGATGGAAGACCTCTCTCTTTTCTCTCTGCCTCTCCTCTCTCTGTGTAACTCTGACTTGTAAATAAATAAATAAAACTTTAAAAAAAAAAAAAAGGAATGCACAAAACACCCACCCCAATACATACTTTGTAAAGATATATGTATTTAATTACTTGAAGGCAGAGCAACAGAGAGGGAGACAGAGAAAGATCTTCTGTCTGCTGGTTCACTCCCTAAATGGCCTCAACAGCTAGGTCTGGGCCAGGCTGAAACCAGGAGCCAGAAATTCCATCCAGATCTCCTACATGGGTGGCGGTGGCCCACTTGAGTCATCTTGTGCTGCCTTCCTAGGTGCATCAGCAGGGAGCTGGATCAGAAATGGAGCAGCTGGGATTTGAACTGGTGCCCCAAAATGGGATTCCAGTGTAGCAAGAAATGGCTTAACCCAGTTCACCACCAGACCCACCACCAGCATTTTCAATAAGCTGTTTTTCACCTGCAGTATTAATGGGGGCAAATATTCACCATATACACATCTGACACAAAACATGCATTAAAATACACATAGAATTCCTATTAAACAGTAATAGGAAGACAATCACATAAAAATGGGCAAAGAAATGTGAAGGCACTTCACGTAAGATAAACAAATGACCAGGGAAATGCAAATAAACAAAGAGAGATGGCATTGCATAGCCACAGAACACCTGACTGCAAAGATGGGCAGTGCCTAGTACAGAGAGACAGGCTGGGCAAGGCTGCCTTTGCCTCAAAAAAGGGTCTGCAGTCTTTTCACGTCCCAGGTGTTCAGTCGAGCAGAAAGTAAACACGTGTCCACAAAAGACTTCTATACAAATGTTCGCACAGCTTTAGTCCTAATACCCCAAACTGGAAATAACACAGGCATCGACCAAAAAGTAAATGGATGAACATGTGATTGTGCACACAGTGTGTGACTACTCCGCAGCAGAGGAACAAGCTGGGATACCACAGAAAAGAGTCAACTCACAAGCATAGGATGAGCAAGAACAATCAGACGCAGAGAGCAATTCTGTACAACTGCACACAGACCCCGGAAACAGCCATCTCTCACCAACAGACAGCAGACACACAAGCTGGAAACAACTCCTCAAACACAGAACCTGGAAAAGGCACCTCTCACCGACGGACAGACAGCAGGGGCACAGGCTAGAAACAACTCCTCACACACAAACCTTGGGAGAGGCACCTCTCACCAACAGACATACAGCAGGGGCACAGGCTGGAAGCAACTCCTCACACACGGAACCTGGAAAAGGCACTTTTCACTGACATACAGTGGTGGTGACAGTGGGTTGACACAGCTGTCAAACTCAAACCATACACTTTAAATGGGTGTCTTTTATTACACACAGATTATACTTCAACTAAGCTGATTTTTATTTATTTGAAAGGCAGAATGACAGAGAGAAAGAGGACATCAGAGCTACAAGGTGACAACACCTGCAGTGAGCACAGTCAGATCTACAAGGGGACGGGGTCAGCAGTGAGCACAGTCAGAGCTACAAGGTGACAAGGGTCAGCAGTGAAAACATCAGAGCTACAAGGTGACAATGGCTACAGTGAGCACAATCGGAGCTACAAGGGGACAACGGCTGCAGTGAGCACAGTCAGAGCTACAAGGCGACAATGGACCGGCAGTGAGCACAGTCAGAGCTACAAGGGGACAATGGCTGCAGTGAGCACAGTCAGAGCTACAACGGGACAGGGGTCAGGAGTGAGCACAGTCAGACTACAAGGTGACAATGGCTGCAGTGAGCACAGTCAGAGCTACAAGGGGACAACGGCTGCAGTGAGCACAGTCAGAGCTACAAGGCAACAATGGACCGGCAGTGAGCACAGTCAGAGCTACAAGGGGACAACGGCTGCAGTGAGCACAGTCAGAGCTATAAGGGGACAGGGGTCAGCAGTGAGCACAGTCAGACTACAAGGTGACAATGGCTGCAGTGAGAACATCAGAGCTACAAGGTGACAATGGCTGCTGTGAGCACAGTCGGAGCTACAAGGTGACAAGGGCCAACAGTGAGCGCAGTCAGACTACAAGGTGACAATGGCTGCCGTGAGCACAGTCGGAGCTACAAGGTGACACTGTAGGATGGACACCAGACCCCCATTTGTGCTCTGCCTCCTCCCCAGGAAGCCATCGCCAATCCCTAGATGTGTTTTTGAGTAAGGCACTCACACTCAGGATTGCACATTTCTAGGAAAGTTTTGTTCTCTTGACTCAGTGTATTGTATTATGTCTGGTCTGACCACATGCCCAGGATGCACTAAAGGCTATACACTTCAGTGGATTTAATCCTGACAGTACCTCAGGTTAACAATAACATGCCCAAAGTTTCGTTAAGTATTTTGTTCAAATTCTCCATCTGTGAAGGGGTGGAGCGAGATCCACAGGCAGCACTCTAGATACTATTTATCTTTTTTTTTTTTTTTGACAGGCAGAGTGGACAGTGAGAGAGAGAGACAGAGAGAAAGGTCTTCCGTTGCCGTTGGTTCACCCTCCAATGGCTGCCGCGGACGGCGCGCTGCGACCGGCGCACCGCGCTCATCCGATGGCAGGAGCCAGGTGCTAGGTGCTTTTTCCTGGTCTCCCATGGGGTGCAGGGCCCAAGCACTTGGGCCATCCTCCACCGCACTCCCGGGCCACAGCAGACTACACAGTAACTATGTGTAGGCCTCCTGGGAGGTGGGGACACACAAACAAGAGTTTCTGTTTTCATGATGTTGATACTCCACTACAGGATACAACTGATATAAAGTAAGTGGACTAGACAGTCTATTAAGTATGTTCAGTAATAAACTTCAGCAGAAAAGAAGACCAGAAAAAGAGATGGGAGAACAGCAGTGACTGCAGTTTTTAAAAAGTTATTGAGGCAGACAGAGATGGAGAGCGAAGATCACCCATCCACGGTTCACTCCCTAAATACCTACAACAGCCAGGCAGGCCAAAGGACATCAGAGCTACAAGATGACAACGGCTGCAGTGAGCACAGAGCTACAAGGTGACAAAGGCAGTGAGGACATCAGAGCTACAAGGTGACAACGGCTGCAGTGAGCACAGTGGGAGCTTTGAATTCGATCTGAGTCTCCCACATGGGTGGCAGGAGCCCCAGGATTTGGCCATTCTCTGCCCACTCCCAGGGTGTGCGTCAGCAGAAATGCTGCTGAATCCGAGGTGCAGAAGCCGAGCTGAGAACCAGGCACTCTGAGGGGGAGTTCAAAGCCACACCCCAATCTCTGAGCCAACACCTGCCCTGACTGCAGCTTTAAATCAGGCGGCAAAGCCAGGCATGAGCCGGCAGGCGGCACCTGAGCCAAGCCAAAGGGCGGTCAGGGGGTCAGACATGTATCAATGTCTGAGGAGAGTTTTCCCGGCAGCAGGCGTGGCCGAGCGAGCTGAGAAAGAGACGAAGTGGAAGAGCCTTCCAGGCACACTGGGTACCGCCAGGGAGGGCTGTGATCAGCGTGTGCTCAGAACACCACGTAGAATGAGAGGACCAGAGGTGGGGCTGGGAAAGGACAGTCTAGCTCCCCATGCCAGGGACTCCCCAACGCTCTGCAAGTGGGCTGTGAGCCAGCGAGAGACAGACATCAGGATCAGGTATGCCATCCAGGAGGCCGGCCACAGCACAGAACGAATGGAGAGGCCCTCAGCGGAGACAAGGACGACTGAAGGAGCGCATTGGGCCAGAGGCGGCAGCGTAGGTCACGTTTGGATGAAAGGGAGACACGAGTGCGAATCACACACGTGGAAGGAGCTGCTGTCACTAATGTCCCATCTGTGGGAGCCCTGCTCTCCGCACACAGCTCAGCTTCCTGCTAACAGGCACCATGGGAGGCCACACCCTGCCACGCACACGAAATACCTGGACCGAGGCCCCAGCTCGTGAGCACCGAGAGTGGACCAGCAGGTGGCTGTTCTGTCTCTGCCTCAGACCCAGAGAAGTGGCGCACTGCGCACTCTACTGCAGCCCCTCCTCTGGACACTGCAGCCCAGCCCGCATGTTCACCCCACAACAACCTCTCCGGTTCGCTCTCGGCAGACGGTCCCTGCCCCTTGAGCCCGCCCCCTCAATCTTAGCCCCGCCCCGGGCCGCTCGGCCCCGCCCCTCCACCGAGTACAGAATCCACTGGCCCCGCCCCGTGCCACTAGGCCACGCCCCATGCAGCTCCCAGCCCCGCCCCTCACCCGAGTATAGAATCGGCTGGCCCCGCCCCCGTGACGTAAGGGCCCGCCCCAGCAGCCCCGCCTCGCCCCACCGCCTGCCCTCCCCCGGACCCCCAGGCCGCCCCGCTCCTCACCAACTCGAACCGGTTGTTGACTCGGACGCCCTCCTTCCCTGCGCCCCCAGGGCGCCGGCCACCCGGTTTCCGTTTTGGCCCTTCTTCCGCGTCATCGTCCTCACCGAGGTCGAACCGCAGGGCTTCGGGCCCGAGGGGTTCCTGGCCGCGCTGTTCCCCCCTCAGCCTCCGGAGGGCCCGGCGCGACATAGGACCCAACGGCCGCTGACGTCTGAAGAGAGAGAAGGAAGAGCAGAAGAGGAGGGCGGTCGGCGCGCCTGCGCACACCCAGCACGCTGGCGCGAGGCTGGCGTGTCGCGTCTGCGCGCTGCGGCTCGCTGGAACTTCCTGTCCACTCCAGCGGCGTCAGCAAAGGTTCACGCGCTTCCGGGAGAGTTCTCGCGAGAAGTCGGCGCTTCCTCGCGGCGAGATCTGCCGGCTGCTGGAGGTGTTCCCGGCGCGGCTGCTCGCTCTGAGGCGGCCCGTACCCCGATGGAGACCCTAGATCTCAGGGTGCGAGCCGGCGGAGGGCGCAGGGGTGACGTGGCGCGGGAGCCGAGGCCCACCTGCGGGAGTCCTCTCCGCCCGCTTCACGGGAGTCAGCGTGCCGGAGCCGGCGCCCCGCCTCCCGCCAATGGGCGGAGCCGAAGCCGGCGCGGCCCCGGGACCTGGCGCATCGCTGTCGTGAACGCCGTGGGCGAGTCTCCCGGCTAGCCTCGCGGGGTTGCCCCGAGCGAGGACCCCGCCCCCGCCCCGCCCCGCCTCTCGGTGGGGGCCGCGTCAGGGTTGCCGTGCGGCTCCCCCCGCAGAGGGGAGCGCCGGGCCAGGTGCTGTCCCCTCTGTCGCAGGTGAAGAGGCCCGAGACCTGGTCTGAGTCGTGGCGCCTGCTCTTGGCTCTGAGCCCCAGCCCCAGTCCGCAGTTGGAGCGCTTCTCCGATGGGAGCTGAGTAGAGTGTGTGTGCGCACGGCGGGGCTTTAGGCTGCTTGTCAGTTTTGTGTCACCCGTGGCAAGTGGATGACCAAGTCACATGAGCCTCTTGCCTGGCCTGCGATGGCTACTTGGGGGATCTGTGTATAGTGCAGAAGACGGAGGTGTGTACACAGTGAGAAGTGCATCGGGCCCAGCTTGCACTGTGTCCTAATAAGCAGCTCCAGACACAGGTTTCCCCCACACTGCCGCAGGCCTGGCCCTCATCAAGGAGAGCGTGATTCTGAGAGCCCTAGGGACCTGTTTCTCAAAACCTGGTTGATGAGGCCAAGGCAGGGCTTGGTTCAGTTGGCTGATTGTGCCACTTCCTGTACCAGGGTTGGGGCAAGACAGAGCTCCCATCTACAGATGCCTGTGGTGGCCAGGACTGGACTGGGCTGGAGCCCAGAGCCAGGAACACAATCCAGGCTTCCCCTGCAGGTAGTGGGATCTGCATCGGCAGAAGCTGGAGTAGGCAGGCAGAGCCAGCAACCACACTCGGGCATCTGACACGGGGTCCGAGGCATCTTCCCCATTAGGCCAAATGCTTGCGCCACAGGGTATGTCTTCTTAGTTTCGAATTGGTGTTCGTTTCCAAGTGTTTCGTGTGAATTAGAACCCAGGCCCCATGGTTGGAAGTGGGAGCTGCACGTGCTGCCTGGTGCCAGCTTCCTCTGTAATCAGGATGACAGCAGCATTTACCTGCACATGAGTGCTGAACGTCAGCGTTCTTCTGGCTGGCTGTGTGACCAAGGGCAGTGCCTGCCCTTCCGTCCCTGCTTTCTCCCTTCCTTTTTCAAAGATTTATTTATTTGAAGGCAGAGTGACAGAGGTAGAGACAGAGACGGATCTTCCATCCTATGGTTCACTCTCCAAATGGCAGCAGCAGCCACGGTTAAGCCAAGCTGACATCAGGAACCGGGAACTCCATTCAGGTCTACCTCCGGAGCAGCAGGAACCCAAGTACTTGGGCCATCATGGGTCAGAAATGTGAGGTAACCAGGACTCAAGCCAGCGTCTCCAATGTGGGATGCAGGCACCCCAAGCAGTGGCTTAACCTTTTTTATTATTTTTATTTTAAAGATTTATTTATTTATTTGAAAGGCAGAGTTACACAGGGAGAGAAGGAGAAGCAGACAGAAGTCTTCCATCCACTGGTTCACTCCCTAGATGGCCACAAGGGCTGAAGCTGCACAGATCCAAAGCCAGGAGCCTCCCCCAGGTCTCCCTCACGGGTGAAGGGGCCCAAGGACTTGGGCCATTTTCTACTGCTTTCCCAGTCCAAAGCAGAGAGCTGGATTGGAAGTGGAACAGCCAGGACTCAAACTGGTGCCTATGTGGGATGCTGGCACTGCAGGCACGGCTCCACCCACTACACCATAGCTCCAGCCCGTTTTATTATTTTTAAGAGAATGAAAGGGGCTAGCAACGTGGTGCAGGGGATTAAACTACTTCCTTAAACACAGGCATCCCATATGAGCGCCAGTCCAGGTCCTGGCTGCTTCACTTGAATTCTGATCCAGCTCCCTGCTAATACACCTAGGAAAGCAGCGGCAAGTGGCTCAAGTACTTGGGCCTTTGCCATCCACATGGGAGACTTGGATGGATGGAGTTCTAGGTTCTTGGCTTTGGCCTGGTCCAGCCCCGGCTGTTGAAACCATTTAGGGAAGAAACTGGCAGATGGAAGATCTCTCTCTCTCTCTAATTCTACCTTTAAAATACAATTTTTCTAATTTTTTTTTTAGCTTTTATTTTTGACAGGCAGAGTGGACAGTGAGAGAGAGAGACAGAGAGAAAGGTCTTCCTTTGCCATTGGTTCACCCTCCAATGGCAGGAGCCAGGTGCTAGGTGCTTTTCCTGGTCTCCCATGGGGTGCAGGGCCCAAGCACTTGGGCCATCCTCCACCGCACTCCTGGGCCACAGCAGAGGGCTGGCCTGGAAGAGGGGCAACCGGGACAGAATCCGGTGCCCCGACCGGGACTAGAACCCGGTGTGCCAGCGCTGCAAGGCGGAGGATTAGCCTGTTGAGCCACGGCACCGGCCACAGTTTTTCTAATTTGAATTTCCTGGACTCCAGCCAATGAAAACATTCTTTCCTGCAGCCCTGGTATAAATCACTGCAATGCACAGGCCTCACTGAGGTGTCAGCCTGTGCCCAAGCTGGGCGTATCTGGCCAAATTCCTTTGCCTCGTGAGCTTCAGCTTCCTCACCTGCCGGTGCAGTGGTGACAGAACTCACCTCCTGGGTCCTTGTGAACAGGCAGGGCACTAGCAGGTGCTGCCAGCATGGGTGACAGGCAGCCCAGACCAGCGTGACCAGGGACTTGAAGCTGGTGGAGGCGGCAGCTGGGGCTGTGTGGACCCGAGTAGGCCTTGGTGCTTCGTGTCATGAGGGGCACCTTGACGGCTGAGCCAGGTGGCCACTTGGCCCCAAGGGAAGGGGCCCAGTGCTGTAGCTGGGCAAGTGCTGTGTGCATACCTGAGATGGAAGCTGGGAGGTCACCTTTATTAGGCCAGGCGCAGCTGTGTGCGTAAGTGCACAGGACTGCTTGCCTCTGTAGCCGGACCACCCAGTACCACCAGGGCCTTCTGGGCCAGCAGTGAGTGGAGGTCAGCACCAGAATGTAACAGGGCTGGGCCGGGCAGGGTGCCTGGGCTGTGGATGCCAGGCCAGAGTCCAAGAGCAGACAGCCTCGGGGACTTTGTGGGACACCTGGGAATCCATGTGCCGCATTCCAGCTTGGAAGTGCGGCCAGGGAGAAGCTGCCATGGCAGTGGAGTCAGTGGAAGGAGACCCACGACCTAGAATCCTCTGTGCTCCCTCCTCAGTGAGAAAACCGGTTCCCCTGTTGTCTTCCCTGCCCTCTCCCCAAGGAATCTTGAGGAGCTTGGGCGAGCCTAGCCACAAATGAAAGCTGGAGACAATGTATATAAATATAGGCTGTGTGTATATATTATATAAATGTATCTATATGTGTATATATGTACATATATATGTACATGCACAGCTCAGGAGCATGGGAGGCAGCTGTGCCCCAGCACCCCAGGACCAAGCTGGGCTCCTGCCCGGGGGCCTGGCAGCCTGAGGCTATCACTTGAAGTCGAGAGCGCTGGTGTGAGGGATGTAGAGGGACTGGGTCTGGCGGCTGCGGCGTGGCGTAGTGTTGAGGACGTCCACACTCTTGCGGCTGGAGCGCACCACATCAGCCACAAAGCTGGTGCAGTCACTGCAGACGTCCTTCAGGATGCAGCCGTGGGTGTAGATGTGGGGGAACTCCTCCTCCACACTCCGCCACTGTGGGCCCTGCAGAGATCTGGGCAGGGCAGACAGGAGAGGGCCGTCACGGAGAGGAGCCAAGCCCACACCCCTACCCAGGTCCCCTTTCTCTCCTTCGGCTGGCATCCATATCAACTCTTGGAATGAACGTGCCACGCACAGTTCATCCCAGTAGAGGCTCTCTCTTGACGGGAACGTGAGTCCTGGGCCCTGCCTTTCCATCCCACATCACCCAGAGCCCTCCGGATCTGTCTCAAAACAACGGCCAAGGAGTTCCATTTTTTCAGGAATGCCCCTTCAGGCAGACGAGTCCAGCCCTCATCACCCGAGTGCCCACATCACCGTGAAAACCTGCCCACCACAGCCACACGGGCCACAAAGCAAAGGAACGCACTGGAAGATGTCTCGTCTCTGTGTCGGCGAGGCTTTGGCAGTCGACGCCCTCTGAGAACTCTCAAAGCCCAGAGTGTACACGGGGATGTGTGCAAACTTCTTGGAAGGCATCTTCATCTGCAACACAAAGGACAGGTGGACAAGACACCCTCCCACATCAGTCCAGCTACACACCTGTCCCCCAGCCCTGAGGCCGGGCTGCTGGTCACCCTCCACTCTGATGCCTCTGAAGACCAGTGTATTCCTATTTGCTCACTGAACACCCAGCTGAATTTCCTGTTCATCCAGGCAGGGACTCCTAGGGAGCAGGCACTGTGCCTCTGTGTAGCACACAGGTTATGGCATCATTCCCTGCACTCAATCATTTAACACTGCTGAGGTGTCCATTTTCCTTTTCAGGAGTCAGGATGCAAAGCAGGGACCGTGGTGGTAGATGCCCCTCTGAAGCCGAGTCCTGCTTGTTGTTATCCATCACCTCTGGGCACCTCTGTGCTCAAGCATCCCCCAAACAGCAACAGCCAAGGACGTGGCAGAGCACCCAAAGGCATGAGTCTCCCAACATGGAATGTTGAAAAGGTGGGAGGAGCAGCATCGTGGCACAGCAGGTTAAGCTGCCACTGGTTTAGGTCCTGGCTGCTCCACTTCCAATCCAGCTGCCAGCTAATGTTCCTGGGCAAGCAGCAGAAGATGGCCCAAGTCCTTGGGCCCCTGCACCTCTGTGGGAGACCAGGGTGGAGTTCTGGGCTCTTGGCTTTGGCCCAGCCCAGCCCCAGCCATTACAGCCATTTGAGGAATGAACTAGTAGATGGAATCTCTCTCTGTGTCACTCTGCCTTTCCAATAAATAACTCTTGAAAAACAAAATACATATGAGGTCTTTAAAGACTGCAGTCTTAGAAAGTATAGGGAAGGGGGAGGGAGGAGGTGATGGATGTGGAGCCTGGTGAGGAGTGAGGTGTGTGATCCCCTGTCCCACCTCATCAGATCCCAGAGATCCCCAAGATCCTTACCTTTATGCTACAGGAAGTGCAGACAGCTCTGGAAGGGAAGGGAGGAGGCAGCGTCAGTGTGCAGAGGTGGCGCCCTGTGTCCTCATGCATCCTGGCCCAAACCGTCTTTGCCCTCTGCCTGGCCCCTGGAGGATCTGAGGAAACAGTCCCCCATGCCCCCCAGCTGTGTGTGCCTGGCTCTGAGCACAGAAACGCCAATGATGCCCACAGGCCCAGGGAGTGGCTTCCTTCTAGCAGCAATGGATATTTTCCGTTCCCACACACGATTTCAAAAGGAGACGCCTTCTTGTAAAAACTGAAACATTGGAAGATGAGTCGGATGGTCCTGGCCAGCAATGCACATAACTTTACGATAAAAGGAGGCAATAGGCATGCCATGCTATAAAGATACATCTGGGGCGACATTAGCTAAAGTTGTCCAGAGGTTTTCTAAAATGAATAACCATGTTCTCCTGCATGAGTGATCTACAATTTTCTATCAGTAAACCCGGGAGTTCATTTTATTTCATTGTGGTCAGAGAACTTACTTTATATGACTTGAATCCTTTTCTGTTTATGGAGACTTTTTTATGGCCCCAATATAGGCTATCTTGGCGAATGTTCTGTGTACACGGGAGAAGAATGTGTAGTCTGCTGTTGCTGAGTAGGCAGCTCCATAAATGTCAAGTTGTCTGATCCTGCTGCTCAAATATTCTGTAAACTTTCTCTCTGCCTGCTAGTTTGATCAACTGTTAAGAGAAAAGTACTAAAATCTCTAACTGGATTTATCTATTTTTCCTTGCAGTTCTGTCCTTTTTGCTTCGTGTATTTGGACTTTTACTAGGTTTATTTAGTTTAGGCTTATTTTCCCCTTCTTATGAAATAAACTGCTTTATATCTGGTATTATTCTTGCTCTGTATACCTGCATCAATGCTAGCTTTCTCGGACTGGTTTTAGTGTGGGTTATTTTGTCCTTCACCTTGCTGACCCGTGGGTGTTTATATTTAAAGTACACATCTAGGGGCTGGTATTGTAGTGCAATGGGTTAAGCCATTGCTGTGACAGATGCTGGCATCAACTCATGGAGGGCTTGCTCCAATCCTGGCTCCTCTACTTCTTCTTCTTCTTCTTTTTTTTGGCAGGCAGAGTTAGAGTGAGAGAAAGAAAGGTCTTCCTTTTTCTGTTGGTTCACCCCTCAAATGGTCGCCATGGCCAGCAAGTTGTGCCAATCCGAAGCCAGGAGCCAGGTGCTTCCTCCTGGTCTCCCACACGGGTGCAGGTGCCCAAGCACTTGGGCTATCCTCCACTGCCTTCCTGGGCCACAGCAGAGAGCTGGACTGGAAAAGGAGCAACAGGGACAGAATCCGGCACCCCGACCGGGACTGGAATCCAGGGTGCCGGCGCCACAGGCGGAGGATTAGCCAAGTGAGCCGCGGCGCTAGCCTCCTCTACTTCTTATCCAGCTTCCTGCTAATGAGCCAAATAAGACAGCAGATGATGGCCCCAGTACCTGTAGACCTGGATGGAGTTCCTAACTCGTGGCTTCAGCCTGGCCTAGTCTTGGCTAGTGCAGCCATTTGAGGAGTGAACCAGCAGGTAGAAGATTAATCTCTCTCTTTCTTTCTCTATGATCTGCCTTTCAGATAAATAATCTTTAAAAGTTTATTGAGGCTGGTGCCGTGGCTCACTTGGTTAATCCTCCACCTGTGGCACTGGCATCCCATATGGGCGCTGGATTCTAGTCCCGGTTGCTCCTCTTCCAGTCCAGCTCTGTGTTGTGGCCCGGGAAGGCAGTGGAGAATGGCCCAAGTGCTTGGGCCCTGCACCCGCATGGGAGACCAGGAGGAAGTATCTGGCTCCTGGCTTCCGATTGGTGCAGCGCACCGGCTATAGCAGCCATTTGGGGGGGTGAACCAATGGAAGGAAGACCTTTCTCTCTGTCTCTCTCACTGTCTAACTGCCTGTCCAAAAAAAAAAAAGTTTATTGAAAAAAATAAAGTACATGCCTTGTAGATGGCAGATAGTTGGGTTTTGCTTTTTCTTTAAACATAATTTATGTACATGTTGATTTGTTTGGAAGATAGACCGCTAGGCTCACATCCCCTCTGGGCCAAGCCAGGCCCCAAAGAACTCAAGGTTGTTCTCTCGTGTGGGTGGTGGGGACTCCACCGTCTGAGAGCACTCACCTGCCAGACCTCAGGGTGCACAATAGCAGGCAGTGGACCAGGACTGAACTCTAGGTCCGCAGGGAGGGGATGCAGGCATCCCTGCCAGGCTCTTAGCTGCTAGGCCAAGCAGCTGCCTAGCAGTGGTCAGTCTGTGACACTCTGCCTTTTAACTGGGTAGCTGCGGTGACTGACAGTTGTGCCTGAGTGTCTGCCTGCCTGTTCTCTGCTCCCCATCTGGTTCTGTTTTTTTCCAGATCAGAACTTTTTTATGATTGCATCCTATCTGCTTTGTTGCCTTAATTCACTCTATCTCTGTAGTCAGTTGTTGCTTCAGGGCTGCGGTAACAGTCTACCTCCAAGTAATAAGCATAGCAGCCGTGCACGTCCCAGTGCTATCGTGTTTTACTTACACACGCTCCAAACCCCACAGCATATTGGCACTAATTTTGGCTTGCTTTTGGCATGCCTGGGGGTCTGTGACGGGGGCCAGCCACGCTGACCGCTGGCACTGAGTGTCTTTATTCCCTAGCCTTTGCTTTGCTCAGGCAGGAAAGCAGGATAACCGGGACACGTCAGTCCTTTGAGGTTTCGTTTGACGACGTGCCAGCCGGGCCTGGAGCAGAGCTCAGCCTGGGCCACTCACCCCCCATGCCTGAGTGTGCCTTCCACTCGGCGCCTGTGGGTTTCATCTCAGCTGTGGCTGATGGACACTAGGTGACTCTGGTCCTTTACATCTTTAGCACAGGCTGAGGAAAACTCTTCTGCAAAGGGTCAGATACGAAACGCTCAGACAGGTCACTGGCCTGCGGGCTGCAGTTCGTTGAGCTTTGTTTTAGGCCGATGTTGCCCCTTGCAAAGTGCACTCAAAGCTCAAGGAAGGCCTTCTCTGAGGCAGGTCCCCGGGGTCCTCTGTGCCCCTGTCTCTCTCTGGACACTGCACTGAGAGCTCCCCTGCCTCAGTCTGCACAGTCCGCCCACCTGGAAACCCTGCAGGGCTCCCTGGGCAGGTTCTCTCCAGTGTCTTGAAAACCATGGTTCCACATCCTTTGTTGTTCCATTTTTGGCTGTTTGGATGGAGTATGTCTACTCTCTTGACTCAAGCTATTTAAACAGATTTCTTAATTCCACACCTTTAAGGAATCAACAGCCATGTACAGTCATAGACCCAGGGAGCCTATTGGTCAGGTCTGCCCTGGGCTAAAGGCATCTTACCTCCTGTCCACATTAACTTGAAGCCCAGGTGCTTATGGGAGGCTCACCTCTTGCAGAAGAGACAGGTGGGGGGCCATGAAAACAGGGGGAACTTGGCTCGGCAGCAACAGCAGACCTGGGAGGAAACGCCCCGCTAGAGCCCGACTCCGCCCAGAGCGCGGGGGCAGGGGGTTGCAGCCTCTTGCCCCTTGCCCCCTGCCCAGGCTGCCAACCAGCAGGGCGAGTGGGAGCGCTGGCCCTCACCTTCCCCTTCTTCAGACTGCTGAAGAGCTCCCTGTTCTGCAGGAACTTCTCCATCTCCGCCTTGACCAGCACGCGGCGCACGTCCATCACCTCCTCCACCGTCAGGGCCAGGCTCTCCACGGGGTGGCTGAACTCCTGGGAGGGACATCCAGGGGATGAGTCTCCCTCCTTTTGGACCCCCGTCCAAGCAGTCTGGAGACTTCCCGGAACACCGGGGCCTCCGTGCATTCGTCCTGGGGGCCAAGCAGGCTCCGGTTTCTCGGAGGAGGCCCCTGCTGCTGCCTGCCCTGTCCAGCCTACCCCAGCCCTTGTTGACCACATCGCCCCGTGCTCCCCACCTGCAAGCACCAAAGTCCATCTCAAATCTCGGCTCCTCCCAGAGGCCCAGGAGCCCTGTCCTCGGGAGCGGCTGACCTCACTCTCCTTGAGACTTGACGGCACTTAGTCTGCCCGCCTGTCTCCTGGGTTCTGGTTTCACCTCCCAGCGCGTAGCATGGAACTTGACATGCCCTCTCTAAGCCTCAGTTTTTCTCCTGTACAACAGGGCTGCTATTGGAAAGCCCCTCCCACTGTGTGGAGCTCCAACTGCGCCACTGCTGCCAGGGCACTGCCTATGAGGGACCACAGACGTCATTTTCCCACTCAGTTTTGTGGGGTGCCGGCACTGCACGGACTAGGGCCCCCGCATGCCTCCACTCTGACCTGAGGTGCCAGTTTCTGTTGCCAACGGATGGTGCGATGTGCACTTGAACAGTCCCTCTACACTTTGCAGATGTTACTGAGTGCAGAGAGACCAGCAGCCTGCCCCTCAGATAAGGCCTCAGTCCACCACGTTCAAGGTGGACTGAAGGCCACAAGGGTATCAGACTGCCACAGTCAGACCTTCTAGAAAGCATTTTAGACTTGTGGTCATTTTATTTATCTTGAAAAGATTTTTCAACTTAATATTTGAGAGGCTGAGTGACAGGATGGTGGGTGGGAAGAGGAAGAGGATGAGGAAGGATCTCCCACTCACTGATTCATTCCCTAAAGACCCACAGAAGCCAGGGCTGGGTCAGGCCAAAGCCAGGAGACAGGGATTCCACCCAGGTCTCCTTTGTGGGTGGCAGGAATCCAAGTACTTGGGCCATTGCCTGCTGCCTCCCAGGGGCATTGGCCGGAAGGTAGATCAGAAGCTTGGAGCAGCTGGGACTTGAATTGGCCCTCTGCTATGAGATGCCAGTGTCCTAAGCAGCACTTAATCTGCTGTGCCACAATGCCTGTCTGTCTTGGGATGATTTTAAAACGTGTCCCGATTCCTTCACCAAGATGTGGGCCTTGATTCCCCTCCCTCTGAGAAGGGGCTGGACTTAGCAAATCACTCACAACGAGACAGGGTGGCCAAAGACAGCATGGCTTCTACCTCTCTGGGATGGCAGCTCTCGCCAACTTTGTAACTGCAGCCCCTGAGAGACCAGAGCCAGGACCACCTCAGCTAGGCCACTGCTGGATTCCCAGCCCTCAGAAACCACAGGAGGTGGTAGACACCTGCTATTCTGACTGTGAGGTCCTTCCACACAGCAGTGTGTAACTAGCCCAGGACTACGAGGGCAAGCACCCCTTCAGGAGGAGCGCTCTGACAAGCACATTGCAACAACCCCCACACCCCACTGTGGCTCACTTGATAAAATCCTACACAGAGAGGGTGGTGCTGTGGCGTAGTAGGATAAGCATCCTCCTGCAGTGCTGGCACCTTACACAGGCACCAGTTAGAATCCTGGATAGTCCACTTCCAATGCAGCTCTCTGCTGTGGTCTGGGAAAGCAGTGGAAGATGACCCAAGTGCTTGGGCCCCTGCAACCGCATGGGAGACCTGGAAGAAACTCCTGGCTCCTGGTGTCGCATCAGGCCAGCTCCAGCTATTGCAGCCATTAGGGGAGTGAACCAGCAGATGGAAGACCTCTCTCTATCACTCTGCCTCTCAGATAAATAAGTAAATCTTTATATATATACATATATATATATACATATATCTCCTGGGGCCAGTGCTGTGGTGCAGTAGGTTAATGCCCTGGCCTGAAGTGCCGGCATCCCATATAGGTACCGGTTTGAGACCCAGCTGCTCCTCTTCTGATCCAGCTCTCTGCTGTGGCCTGGGAAAGCAGTAAAGATGGCCCAAGACCTTGGGCCCCTGCACCCACGTGAGAGACCTGGAAGAAGCTCCTGGCTCCTGGCTCCTGGCTTTGGATCGGTGCAGTTGTGGCCATTGCGGCCAACTGGGGAGTGAACCATCGGATGGAAGACCTCTTTCTCTCTCTCTCTGCCTCTCCTCTCTCTGTGTAACTCTGACTTTCAAATAAATAAATAAATCTTTTTTTTTTTTTTGACAGGCAGAGTGGACAGTGACAGAGAGAGAGAGACAGAGAGAAAGGTCTTCCTTTGCCGTTGGTTCACCCTCCAATGGCCGCCTTGGCCGGTGCGCTGCGGCCGGCGCACAGCGCTGATCCGAAGGCAGGAACCAGGTGCCTCTCCTGGTCTCCCATGGGGTGCAGGGCCCAAGTACTTGGGCCATCCTCCACTGCACTCCCGGGCCACAGCAGAAGGCTGGCCTGGAAGAGGGGCAACCGGGACAGAATCTGGCACCCCGACCGGGACTAGAACCCGGTGTGCCGGCGCCGCAAGGCGGAGGATTAGCCTAGTGAGCCGCGGCGCCGGCAAATAAATAAATCTTTTTAAAAAATATCCTACAGAGAAACCCAGGTCTCGGCCAGGGCCACCAGAGACGAGCAAGTGTCAGGTCTTCACAATCACCAGTTAGACAAAATCTCCAGCTGATGAAACCGAGGTGCAGAGAAGCCTGGCAGCACAAGCGGCAGTTCTGACCTGATAAAATGCTCCTGCTGAGCTCAAAGCACAGGGCTTCAAGTTTACCACCAGCCTCAGCCTGCAAGGTCACCCTTCCCTGGCTGCGGGGCCACAGCACCCCAGCAGGTGGCAGCAGAGACCAGCCTCACTGCAGGCTGGTGCCCAGCAGTGCCCCTGGGCCCTGGGCAACGTGCCCACTGCTCACCAGCCACAGGTGTTTGGCATCTGGTCTGTCCTCCTCTGGGCCCCTGAGTTGGGGGGAGCTGGAATCAGGCAGGGACTGGACATTCACAGATGGGGAATCTGGAGAAAGAGCACAGGCCCTGTGAGGAGTGTGGGTGAGAAAATGGACAATGGAGAGAGTGGGCAGTTCCATGGCGGTGTGGGTAAATAGCCAAGCCAAAGGTCAAGGGGAAGTGGGTCAGGGACCCTGCAGTTGAGTGAGCTCCACTCCACGCTAGGAGTCCCAGTGCACAGCAGGCCTTGCCAAGCTCCATGGATGCACCACACAGAGACCCTCTCCTCCACGGCCGCACTCACACTGGAGGCCCAGAGGACACAGGGGGAAAGAGGTACATGCACTTTTGCGCCCAGCTATCTGGGAATCCCAGACAGCTAGGAGAAGCAGGTAGCCTGGGGAAAGAGTGAGGTTCAGAACTGGCCTGGTCTGGACCACTCAGCACTGGAAAGTGGGTCCCAGCTGCTGGACAGTCATTCTGAGAGGACACAAGGCTACAGGGCTACCAAGGGGCTCTGCAGGCCGACAAGGAGGTCTGGCCATGACCCCATGGGGAGCACAGCCCTGTTCTGGGGGGAGAGTTCAGCACACGGTGCTGCTCCAGGCAGGGCAGGCTCTGGAGCCATGTGGGCTGCACGAGCCCACCCACCCCACAGCGGATCCAGGTTTCCACTCAGAAGGGCAGGAGAGGCCCGGCTGGCATCTGTGCCCCAGCATGTGGATCACGACTGTCCAGTATTAAAATCAAGGGAATTTAAGTTTTGAAAGCATGCTTCACAGGGAATATGGACTACTTATTTAACAAAACAAGTTTTCACATAAAGAGGGTGCCTGTGTGAGGGACACTTCATACGGCCTTCTTACCCAGGAGGGCCGAGGGACGCAGCGCCACGTGAGGGGCCCGAGGGAGGGGGCAGCAGGGGGAGTCAGCACTTGCCCTGGTCTCGGCTGTGGGGCCTCCAGGAGTGCACACTGCCCGCTCGGGGCCGGCTCAGCTCCACGCCTCCGGGGGGCTGGGGAGCCGGCTGCAGGCCAGAGGCCACTTCGCTCCGGAGCTGGGCCAGGTCATGCTCTGAGAAAGAGCGATCCCGCTTCAGCGTCACCTCTCCACACGGAGACTCTTCCTCCTGCAGACACACCACACACAGCCCAGCGCTGACCACCGAGTCTCCTGCCCGTGCCCGCACTGAGCAATGGGGGTACTGCTGGCTTGCTGAGGCCCGGGCTGGCCTCCACTCACTGCTGGCCCTACCGTCTCCCAGGTGGGTCACAGCCGCCGTGGCTCAGTAACCAAACCTTTCCCCAGACCTTCTGCAAAGTCCTGGAGAGGAAAGGCTTGGTGCAGACAGAGGCTGAGCCACAGAGACAGCCACCAGCAATGGCTGCCACTCGGGACCGCCACGCTCAGAGGGATGGGCCTTCATGGGGACCAGTCCTCTATGGAGGAGGGGGCTGCTCAGCTTCCTTGCCACAAGGGGATGGGTCACTTTCCTGTCACACTTTTTTTTCTTTTTGGTGTGGGAAGAGGTAGCCCAAAGCCACTGTCATGACGAGGAAGGGTCCCTGAGCCCCAAGCTACTCACAGGATGGCTGTAACCACATGGGACTCCAGTGTCCAAGGAAGGCCTGCTGGCCTGCATCTCTGCCAGCCCCTAGCCGCATCCTTGGGCAGTGATGCCCACGCGGCCATGAGCTGCTCCCAGCCTCTGCTCGGGCCCTCCTCACCTCCTTGCCCTCTTGTCCTCCCTCGCCCAGGTTTCAAGGAGCCCAGTGGGCACTGACCTCTGACGTGTTCATCTCTTCCATCTCGGCCAAGGTGGGTGCCTTGAGGAGCACTCGGGGTCGTGGGCGCTGGGTGCTGCTCCCAGCATCCATGTTAGACAGATTGATGCAGGAGGTGGACTTGACATCGCCGGAGCAGGCATTGAGGATGCAGGGCAGAGAGCCGAACCCTAGCAGGAGTGAGGGTGGGCGGTGAGCGTGCAGCCCTGGGGTGGAGTGGGAGTGGACACAGAGCAGAACCCTGGCAGAAGCGGGGTGGGCAGTGAGCGTGCAGTCCTGGGGTAGAGGTGGACAGAGAACTGAACCCTGGCCATGGTGGGAGTGGGCAGACAGCCGGACCCTGGCAGGGGTTGGGTTGGGCAGTGAGCGTGCAGCCTCGGGAGGGGGTGGGGTGGGGGTGGGGGTGAGCAGAGAGCCAAACCCTGGCAATGAGTGTGCAGCCCTGGTGTGGAAGTGGGCAGAGGACCAAACCCTGGCCGGAGTGGGAGTGGGCAGAAAGCCGAATCCTGGAGGGAGTAGGGGTGAATGGTGAGCACGCAGCCTGGGGAGGGGGGGGGGTTGCAGCCTGGGGTGGGACTGGGCAGAGAACTGAACCCTAGCAGGGGTGAGGGTGGGCAGTGAATGTGCAGCCCAGGGTTGGGGGACCAGAGAGGGCCCTGACAGCTTCATGGGCACTGCCTTGCTTAGCTCACACCTTACAGAAGGGGAAGCTGAGGGCTCACCACTGAGCAGTAAGAGGCTTCCACCCAAAGACCCACCTAGTCTGTTAGCAGGAGGAGGAGGAGGCCTCAGACGCTGAACAAATGCGTCTTCCTCCACTTAAAAACTGATATTATTTTCCTCTTAAGTATCAAAATTTGTCACATCATTGTAAAAAAAAATGTGAAGTGGTAAATGGGATGAAAGGCAAGACGCAGACATAGGACGCAAGCCTCCACGTGGAACCTCCCACGGCTGGCCCCAGGTCCTGATTTGCAGCCAGACCAGGACAAGAGGGATCTCAGCCCCCCACGCATCCCCGGCTCACCACGGGCCCCCCAGCGTGGGCCCCCAACGGGGCGCAGCCTGCGTTCCTGCTTGATCTCCTCCAGGATCTTCTCGTGCAGGCTCCTCTGCTTCTGAGGAAGTGGGCGAAGCCTTCTCTCCGACACCTGTGTGGCCAGTGGGCTGCTGGGAGGCCAGGCATGCCAAGCAGGCCCACCAGGAGGGAGTGGGATCCCCAGTGGGCTCTGTGTGCACCTGGGGTCGGGGGGGTGCTGTCGTCACAGTGCTTCCCAGAAGGGTGAGGGCCCAGGGCTACACTGTGTGGGCCAGGGCTAGGGTCCCGTCTTCCAGTCAGCAGGCAAGAGAGGACCAAGCTGCCTGGGCCCAGATGCATCCAGAAAGCTCCTGGGTCGACTCCAGGAGAGCCCTCACCTGCTTCAGTGGAGGCCGGGAGCGGATGAAGTCCAGGATGAGCTCATGTGCATCCTTCTTCACCCTGGGAGGGATGTCCCCGTCAACCTGCCAGGGAGACAGGAAGGTGGCCCCGCTGCAGGGGCTGTGTGCTGGTGCCCAGGTGCCCCAACCATAGCCTGGTCCTCACCCCAAACCCCCTCCCAGGCTCTGATCCCCGTGACCCCTCCGCCTTCTGCACAGGTGCATATTAACGCTCCAGCCACACTGTGATGCGGCTGCAGCATTCAAGGTCTAATGATAGCCCCTGCCGGCACTGGGCTTCCGGCACCTCAGATTCCTCTGGAAAAGGGCTGTTGTAGAATGACATGACCTTGACGTGCAAGATTCTAAGTGACATGAGCACTCAGGAGGGTGTCACAGGTGTGTCCCAGAGGAGAGACCCTGAGGCCCTAGCTCCTGTGTTGGCGTCCTCTGGGGCCATCCCTGATTCTCCAGGATCTTCTCCCTCCTCTTCCCTGCCATCCATACACTGACCCTGAGCTGTGGGAACCAAGGGATGCATCTGCCTCCTTCATACCATAGCCCAGGCTGGGCTCAGCACCCAGCACCAGAAGCAGGGCGTCTTGGAGCTGCTGTGGGACCGAGAGGGGGCGGAACGATGCTGAGCTTACCATGACTTTTCGCAGCTTGTAGTTCCTGGCACGGATGTCCTGCATCAGCATCTCGAAGGGCGTGAGCTGGAACTCGGTGGGGAGGGGGTTGAACTCCTGTTCCTGCACCTTCTTGAGCTTCACCCCGTGGCGCAGCTCCCGCATGAGCTGCACCCACAGCCGAGCCTGGGCCCAGGGGGATGGAGAGGGCCCTCAGGCACAGGCACAGACCCTCGGGTCATCCCAAGTCAGGAGAGAACCCACTTACCCAGTCTGTGCGCCCCAGGTTGTCGAGTTCCACCAGCGGCTTTTCCACTTGCGGCTCATCCTCCCCGAGCTTCTGCAGCATCTAGGACCACACCCCTGGTCAGTTCTGAACGTGGAGCAGCAGACCGCACGCTGTGCCCAGGAACACTTGATCACGCCATAGGCTACCAGGCAGCCAGCTAAAAAGGGGGCCAGGGGGCATGTGGGCTAGGCCTGGGTGTTCAGGAAGACATCTGAGGAACTCAAGAGACCAGGTTGGAGCCGTCGGTGCATACTATGTCCACACCTGCCCAGGACACTGTCAGAGGGTAGGGGTGGACAGGAGCCTGACACCCACAGGGCACCCATGTGGCGCCGTCTCCCAGCTGACACAGCAAGCGCAGGTGTGTGTCTCACTCACAGTGCTGTCTCAGGAGCACCTTGGCAGGCCAAGTGTCCACCTATGATCCAAGCTTCAGTCTTACACTTTGCTGCTGCTTTCTTTTTTTTTAAAGTTTATTTGAAAGAACAGCAGAGACAGAGAGAGAGATAGAGAGAGACAGAGAGAGACAGAGGCATCTTCCACCTGCTGTTTCACTCTCCCCACACACCTCCAACAGCCAGGGCCAAAGCCCAGAAGGAGTTTCAGATACCTAAGTATCTGAGCCATCCCTGCTGCCTCCCAGGGTGTGCATGGGCAGGCAGCTGGACAGGAAGCTTGACCACAGATACCCTGATGTGGGGTGGGGGCGCCCCGGGTGGCAGTTTAATCCCACCCCTAGCTGCTGCTTGGAGTCACAGCTAGGACCCAGTGAGCGCAGTGTGGCTCATGCTTGGTCCCCAAAACTGGGTGAATGAACCAGTGGGTGGGGGTCTGAGTGAGCACATCCTGTAGACAACACGGGTGTGAGCCTTGTGAGCTGAGAAAAATGCTGACGTCAGGGTGAGAACTCGGGGACGATGGCAGCGACAGCCATTCTCTCCTGAGGCCTGGGCGGGATGCTGGCGCTCAGGAGAGCCAGGGTCCATCTCTCACTAACTCCTCCATGCTCATTGGCACACGGCAGTACCACCACCCCAGGCAGAACCGGCTGTCCTGGCTTTTCACTTCGAGCTGCTACTTGCCAAAGCACTGCCAACTCTGAGGGCACAGGTGTGATTCTGATAATAGTCCAGTGTGTGCCCTGGCCAGTCTGTGGGCAGGGCTAGGGCACGGTGGCTGCTCGGCTGTCCCTCCTGAGCAGGCTAGCCTGTCCAGCTGCGCCCAGCTGCAGACCTTTCTCTCCATCCCTACTACAAATTCCCGGAGCGTCTCCTGGGCCGACCAACGGCCCCTGCGGATGGGTGGGCTTCCGCTGTCCAGACAAGCAAGCGTCAGAGCAAAAGGCAGACCGAGTTCAGAGGAAGACAGGAGCACCACAAGCGTCTGCGAATCCTGGGGATGGAAGGAAACTGCCCATCTCGGCACGTGACTGGGTTACAGGGGAGTGCCAGCCAGGCCCACCCCGAGACCCCCCCAGGGTCACTCCTGGTGAGAGGGAAGGAGGCACAGTTCCACCGATCAGGAGCCAGCCTCCCCTTCGAGACCTTCAGCACCTGAGCGAGACAGGGAAGTAAACCTTGCCCCGACCCCCACGCCATGCTTCATGCCCTCATCTGGGAGGTGCACACCCACCTTGGAGAGCACCGACTCCCCCCGGGAGAGGCTGAGACCTCTGAACCTGACTCCAGGTCTCTGAAGAGGCAGGCAGTTCGCTGGCCCACATCAGCTAGGGCTTCAGGCAGGGGACCCAACCCAGCAGAACCTGCACTCACTCCTCGTTAAGACCATCTCAGAGGGGTGGTGTGAGCACAGGGCCACAAATGCTAGCACGGTTCTCTCCCTGGCTGCACACCAGCCCCGAGCCATCTCCGAGTCTGTCCTGAGCAGTCAGACAGCTGCCTTCAGCACAATATTTCCAGGAGGCAGCAGGCAGCCCCCTCTGCAGATGAGAGAAAGCAGCGGGCAACGCGGTCACTTAGGGGCTGAGGGTCGATCACTAAACTACCTGGGTCTCAGTTTCCTTCAGTGAAAAGGTGGGAGAGTTAGATCATAGCCTACCAAGAGCCTGGGCCCTGACACTGTGCCCAGGACACAGCAGAGGGCTGCCTGCCCCTACACCTGCTTGCTCATGCCCTGGCCCTTCCCCACCTCCTGTGACTGCCCCCCCACCCCACCCCTCTCACCTCCTTGGCCTCCCGGACTCGGGCCAGGAAGGCACGCAGCTCCAGGGTCTCCACGAAGAGGGCTCGGCACACGGCCTGGTAGTGGGCTTGGGCGCCCCGAGGGTCGGTCAGCCGGGCAGCACACAGCCGCATGGCCTGGGCAAAGGTGCACACGACTCGGGGGCCGCCCTCGGACTCCTCCTCCTCCTCGGGACCTCCGTAGCCCTCGTCGGCAGCCCCGCAGCTGGCATCTTCGCAGTCGCTGTTGGCCATGAGGTCGATGAGCCGCTCCAGCTGCGGGCTGAGCTCCCGCTCTTCAGTGTCATCCAGCCCCCAGTCCAGCGCACGGTAGATGGCGAAGCCCAGCGACTGCACCATCTGCGGGACGAAGGCAGGACGCACGGGGCAGTCACTAGGGGGCACTGGGGCAGCGGTGGCCAGACCCAGTGCCAGGTGGGATAGGCCACAAGGGGCTGGAAACAAGGAGCCCTGCTAGGAGGCATCTCCAACAGCAAGGCCCCTCTGGGAGGTAACGGCAGATTACCACCATGTTAAAACGCATGCAGGGCATGGCTCAGCACCTGCCCTCCCAGCTGCTGGACTGAGTGAGGCCAGAAAATGCATCCACACTTGTCCCCGACGCACCGCAACCCCAGCCTGGGAACCACCAAATGTACTCAAGTGTGGATGTAACCCTGCCACCTGCTCCCAGGGGAACACTGCAGAGCAGGAGGGAAAAGTGTGGACCCCAGGCGTGAGTTGCCAGCCTGCTGGAGCACCGTGGTTGTCTACAGGAAACTCTACACTCAACAGTAGGGGTCAGTGCTGCCGGGCTGGGGGCGGGGCAGGGCTCGCTCCAAGGGGATGGCTGAGACGGCCGTGTCTTGGTCGTGTGCTGGGGACACAGCACTCACATTGGGCTGCCCACCTAAATCGTACATGTTTCACTATATGTGACAGCTATCCTAGGAAGAACCCAACTCCACGTAAGACCTCGTCCTAGCTGCTAGACCACCGGGGAGGTAACATCCGTCATTGTGATAATGGCCTCATATAAACCAGAGGAGGAAAGTGGCCAGTTTAATCGCTGCTGCTGTGGGACCCACTTGACGTCCGTGATAGAATTTGGCACTTCTGTTTCACAGGGAAGGGGACAGAGGCATGCAGAGGGTGGACCACCCTGCTCTAGGGCATGACGAGCCACAGCCTCCTCTGGGTCTACCTTACCCAGGTGGCAGGGTGGGGTAGGGGGTGTCCTTTGACCCCTCATTTCCTGTGCACCTGTAACTGTAGGAGGCTACATCTTCCTGTCCCCCTTCACATTCTGATGAGCAAAAGTTATCAGCTGATTCGGATGACTAATGTGAATTCAGCACACAAACGATATGTAGGAATCCCAGGGACTACAGGAAAACGGCTAGAATCACAAGACCTCAGAAAAGGAAGAAGTTTGCAACCGCCTGACCAGGGACAAGGACCACGCACGGCGAGCTGTCAGCCTTAGATCAAAGCCAGGCCCTGACGTCGCTCTCAACTTCTTTTAAAGCTGCTCTTGCTAACTAGCAAGGCGGAAAAGCTCTTCTGAGACAAGCTGTCCGCTCTGCCAGCCTCCTGAACAAACCTCTTTCTTCCCACCCGTTCTTGTCTTGGGGAACCCAGGGAACGGAAGCCCCCGCCCCACCACTGGTTTTCCAGTCACGCAGGAACTGGAGCCCAACCTGGCATGGCCAGGGTGGGGTCCAAGAGAACGTGGGGCCCAGAACACGGCCTCCTGTGTCCTGCAGAAAACTCCTGACCCCCAGCTCACCTTAGCCCTGCTCTGGCACAGAGCCAGCTCTGTCACACCCCAGAGGCGGGGTCACAGGGCAGGCAGCGGAAGCCTAAGGGCTAGCCACATTTGAGGGGACGCCAGGGTGGGGGCCTCTGGGGCAGAGACCTCCATGCCCTTCCAGGTGCAACAATGGGGTGGGGGTGTAGGACCAGCAAGAAACACAGTTCACCTCATTTCCCATCAATTCCTTTGGACCCAGAGGCAGAGGCCAAGATGGAGGTCGAATTCCACACCATCCTGCCTCTGCCTCCCAGCTCCCTGCTGACCCGTGGTGTCTGGTTCTGTGTCCAGCCCCAGCCATGCCACCTCATGGAGGAAAGCCCCCACGCCCTCCTGTGCAGATCAGCTCCCAGCCCATCTGTGGCTCCTCCCTCTTCCTCCTGGTCCCTGGTCCCTGCTCACTGGCTGAGCTAGCACCACTAAGGGTTAATTCCAGCCCAAGATTTTTATCTGAGAGCTTCTGTTAAAAGCTTTTCTGTGCACCTGGTCACTGGAAACTTTCTCTGGAAGGCAAAGAATGCTTGCTTCCCCACGAGGAAAATCTAGACAGCCGGCTAGTCTCAAGACCTCTACCCCAGGCAGGCGCTAGACCTGAGCTGCCCCAGCTGACGGGGCCGAGCAGCATTTCACAGAACCGGCAGCTGCCTGCAGTGCTTCCTAGGGGCGCAGCCTCCGAGACCAGTGTAGACCCTCCCTGCCCCACCACAAAGTTCTCTGTCAATGTTTCACTGGGTAACAACGGGTCTCTGGAAACAGGGGGCCGCTGCCACTCTGGGCATCACGGACAGTAGGGGCCACCTAACCTCTACCCAAGAGGTGCTGACTTCAGGAAAAATGAGTTCTCTGGAATACTATAGAGCTGTGGAGAGTGAGGGTCACCAGCCACTCACAGAGAGGCAGGTGGGTAGGAAGATGGATGGCCACACAGAGAGAGACAGGTAGGTCAGGAGACCAACAATCGCACACACACAGATACACACACAGACAGATACAGACACACACAGAGACAGGTGGGTCAGCAGACCAACAGCCACACAGACACACACAGAGACAGGTAGGTCAGGAGACCAACAGACACACAGACACAGACACTCACAAGGGGACAGGTGGGTCAGGAGACCAACAGACACACAGTCACACATACACAGACATACACAGACACACATACAGAGAGACAGGTGGGTCAGGAGACCAACAGACACACACACACACAGACAGGTAGGTCAGGATACCAACAGCCACACACAGACACAGACATACACATGGGGACAGGTGGGTCAGGAGACCAACAGACACATAGCCACACACACACAACCACACACACACACAGACAGGTGGGTCAGGAGACCAACAGCCACACAGCCACAGACACACACACACAGGGACAGGTAGGTCAGGAGACCAACAGACACACAGCCACAGACACACACACACACACACACACGGGGATAGGTGGGTCAGGAGACCAACAGCCACACACACACACAGACACACACACACACAGAGACAGGTAGGTTAGGAGACAAATAGCCACACAGACACACACAGACACACACAGAGACAGGTGGGTCAGGAGACCAACAGCCACACACACACACACACATGGGGACAGGTGGGTCAAGAGACCAACAGCCACACAGACACAGACACACACGGGGACAGGTGGGTCAGGAGACCCGACAGCCACACAGACACAGAGGCTGGTGGGTTGGGAGGTACACTGCTTCCACCACCTAAACCCAGGAAAGCAGGTGTAGCCAGAGCTGGCGTCTCCAGCGCTCACAGCTGCAGCCCAGGATGGTTGGCACCGAGCCCTGCGTGCGGTAATAAGAAGCACGAAGGCTTGCGTGGGTCTGTTAGGGTTTCGTTCTCAGCGGCACAGGATGGAGCCCGTGTCCATCTGTGGGCACAGTGGTCAGCCGCTGGGTCTAACACACACACAGGCGCTGCAACAGGACCATGCTTCGAGAAGGCATCAGGTTCAGGGTGTCACCTCTGGGCAGGTGGGTGGGAGAGGCGGAAGAGTCAGGGGATGGCTGGGGGTCCTGAGCAGCAGTCCCGGGCTGGCCCCTGACATCCACTACCTGCCCTGGGCACTGTGTCCAGGAGACCAACCCCACAGACCACATCGCCTCGCCTCTTCCTCTGGCCTCCCCTGTGCTCAGGCCTCGGAGCTCCGGGGAGCCTCCTGAAGCACCTACATCACGTGACACAGCCGGCCTTTTCTATGGACCAAGTCACCTTGGAGTTGTTTTAGAAGTACCTGGGCTTCCGAACTGCTCGACAGTGCCACCATCGTCGCAGCATCTGCGAGAGAAGACAGGAGTCAAGGTGGGTCCGGGGCTGGGGCCGTCCACCTACCTTCTCCCCCAGAGACCCTGCATCCCCAGCGAGCCCGTCAGGAGACAACGGCAAGGCGGGCACGGCCAGTTCTGGGCAGCCCGCCTGGCCAAGGGCTCACGATCCTCCCCGAAGCCCCAGGCACCAAGCCCGCTCCCCGGTCACCGAGGGAGTCAGGGTGGGGGGACAGCCGACGGGGCACTGTAGGGGAGCTTAGAGGAAGGAGAGGCTGAAGAAGAGGAAGAGGAGGTGGTGGCTCCGTGGCCTCAGCTGTGCAGCCAAGACCTCAGGTCTGAAGCAGACGCCCCAACCCACGTGTGCCCCAGCAGTCAGTGGAGAGACCCAGGCTCCAAGTGGACGACATGTGCTACTCAGTGGGGAAGGGCCCAGCCCCACAGCCTCTTTGGGAGAACCAGAGACCCAGGCTGAGGCACTGGGGGAAGCCGGCTCCCTGTGCTCCATTTCCTGGTTGTGGCACCGAGCGAGGCCATGCAGTGGGGCGGGGTCCTACATGTGCTGCTGCAGTGACCAGGTCATGACCCCAGAGGCGGGTATCTCTGCACCCACCTCACAGAAGGGAGACCAGGGCCCAGGAGCGTCAACTCCTGTGCTCCAGAGTGACTCGGAACCTGTGCTAACGCTGTGTTTCTCCCTTGGGCCTCCCAGGACGCCAAGCCGAGACACAGACCCCCCCCTTCACCCCCCAACTCCTATAGCCTCCTGAATTACCGACTAGAACTATTAGGATGCGAACTCCAACTGCTTTAAGTTTTCTGCAAGGAAGTGAGACAAAAACGACAACATGCCATTGTCTGCCGTCCACAAATATTTTCGAAATGCTATCAACCACCAGGAAGATTGCCAAAGATAAAGGGATTTGTGCAGCCC
This sequence comes from Sylvilagus floridanus, assembly GCA_949820135.1. Taxonomy (NCBI): domain Eukaryota; kingdom Metazoa; phylum Chordata; class Mammalia; order Lagomorpha; family Leporidae; genus Sylvilagus; species Sylvilagus floridanus. Next base: position 83,815,473 of record OX463232.1, on the reverse strand, counting down.
ATTAAGATAATGGAGAAGATCCCCTGCAGCATGGGGTGGGGGCGAGGAAGGGGTGAGGGAGGGAGTCCAGGGAGGCCAGATTGGCCCCAGCAGACGGAAGGAGAAATCAGATGGGGACGAGGCACTTCCTGCAGGAGACCAGGGCCTGAGCTGTGTGACGGGCAGGGAGGTGACAAGGGTCAGCCAGCTCTCCAGAGCTCATCCAGCCCTTGGTCCTCCATCACCAGGGAGCTTCCCAGCTGGAACAATTGAATGCTGTGTCCATGGTTTAAGCAGTCTGGGGCCAGCACTGTGGTACAGAGAGTAAAGCCATGGCCTGTGATGCTAGCATTCCATGTGGGCACCGAGCTGAGTCCAGGCTGTTCTACTTCCACTCCAGGCCTCTGCTAAGGCCTGGCAAAGCAGTGGAAAATGGCCCAGGTGTTTGGGCTCCTGAACCCACATGGGACACCCAGAAGAAGCCCCTGGATTCACCTGGCTTAGCCTTGGCCGCTGTAGCTACTTGGAGAGTGAACCAGTTGATGGAAGATTCTCTCTCTCTCTCAAATAAATCTTTTTTAAAAATCTATATACCAACAAAGAGTGGTGCCAAAATCAAGAGTTCAAGACTCTAATTATATTCTAAGTGGAAAGGGCCTGGGGAGTCTGCGCTCAGAACCCCTCGCAGACTCACGGACATCCAGGGCCACATCCGCATGCCGCCTCACCGAGGCTGGGGCCACCATTCCTCCTTAGAGAGGAGGAAACTGTGGTGCAGGTAGATTAAGAAACTGCCCCCAACGGGCCAGCGTTGTGGTGAAGTGGCTAAGCTGCTGCCACGACACAGGCATCCCAGCTGCTCGGCTTCACATGCAGCTCCTTGATGCCCCAAGTCCTTGGGCCCCTCCCTCACGCTTGATCCCATCCTGGTGGAGGCCTGGCTGTGGCGGCCAGTTGAGGAGTAACCCAGTGGACGGAAGATCTCTGTCACCCCACCTTCTAAATAAAAATAGACTACACAGACAAAAAACAGAGGAGCCGGGTCCCCACAGAGCCCAGCCAGGTCCCCAAGTGCAGGGTCCTCATCAGTCCCCAGGGAGCAGCCCAGGTGGCCTGCACAGAGCGGCTGTGATCTGTGACCTGTGGGGCCCCAGGAGGCCATGCAAACTGTGTCCTGCTTATTTTAAACTTTTCAAGGCAGGCATTTGGCCTAGGGGTTAAGCCGCCCTTCAGACCGCCAGTCTCCCATACTGGAGTGCCGAGGCTCAGGTCTCAGCTCTCTGCTTACGTGAACCCTGGGAGGCAGCGGTGACACAAAGGCTCCTGCCACCCACGTGGGAGACCCAGAGCTTTGGCCTGGTCCAGCCCAGGCTGTTGCAGGCATTTGGGGAGGGAACAGCAAATGAGATCTCTCTGTGTCTGCCTCTCGAATAACATAAATAAGTAAATGAATAAAAATTCTCCTGGGAGGAGAGGAGGATGGACTCAGAAGCAGAACACTGGGGCGAAACACCCAGGCCCCCACTGGCCCCTCTCCTCAAGCTGTTCCCGGGCGGAGACTCCCTCCCTGCCCAGAGCAAAGGAAAGGTACTCCCGTTTCTGTTGGACAAATCATGATGAGGGAGGCCGGTGCGGTAGCATAGCGGGTAAAGCTGCACCTGCAGTGCCGGCATCACATATGGGCACCGGTTCGAGACCTGGCTGCTCCACTTCTGATCCAGCTCTGCTGTGGCCTGGGAAAGCAGTAGAAGATGGCCCAAGTCCTTGGGCCCCTGCACCAGCATGGGAGACCTGGAAGAAGCTCCTGGCTCCTGACTCCTGGCTTCGGATCTGCACAGCTCTGGCCATTGTGGCCAATTGGCGAGTGAACCAGCAGAGAGAAGACCTCTCTCTCTGAAACTCTTTCAAATAAATAAATAAATCTATTTTAAAAAATCACGACGGTGACACAGGATGCAGCCAGGCAGTTTTCCAAGCAGCAATCTCCTATGCGACAGACTTCACCTGTCTGTGGGAGGTACCGTCCACAGAGCTGCAGAGGGGGGCTGGGAGCAAGGAGCCTGGGGGGGCTGGAAGCAAGGAGCCTGGGGGGGCTGGGAGCAAGGAGCCCCTGGCCAGGTCAGGCTCTGGCCACCTGCAGTTTGTGACACCAGGTATCCTGACCTTCTGACCTCACCTGCCTTCACACGTAAGGAACAGGTGCAGACACACCTCCTAGGGTGTGGTGCCCAGAGAACGTGGCCAACACCAGGGTCATGGGACTGAGGTGCCAATGGGCAGGGCCAGCTCACGGTCGACCTGCCGGTGACTCCCTTTTAGGTGTGGCTGTGAAAGGCAACAGACGGGCAGCAGGGGAGACCTCACCCATCCGCGGAGGCCACAGCATTGGCATGCCAGGCTCTCCCCAGGCCTAGACCCCGAGAGCTAAGTGACAGCAATGCCTGCCAACCATCGGAAGAGAAGAAGCAGCTCAGAAGCTCCCGTGTGGTAGACCCACGAGTCAGCCACACTGCAAATGTGCCACCTGCAGCATCTCTCACCTCACCCAGCAGGTCTGCTTCTAGAAGGCACGCCCACATGGTCACCGCCTCCCCCTGCCCAACACCTACCGGAAACAGGGAGACAGCCACACAGGACACCTTTGTTAGCTATGGATGGAACAAGGTGACCCCAGGCCCCCACTGAGGGGAAGCAGGGATGCTGGCAGGGGGTGGATGGGGGGGGGGGTGCTGGGTCTCCTGCTGTCCATTTGCACTTCCTGTATCTGCAGGAGCAAGCAAACATGTAAGGCCATTGGCCATAGCCTCACCCAATGGCTCATGGGGGCGGGGTGGTCGAAGCTAACTACCAGGGTACCCAAAACATTCGTTCACAGGAAATGGAATTAAAAGATGTTTATTTTGGGCCAAAAAAACTTTTGAAACTCACACAGATGAGGGGTCTCCAAACAGATTATGGAAAACACCAAAAAGCCACGCACAGATTTCAAATTTCTTGCACTAAAATAAACTTATCTTTACCCGCCCCCCCGATTTTCCAAAGCCCCTTTGCGCACACAGAACTCTGACTACCTCAGCTCCTGCTCGTGACGCAGGGCTCTCTCCCTCCAGAGTGGTGGTGACGGCACAGTGCAATGAAACACACCCAGCAAGCTGGCTCCCACGGCAGCAGCTCGCACCCTACGGCCCTCTGAAGCTGCTGAGCCCAAGGGGAACCCCTGCAAGCCCGAAGCTGTGTTTGTTTAGCAAACAAGAGAGCTCTCCCGGTCAAAGGGACCCAGGTATCTGGTGTCTGTGGCCTGTCTTTCCTCCTCAGAGCTCAACAGTGCTCTGCATTTTCACACAGGCCTGATGTGTGCCCAGGGACAGCCCCATGGAGGCCGTGCAGACACCAAGTCCCTGTGCGATCCAGGAAACCCACCGGGCCCAGACAGGGGACGAGGCACCTGCTGACCTCACCGAGCTTAGCTTCAGCCCCTGGGCTGGCCAGGACCCAGGCCAATGCCCGCACTGCAGCTCGCTCCCCTCACTGACCACCCGAGCTACCTTAAGCTGGGGTGAGCAATCCTGGCCTTGGAGGTGTCCAAGCAAGAGCTGTAGCCCAGGGCATCCAGCCGCCATTGCCAGGAGCTTGTTGGACAAGGAGGGTCAGGCTTGCCCCATGCCTGCAGACCCAGAAGTTCTGGATTGGCACCCACAGACCCCAGCGCGACAGATGCCCCCAGGCAGGAGAGCTGAGGCCCTGGGGCTCTGGGCAGCTTTGGAAACAGACTCCTGGGTCTGACCCGGAATCTGGATGGGGAACAGGTCGGGGCAGTGCTGAGAACTCCCAGGTATGCCTGGATTTCATGGGGTGCAAACAACCGAGGTCCGTGCACACAAGCTGAAGGACCTGGGGGACGAGTGTTCACGTACAACCAGCCTGAAACACAACAGATGGGGGACGGAGGGCACCTGATACCACGTGCTGCCCACTCCACTCCTGTCACCCAGACTTCTCCCTGCCGCAGCTGGCAGGATCGTGGCCCCAAAGCCGGCCACATCTCGCTCCCCAGAGCCTGGCATGGGGAACATAAGGTCGCAGAGCGTGGCAAGGTTGCTGACGGCTGACCTTAAAGTAAAGAGACCATGTTTTAGGGTAGAGGAGCAGTGTAGCCTCCATCTGGGTCATCTGGGCTCAGTGGAGCCCTCACACCCCACTCAGGGTAAAGGAAACAGTGCGAGATCCGAGAAGATGGAGACAGAGCCCTGCCTGCCCAGGTACCTTCACGTCTCCGGGATGCCATCTGCAGGCAGCGTTCCTCCAGAACTGGGCCTCTGAAGGGTTGGCATGGAAATCCCGGCATGTCTTCCTGGAGGGGCCACAGCCCTGAAGCAGACCAACAGGGCCTGAGAGGAGTGGCCTGGCCCCTCAGCTGTGCCCACCACTCCACCAACCCAGGGACATGACAAAGAGACACAGAAAATTCCACCCCACGTGGGCTGACAACGGTTCCTCGTGGACGTTGGAAGGTGAGGGCGGGGACACTGAGGCTCCAACTGCAGCAGGAACCCCCAAGAACCCTGGAGAGTCAAAGCCTCTGCCTCCAAAAAGTGCAGTAGAGAAGGACGGGGCAGAGTAGCCTGCTGGGGCGGTCACAGAACCATGCTAGCTAGGCACAGGCAGCTTGAGAGAGAAAATGCTTGCCTCTGTGAGGCAAACGTCAAGCAGAGCCGAGACTGAGCAAAGCCAGCCACAGGCCCCACGCCACACCCATCACCCCAACTCCCGAGTTCCAGACGGAGGACACCACCAATATCATCCAAAACGTGCAGGAGCAACTCACCCGGGCCAAGCCGGCTCTGCACGCCTCGCCCTCCCCTGGCTGCTTCCACTGGCCTGGGTGAGCATCACAGGGCAGCAGGGCTCCCTCAGGCTGTGCAGGCGGCACCGCCCCTCACATAGTATGGAGCCCGGCACAAGAAGGCCGATGACTTCCCAAGTGCAGGCAGTAGCGGGGCCAGGGCGGAGAGAGACTTCTTCCCCACACACGGGACCAAGTCCGAGGAGCAAACCGGAACAGAGCCCGGCGCCACACACAAGCACCTCGCCAGTGTCACTGCTGCCACCCGGGTGCAAAGGGGTCCACAACAGGTCTGCACTGCCTCTCCTGCAGCCAGGAAGGGCCGGCTCTGAGGGGACTTGGCGGAGCAGCAGACCAAAGCCACATGGGAGGCGCTGGCTGGTGGAGGACGCAGGAGAGGGAAATAGTCCCTCCTCAGCTTTCCCGGAGGCTTCTCCCCAGCTCTGGACAACAGCACTGCTGCCTGAACCCCAGTGGCCCAGCACCGTACCTCAGGAGTCACGGGCCCCACTTCAGCTCCCAGGAGGGGCACACGGGCCAGGACACAGCCCCAGCGCGCTGGCAGGAACAGCTTCCCGGGCCAGGGGGACCCTCGTCGGTGCTGCCTCACCTCACCACTGGGGCAGGTGCCCAACACTCCAGCTCATGGAGGCGGTCAGCATGCTCCACACACTGCCCCGGGGCAGACTGGGAAAGACAACAGGCCCGTGGGTGCTGTGCCAACAGCTGGACCGTGACGGCTCTGTGCTTGGAACTGGGGCTGCGACGTGAGTGGCACAGGAGGGCCCCGGGCCCACGTGGTTGAGAGCAAAAACGGGGAGGTCTCGTGGGGCCTGTGGGTGCCATCCTCAGAGCTATAGGCAGGAGGAGGGACGGGGTGAGCTGGAAAACAGGTGACACGGGGCACCCCACGCACAAAGACTGAGGCCTGCCTGAGAGATGGTTCAGCATCAAACATGGGAAGGAAAACAGGTAAAACGGTGTCATGTACATCAACGGGGGAGCAGAGGGGCCTGGCCAATCCCTGCCCTCCCAGAGGAGCTGCAGACCCCACAGATGCCCTGGGCCCAGCCCTCACCTGGCAGAGAACCTGACCCACACAACTCATGTGGGACAGGAACCAGGGTCTCCCAGCGGCTGATGGCCACGGCCCACTCAGCAGATGCCACTCTCCTGGGGTAAAACCGGGGATCTCCAGGCAGACGAGCGCCCTGGGTGCCTCCCTCGGTCACCTGATCATGCTCGAAACAGCACTGCATGGGTGCCGGGGGAGCCGCTTGCCTCAATTACAAACAGGAGTCCCAGGGCCTGCGTTCTGGCGAGGCAGGTTAAGCTGCTGCTGTGACACCCGCATCCCATGTCAGCTGCCCCACTTCCAGTCCAGCTGCCAGCGCGCCTGGAAAGGCAGCAGAAGACGGCCCGAGTGCTTGGGTCCCTGCACTCCCGTAGGAGACTCAGCTCGAGCTCCAGGCCCCTGGCTTCCGCCGGGCACAGCCATCTGGGGAGTGAACCAGTGAATGGAAGATCGACCTCTCTGTCTCTCCATCTCTCTCTGTAACTCTGCCTTTCAATTAAATAAATAAATCTAAACAAAAAGAAGGGGAAGAGGAGGCTTGTTCTGGAGAGGAGAATGAGTACCCTCGTGTGCTGAGACAGCATTCACCCTCGCAAGTCTGGTTCAGTTTGCCGACTCTGAGTGACTCTAAACACTCACCGGCTGAGAAGTGGGCAGGCATGGTGGTGCAGCGGGTTAGGCTGCACACTGGGACACCTCTCCTGTGATCAGCATGCCTGCTGCGGGCCCTGGCTCCACTTCTGATGCAGCCTCCTGCTAACACACACCCAGGAGGAGGCAGATGGTGGCTCAAGTACTTGGGTCCCTGCCATCCATACTGCGACTGAGTTCCATGCTCCTGGCTTCAGGTGTTTGAGGAATGAGCCAGCGGACGGAAAAATCTCTCCTTGCTCCACCCCTGTTTGCCGCTCTCTGTTGCTGTGTTTTTCCAATAAGTAAACAAATAAAATGGAGCTGACGACTGAGATGTGGACATTTTCCTGATTGCTATCCACAGCAAGGAACAAAAGTGCCTCTCAGTGAATTCCTGAAGCCTGGGGACAGGTGGAGCCGGCCACCCTCGGGGAGACAGCTGAGCTGCCTGACAGGAGCTCAGATCCAGGGGAGGAAGCTTGGGTAAACACTCTCCTTAATCGCTGGGAGGTAGCAAGTCACCACCCCGGCACCTTTAGGAGCCAAAGAGCTATGGACCGAAAACGAAAGTGAGTCCCTCTGCCCCAGGTCAGTGCCAGCAGGAAGAAAGGGTCCACGCGCTGCACAACCCTGGGATGGAGAAGGTTCCGGAGAACGCGGGCAGGGAACATGGCTGGATTGGTCCACACTTCAGGGAGGCAGCTGCTGGGCCGGCTGTGTGCCCAGGCTTCCATGGAGTGGGGGTGGGCCCAGGCAGCTGCACCCAGACCTGGCCCCCTCCTGCCTGACTCTGCGGAGCCGGGGCCTCGGCTGACCCGCGGGGAGCAGGGGACAGACCCTAGCGAAGGGGCCAGGGCTGCCTGCAGCCTCCCTCACTGCACCGCGGGCAGCTCGCGGCGGACCCGGTGGGAGGCGGCGACGCCCCTGCCGGCCGCAGCTCGGGGCTGTGGCTTTGTCCTGCCTGGCGCAGGGCCTTCCGGGCTGGCTCCCAGGGCTGCGGGAGCCCGGCCTTCCTCCCGCACCAAGTTTGTCTTCCCAAAGAGCGAGAGTAACGACCGCCACCTTCCGGGGGCTAAATCGCCGGTTCCCGGGGGGAGGGGGCTGGTTAACGGCGGGAAAACCAAGGCTCCCCCGCGCCGGTTCGCACGGCCCTGCGAGCCCGAGCCACGCGGTGCCCTGCCAGCCTCGGCTCCGGCTCGGGGCGCGGGCAGAGGCGGAGTCCAGAGCCTACCGACCCGGCCCGCGCGCGAGCCCGGGGGCATCTCGCTCAGGCCGGGGTCCCCGGGTCCGGGGCCTGCACCGGGGTCCCAGCCGGAGACTGCGCGGGCGGAGGTCGGCCTTCCGCGCCCCCCCTCCCGAGACGCCCGCCCAGCCCCTCCCCGCCGCGTCCCGGGAAACGCGCCCCGCCTCACCCGCAGCGCCAGACCCCGGCCCCGCCCCGCCGCGTCCCCGGGGCCCCCCACCCCACCCCGCCTCGCGCCCCCGCCTCACCCGCGGCACCGGGTCCCCGCCGCGCGCCCACCGAGCCGTCTCTGCGCAGGAGGACGTCGTCCGTGTCGCGGATGCGGGCGCCCGGCGCGTCCCGCAGCCCACGGCAGCCCTGGAAGCACACGGCCCACGCTTGCTCCTCGTTGATCGGCTGCTCGTACACCCGCAGCACTTCCCGCAGCGACAGTTCCCAGGGCTCGGGCTGCCCCGGGGCCGCCGCGCCGCCGCCAGAGCTGCCGGCAGCGGCCATGGCCGCCCCATGCTCGCCGCGAGCGCGCCGGGCCGTTCCCATGACAGCGCGCGGGGCGGGTCCCGCACGCCCGCCGCGCCCCGTTGGCCGCAGGGGGCGGGGCCGGGCTGGGACACAGGTGCCGGCGCGGACGCGGTAGTGACCGCGCTGTCCCGGCTGGGCAGGTGCTGGGGACATGGGAGGGAGCCCCCAGCGCTGCGAAGCCGCCACCCGCGCGCTCGGCTCTGACTCGGAGAAGCGGGCGACGGCTGCCCGCAGTGGCCTCTGCAGAGCCCGCCAGCAAGGTGACCTCGGAGATGGCTCCGGGTGGGTGACACGAGGCGGGAAGCGCGCGGTCGATGACCACTCGCAGTGCCTCTGGGCAAACAAACCCGCGTGGCGTGCCGGGGACGCACTGCACTGCACGCGGGCGCTCCTGCTCGTGGCCGCGGGTTGCCCAGGCCTCTGCTGCCCTCTGGGCAGGATCAGGGCCGCAGGACAACGAGACGCAGCTGGAAGATCAGTGCCGGTTTTGATGCGCACAAAATGCAGAGTCCCGGGCTCTGGGGCTGGAGGTGGGGACTTGAGACCGGCGGTACTTCGGGCAGTGAGCATGAGGCTTTACGGCCTGGTTTGCAGGGTAGAGTGGGCTGTTCCCCAGGGCCTCAGGTCACGTGATCCCTTCCCGGTTCAGTCTTGGGACAGAAGACTCATTTGCTAATTTTTTTTTTAAGGTTTATTTATTTGTTTGAAAGGCAGAGAGAGATCTTCCATCCTCTGGCTCACTCCAAATGGCAGCAACAGCTCGGCTGGGCCACATGGAAGCCAGGAGCCCAGAGCTCCATCCAGGTCTCCCGCGTGCTTGGGCAGTCAACTGCTCTCCCCAGGTGCATGAGCTGGGGTTGGATGGGAAGTGGAGCAGCCAGGACTCCAGCAGCTCTCCCAAATGGGATGCCCGTGTCCCAGCCCACTTAACTCGCTGGCCACAGCACCAGTCTGGCTTGAAGGTTTTGTGGTCAGTCCCTGGGTGGCTTTCACACCTCTGCTCATGTCCCCAGACAAGAGCCGCAAGACGAACAGAGGCCCTGGTCCTTTGTGGAGAGGCTGGAGAAGAGGGGGGGCCCAGGCCAGTCCTGAATGAGGGGTGCTGGGCGCCTGGGGCTCCACTCCCTCAGACGGAGGGGCAGTGGCAGTGGCATTGACATTGGCGTCGAGCCTGGCCCCCCTGGGCAGAGCGGCCTCAGGTGTGGGGCTGGAGGGTGCCCTGCCCGCTCCTGGTGGTTTCTGCCCTGGGAACCCATGGGAACTTGTCGCTGAGAAGATGCAGGAACGGGGTTCCCGCTGCCCTCCCGAGGCACCACCGGGTGTGCGTGTAACCGGCCAGCAGAATGTCCGCACAGCATGGCCAGCACCTGAGCAGGAAGCTGGTGGGGAAGAGCAGGCAGCCCTTGCAGCTCTCCCAAGGCCTCACGTGTCATTGCATGGCGGCTCAGGAGGCCACGTGATGACACACCTGGCCGGCTGCAGAGACACTCACCTGGCAGCATGCACGCATCCCGGGGACCTCCCGGAAGCCCAGCCAGCAAGATTTAAAACCGAGGCTCTACCGAAGAGCTTCAGAAACAACATTCTCCTTTTATTTATTAAGATCTATTTATTTATCTGGAAGAGAGTTACAGAGAGAGGGAGAGAGAGAGAGACATCTCCCGTCTACTGGTTCACTCCCCAGATGGCTACACAGCCAGGGCTGGGCCAGGCCAAAGCAGGAGCTTCTTCCAGGTCTCCCACGTGGTTGCAAGGGCTGGACTGGAAGTGGAGCGGCCAGGACTCGACTGGTGCCCATATGGGATGCCGGCCTTGCAGCGGGCAGCTTGACCTGCTGTGCCACGGTGCTGACCCTGAGGGTCTCCTTGGCTCTCGATACCTGAATAATTCCCTGGCCCTGGCCACATTAAGGGAGAAATAAGGGTTTGCTTTCAGAGGCTGAGGGAAATCCATCTGCAAGCCAGATGCCCGGGGGAGAAGGCAGTGCAGGGTGTCCTGGGGTGGGCTTGAGCCCTGCAGACTGGCCAGCAATCACAGTCCACTAGGAAGCAGATCCGACTGGCCCGCGGCAGGGTCACCATGAGAGCTCGTGGTCCAATGTCAGTTCCCACCAGCTGGCCACTGACATCCCTTCCCGTGGCCCAGCACCGGGAGTGGCCACACTTTGACTCAGAAGTCGACTCCACATTTCTGTCATTGAGACTTGGGTAAACCAAGGGAGGGGCAGAGTCGGTTATTTGCATTCGAGCAAGCAGGTGCCAGGGTGGGATAGGGTCAGGTGCCTCTGGGGAAAAGGGCACTGGTACTCCAGCTCTGGCTGACCACAGAGCGCGCATAGCGTGAACTTTGGGCCAGGGATTTGGAAATGAAAGAGCATACTTCCTGCTGTTCAGAGAAGCTCAGGGGCCACGGCCTGGGAAAGCAGCAGAGGGTGGCCCAAATGCTTGGGCCCCTGCACTCATGTGGGAGACCCTGAAGCAGCTTTTGGCTCCTGGCTTCCGCCTGGCCCAGCTCCAGCCGTTTTGGCCATTTGGGGAGTGAATCAGCAGATGGAACCTTTCAAATAAATACGTTTTTTCAGGGGTGGTGGGGGGGAGCACAGTGGAGATTGATCTAGGCCAATCATTAACCTTGCGTTGAACGTTTGGAACAAGGCCGCTTCTTTCTTTCTTCCTTTTTTTTTTTTTTTTTTTCTGGCAGAGTTAGACAGTGAGAGAGAGACAGAGAAAGGTCTTCCTTCTTCCTTTTCCATTGGTTCACCCCCCAAATGGCCGCTAGGGCCGGCGCTGCACCGAACCAAAGCCAGGAGCCAGGTGCTTCCTCCTGGTCTCCCACACGGGTGCAGGGCCCAAGCACTTGGGCATCTTCCACTGCCTTCCTGGGCCACAGCAGAGAGCTGGACTAGAAGAGGAGCAACCGGGACAGAATCCGGCGCCCCAACCGGGACTAGAACCCAGGGTTCCGGCGCCGCAGGCGGAGGATTAGCCTAGTGAGCCGCAGTGCTGGCCAAGGCCATTTCTAAGTACAGGATCGCGGATCAGGAAGGCCTGGGGGAGGCTCTCGGAGCCATGATTAACCCACCAGGTTTGGAAGGGCAGTCGCCCTCAAGTTATCTTGTTAGCAAACACACTCCCCAAATATGAATCTGTGGCGTAAGCTGTTTGTTCACGCGTGTTTACCAAGGGCGACGCAGCGGTACACAGGGAAAGACCGGGCACAGTCCAGCCGGTGTCTGTCCCTGGGGGCTCACGGCTTCCTCTGAGCTGGGACCCCAGGAGCTCGCTCCGTCCTGTGTTCTGTTTGCTGCTTTCGAGGGGCTCTGGTAGGGAGCTCTGGCCCCGTCAGTGCGCCGCAGGCTGTGTGCCGACTGTAGGGCACTTCGCACTGCAACGCTGTGGGAATCGTAGCTCTGAGCATCTTTGCAGACACAGGCCACAGGATCCTGAGAGTCGGGTCCAGATGCCCAGGTCTGTGTGGGCCGCGATCATGCAGACGATGCCAGGGAGAACACGCCAGCCACCTCGGGACAAAGGTCAGCGTCAGGCACAAAGACGGTTTCAGACCACAGGCTGCTGACTCACCGGGGCCCTGGGCAGAGCCACGCCAGCCGTGGCGAGGGGAGCCTTCCCGATTGCATTTCAGGTGCAGGAAGAGGGCGGCTCCTGTGTTCTGTGCACACCGTGGTGAGCGGCTGGCCTGCCTGCATTACCGCAGGACAGAGGCCCCTGAAAGCCTGCTTTGTCTCGGTCCCTGCAGCCAGCCAGGGCCAGAACCAGGGGTTGGACAGGAAAAGCTGAAACCCAAGAGGTGGTGGCTTTGTGTCTTCAGTTTATTTTTGGCTGGGGCCAGAGGCCGAGCTCCCGAGGGATGTGGGAGACAGAGGCTGTGATTGGTCTCTCATGGGGAGCCCAGGACAGCTCAGAGGAAAGGGCTCTGGGCTGGAGACTGGGAGCGTTCAGAGTTTAGCTACATGCGGCTGAACCTGGGCAGCGTGGGCCGGAGGTCCAGACTGTGGCGGAGATTCAGAGCCCCAGTCCAGACCATGGTGGAGATGATGGCCCTGGGTACACACCATGGTGGGGATGGCAGCCCTAGATACACGCCACAGCGGGGACGCACTGCCCCGGGTACACACCACGGTGGGGATGACAGCCCCGGGTACATGCCACAATGGGGACACACTGCCCCGGGTACATGCCACGGCGGGGGCGCACTGCCCTGGGTACACGCCACAGCCCAGGGTCCAGGCACTTGCTCAAATCCTGGCTGCTCCACTTCCAATCGAGCTCACTGCTAATGCTCCTGGGAAAGGAGCAGGGGAGATCCAGAAGAAGCTCCTGGCTCCATCCTGGCCCAGTCCCAGCTGTTGCAGCCATTTGGGGAGTGAAACAGTGGATGGACGATTCTCTCTCTCTCTCTGTCTCTGTATCTCTACCTTTCCAATACATAAATAAATCTTAGAGAGAGAGGAGACCTAGAAGAAGATGGAGACAGAGGGGCCAGCAGACATGGCCCTTGTTGGAGCCCTGTGGACTGGCCCGAGGGTGTCCAGATTATGGGTCTGTATGTGGACAGACAATGCAGGACGACTGAAAACAATGGGAAGTTGGGTACTGTGGTGCACTTGGGATGCCCGACCCCTACATCAGAGTGGCTGGCTCAAACCCAGCTGTGCTGAGACTCTGGCTTCCCACTAACCTGCGCCCTGGGAAGCAGTGGTCCTGCTGCCCACACAGGAAGCCCAAATCGAGTTCCTGGCTTTGACCTGGCGCAACCCCAGCCATTACAGGCCACTGGGGAGTGAGCGAGGGAATGGGAGCTCTCTCAGTCGCTCTGCCTGTGAAATTAAAAAGATGAAGAATGAATAGAACGCTTTTTCAACCTGTCACTCCGACACTGTGGCCACATGAGCAGAAAGCCAGCAGTGAGGCGGCTCCATGTCGGGGCTGACGTGCAGGCTGGGATGGTGACAGGTGCCCCCCGTCGTGAGATCACGGACGCTGTTGTGGATCCCATCCCAGTTGGAATTGGACTTGTTTGAGTGTCAGACAGTAGAAAAGGTGTGCACTGATTAGTCTCCCACACACGACGGCCCAGGTGCCCCCAGAGGTGGGTACTGGGAGGGCACACACCCATCTCCCTTCTAGAGTAGCAACTGTACCCGCCTGTGCTGTGACTTTTTTTTTTTTTTGACAGGCAGAATGGACAGTGAGAGAGAGAGACAGAGAGAAAGGTCTTCCTTTGCCGTTGGTTCACCCTCCAATGGCCGCCGCGGCCGGCGCGCTGCGGCCGGCGCACCGCGATCGTCCGATGGCAGGAGCCAGGAGCCAGGTGCTTTTCCTGGTCTCCCCATGGGGTGCAGGGCCCAAGCACCTGGGCCATCCTCCACTGCACTCCTGGGCCACAGCAGAGGGCTGGCCTGGAAGAGGGGCAACCGGGACAGAATCCGGCGCCCCGACCGGGACTAGAACCCGGTGTGCCGGCGCCGCAAGGTGGAGGATTAGCCTGTTGAGCCACGGCGCCGGCCCATGACTTTTTTTTAATTAGGTAGAGAGATAGACAGTGAGAGGGAGAGACAGAGAGAAATGTCTTCCTTCCGCTGGTTCATTCCCTGTGCTGTGACTTTTACCTCCCACGTGAAGAGCTCCTCCAGGCACCAGACCCATGTGAGGCAGGTCGTCTATGTGTGCGTCACCCCCAGCTCTCTGAAGATGGACATGGAGGTGATTTGTGGCTGTGTCATCCCCAGTTCTGTGTTGATGGAGGTTGTTTGTGGGGGCCTCACCCCTCAGTTCTGTGCTGGTGTAGGATGTTGGTGGGTTGTTTGTGAATACATCACCCCCCAGTTCTGTGCTGGTGTAGGATGTTTGTGGGTGTCTTGCCCCCTGTTCTGTGTTGCTGGTGTAGGTTGTTTGCAATCATGCATGGACAACCTTTAACATTTTTAAAAAATATTTTATTTATTTATTTGAAAGGTAGAATTACAGACAGTGAGAGAGAGAGAGAGAAAGGTCTTCTCTCCATTGCTTCACTCCCCAGATGGCCACAACGGCCGGAGCTGTGCCGATCCAAAGCCAGGAGCCAGGAGCCAGGAGCCAGGAGTTTCTTCCTGGTCTCCCATGCAGGGGTCCAAGGACTTGGGCCATCTTCTACTGCCTTCCCATGCCACAGCAGAGAGTGGGACTGGAAGAGGGGCAGCCAGGACCAGAACCGGCGCCCATATGGGATGCCGGCGCAGCAGGTAGAGGGTTAACTTACTGTGCTATGGCGCCGGCCCCCCAACCCTTAACATTTTAAGCTTCTGGGGACAGAGTTTTTGCTTAATCACTCTATACACACAAGTGAATTTCACGTAGTGAGGGCACAGCTGATCCTGTCCGTTGTCTTGTGTGTCGAATAAAGTCTAAGAAATGAACAGGTTGGGGCCTATGCCGGGCCGGCCCAGAGGGTGGAGCTAGCATCCGTATCTGAGCGCCACTTGGATTCCCGCTGCTCTGCTTCCTATTCAGCTCTCAGCTGCTGCACCTGGGAAAGTAGTGGGACGACGGCTGGTGTGCTTGGGCACCTGCCACCCACATGGGAGACCTGGATGGAATTCCTGGCTCCTGGCTTTGGCCTGGTCCACTCTAGGCCATTGCAGCTGTTTAGGGAGTGAACCTGCAGGTGAAGATCTCTCTCTGCATCTCCTTCTTTGTCACTCTGCCTTAAATCAATAATAAGATAAATCTCATAAAGAAAGAAATGGACTTGTTGGATCAAGGGATCTATTAGCTTATTCCAATACCTGTTATCAATCCGGTCCCCTGGAGGTTGCCTGCCTGCACTGGTGATGGGGGGGCGCTGCCCCGAGTTGCTCCATGATCAAAAGTTCGATAGGCAAAAACTGGGTTAGTTTGCGTTTCTCTCGTTACATGGAAGAGCAGAGCTATTTAAAATTAATTCAACTGGTGCTTGTTGGTCCATTTCAGTGAGCACGAGGCAAAGCAAGAAGTTCCGAGTGGGGCCCTGACCGTGCCGGTGGAAACCGTGCTGATCCCATTATCCCAGCATGCGGGCCTTGCACACGTGCAGCACTCTGCTTTCTGGTTCCGTCGGCGATGCTCACACGCGCGAGGCTCTCCTGGAAGCTTGGGGCCGAGGGCAGGGGCCCCACCTGGAGTCTGTGCCCGGGTCTGTGGGCGGCCGGGCACATGCTCCGCCCCCAGGCCTCTGACTCCCTCTGGTAGGGTAGCTTGTTCTGAAGACGATTTTGCGTTTGGGAGCCCTTTGGTGAGTACAAGTGATTTTTAAATATTTTTGTATTTTTGTTTTTACCTGGGAGGCAGAGGGACGGAGACCGTCCCCAGAGTGCCTGGCCCGGGGCTCTGCGGCGGCCGAGCGCTGCCTGCCGTGGTCTGAAATCGCCCTGGCTGTGTCGCTAAGCACTGCGTACATCCTAGAGGGCTCCTGTGTCCTGGCCCCTGGAGGGTAGCGGGAGTCTGTCTCCCCGGGGCCACAATCATGACTGTCCGTCTGATGCCAGCCGTGTGCCCTGGGCCGAGTGTGTCTGGCTTCCTATTTATCCCGTCGGAACTCCTGACACCACCTCGTCACGTCTCCCTCCTTTCTCCCTAGAGGGTCCCGTGCCTGGGTGCGTCCCACTTGTGTTCTGGTTTGGGCTGCCCCTGGCTGTCCTCCGCGGACCTCCGCCTGGCCAGGCACTGTGTTCCCTGTGTGCCCAGGAGGGCAGAGGCCCTGCCCTGCCTCAGGGGTGCTGCACACCGTTGCTCCAGCGTCTGGCTCCTGCCTGGAAAACATCAACTTTCTCACCTAAAAGTCATGAGGCTCTGGGGCCATGGCACAGTAGGTCAATCTTCTGCCTGCAGCAATAATGGCATCCCACATGGGCGCCAGTTCTAGTCCTGGCTGCTGCACTTCCAGTCCAGCTCTCTGCTGTCTTCTGGGAAAGCAGTAGAAGATGGCCCAAGTGCTTGGGCCCTGCACCTGCATGGGAGACCGGGAGGAGGTGCCTGGCTCCTGGCTTTGGATCAGTGTAGCTCCGGCCGTTGCGGCCGTTCGGGGAGTGAACTAGCAGAAGACCTTTCTCTCTCTCTCTCCCTCTCACTGTCTGAACTCTAACTCTCAAATAAAATAAATAAAATCTTTTTTTTTTTTTTTGACAGGCAGAGTGGACAGTGAGAGAGAGAGAGACAGAGAGAAAGGTCTTCCTTTTCCGTTGGTTCACCCCACAATGGCCGCTGCGGCCGGCGCATCGCGCCAATCCAAAGCTGAGAGCCAGGTGCTTCTAGTCTCCCATGCAGGTGCAGAGCCCAAGCACCTGGGCTGTCCTCCACTGCCTTCCCGGGCCACAGCAGAGAGCCGGCCTGGAAGAGGAGCAACTGGGACAGAATCCTGCGCCCCGACCTGGACTAGAACCTGGTGTGCCAATGCTGCAGGCGGAGGATTAGCCTATTAAGTCGTGGCACCAGCCAAATAAAATCTTTAAAAAAACAAAAACCAGTCATGAGGTTCTACTTTAAAAAAGGATGCCATATGGCTGAAAAATTTTAAAAAATATGTTTATTCCTTTCCTGTTGTTCTTAAAAGGTTTTCTTTATTATTTGAGAGGCAGAGGGACAGGTGGACAGTGACTGCTCCCATCTGCTGGGACACTGCCCAGATGCCCATGGTGGCAGGGCCCGGAAGACCTCAGTGGAGAGCTTGGTCTTGGCCTGGGCCTCAGACAGCCGGGGGTCCTCTCAGAGGCAAGACCAAGGAGACGGCACAGGCTCCTCAGTCGGGGCCGCCCTGCGCTGTGGTGCAGCTGGGAACGGAATCAGAGCGCCGCCTGCTTGGCTCCCCCCCCAGCTCCCTGCTGATGGCCAGGGAGGCAGCGCAGGATGGCCCAGGCACGTGGCCCCTGCAAAACCCGGGGCGGGGGGCGGGCTCCTGGCCACTGTGGCCATCTGGGGAGTGAACCAGCGGATGGGAGACCGCTGTCTTTGACTGCCTCTCCCTCTCTCTGCCACTCTGAGTCCTGAGGGAGGAGACCAGCCGGAAGCAGAGGCCCGGAGGACATAGTCGGCTCGTGTTCCGGCTGCTTCTCCGAGCTTCCGATTTTAACGTGGATCCACGAAATCAGCACTCCCGCGGGGGCATGAAGTCCTCTCTGGGCTGGAAGAGGCCCTCAGCCTCCTTGCCCTGCGCTCCTGAGCCGTCGGGACAGAGGCTCAGCCTGGCGCCCGCCCCTCCCACGGAGCCCAGCCCCCAGTGTCTTGATCCCTCCGTGGCTTCTGCGTGTGGCTGAGTGGAGGCCCTGCTCACTCCTAAAGGCTCCCGGGTCTTACCAGAGGCCCTGGCTGCCAGCTCCTCCTGCAGAAGGGGCTGATCAAGCCCTGGAGGCTGGCACACGCCCCATGGGCAGGCCCTGGGGCCCGTGTGTCACGTCTATCACACGTGTGGCATGTAGGACAGGCTGGCTGTGCTGCAGAGTGGTCACACACCACATGTGCAGGCGACGGCAGGCCCCAGGTCCTGTCAGGCGTGTGTCACGTCTGTCACACGTGTCACGTGTGGGACAGGCTGGGTGTGCTGCGGGGAGTGAGCACACACCGCACCAGCAGGCGATGTGAGTGGCGTCTTCCGCTCATGCTGGGTGCCCCTGCACAGCGGCCAGCGGCCCGGGGCCGACGCAGCCTGGACGCTCGGACCCGGCACCAGGGCAGGCACGGCAGCGCCTCGCCGCCATCCGCCCCGCTGCGAGGCCCAGGGAGCCCTGCGGGGCGCGCACTTTGCAGTCCGGCTGTGGGACGCGGGGCTCCGCGCGCTCAGTCCCCGCAACGCAGTGAACAGGGGGGATGCAGCAGGGGCGCCGGGCAGCGTCTGGCGCGACCCAGGGCAGGGCGGGAGGCGGGAGGCGGGAGGTGGGAGGCGGGAGGCTCGCAGCAGGACTCACCGGCCCCAGGCCGTCCTCCCGCCCCCGCGCCGCGTGTGCATGAGCCTGCGGCCCGTCCCTGGCCTCCGTGACCGGCCCTGGGCTCACCGCACGGCAGCCTCAAGCCTTGGGCGGGCCGCGCCTGGCCAAGAAGGGCCCACGTCGTTGTCCTCTGCGTGGAGCTGTGAAGTGATGTGCGGGAAGGGAACGGTGTCTTCTGCGCGAGAGGCAGCCTGGCCGTGACAGCGTGTACACTGCACGCGCCCCGCAGCGCGCCCAGCGCAGGGCGGCTGTCAGCCGCCTCCAAGCTGAAGCCCGCGGACCCGACAAATGCTTGAAAACATTCGTGTCCACGCGCTACCGGACAGGCGCGCCCTCGAGTGGCACAACGTGGGATCGCAGCAGGAGCGGCGGGGACTTACTTATTCAACGTATAAGTTATCCGAAAGGCATGACCCGTTGACCCACCACGAGGGCCCCAGATGCCACTGTTAACACACACTGCTGGCCTCCAGCGCCAAATGTACTGTATTTTTTCCTAGTTATCCAGAGCTGTTTTGGCGGCCGCCACGCACAACATGGCGGCGGCCGCCACGCACAACATGGCGGCGGCCGCCACGCACAACATGGCGGCGGCCGCCACGCACAACATGGCGGCGGCCGCCACGCACAACATGGCGGCGGCCGCCACGCACAACATGGCGGCGGCCGCCACGCACAACATGGCGGCGGCCGCCACGCACAACATGGCGGCGGCCGCCACGCACAACATGGCGGCCGCCGCCACGCACAACATGGCGGCCGCCGCCACGCACAACATGGCGGCCGCCGCCACGCACAACATGGCGGCCGCCGCCACGCACAACATGGCGGCCGCCGCCACGCACAACATGGCGGCCGCCGCCACGCACAACATGGCGGCCGCCGCCACGCACAACATGGCGGCCGCCGCGTCACGCCCCCCTAACCCAACATCGCCACGCCCAATAGCGTGAGCCCTTATCCTGGGGGGTGTGGCCGGGTCGCAGCCAGCCAATGGGCGCGCGCGCTGACCCAGCCAACGAGGAGGCAGCGCGGGCTCCGGCGCTCGGGTAGTCGCGATGTCCGGCTCCGAGTGCCGGCGTCCTGCAGGCTGCCGGAGGTCCTGGGCCGAGCTGCTGGGTAGGTGGGCGCGACCGCTGTCCCGAGCCGAGCTCGCGGGTGACTGGGCGTCCGCTGGCCCTCGCGGCCCTCCCGGCTCACGGCGCCGCCCTCGCTCTTCTCCCTAGCGGGCCGGGCCGGGCGGCCGCGGCGCAGCCCTGGACGCGAGCAGAAGCTGAGGGACTCCGCCGTGCGGCTCCTGAGCGGCCGCCAGGACGTGGGCGGCCTCTTGGTGGAGGTCAGCAGGGCCGGGCCTGCGTTCCGGGGGGACGAAGACCGGGCCGGCGGCTCCGAGGCCCGCGCGCAGCGCTTGGGGACACTGGTCGGTGAGTTCCAGCCTCGCGTCGGCCCTCGGGGAAGCGGCCGGCAGGACCGTGCGGCGGCTGCGGGAAGCTGCGGGGGCGGCCGCGGCAGGGGTGAGGGCGGCTGGCCGTCCACCAGCCCCGCCGGGCTCAGCGCGAGCGCAGAGCCCGAGTTCCTGAAGCTGTGGTCGCGGTGCCGACAGCGTCCCCACGAGATGCGTGCACCTCCGGCCTCCCCTGAGTTCTGCCCTGTGTTCTTTTTAAGATTGTTTGACAGGCACAGAGGCAGAGTCTCCATGTGCTGGTTCGCTCCCCGGATGGCCACGGCAGCCAGGGCTGTGCCAAGCCAGAGCTAGGGGCGCAGCAGCCGGGAGCGTATCCGAACCCGGGCCGAGATGATGGGTTGTGCAGCTGGTTTCCGTCACTGGAGTTCGGGCCCCTTAGGCACCTGCGCGTGTGTCCCGAGCCCTGGCGCTGGGAGGCGCGTCCTGCAGCTCTCGGTGTCTGGTGTGTTGCCTTTGGGTTATTTCTGTTAGTAGTTAAAGTTTTGCTAGGGTATACAGTTTCATGTGTTTACTAGTTTTTTTTTGAAAGCGATTTCGGAAGCACACGAGCTGGAGAACGTTCCCGTGTCACCTGATGGAGGCGGGCCCCCGGGGAGCCCCGAGGACCAGGCCCTGTGGCCGCTGGCGCCCAGGTGCTCGGCAGAGCTGCTGCTGAGCTGCAGTGGTAGGGACGCGCGGGAACTGACAGCTGCTGCAGGCCTCCGGTCCCCGAGCCGCTCTGGGAAGAGGTCGAGGTCCTGGACACAGACGGCTGAGACGTGGCTGCTGCTCCGTGAGCCGCTCGCCCTGACGTCTCCCTTTCTGCGACGCCACGGCTTACGATGATGCACTTAAAGCCGCAGGTCTTCAGGCAGAATCAGGAGGAGAGAGAGCCAGACGGCTGTCTTCCATCCACTGGTTCACTCCCCAAAGTGGCCGTAGTGGCCATGGCTGGGTCAGGCTGAAGCCAGGAGCTTCTTCCGGGTCTCCCACGTGGGTGCAGGGACCCAAGGACCTGGGCCACCTTCCACTGCTCTCCCAGCCACAGCAGAGAGCTGGTTCGGAGCTGGAGCAGCCAGGACTCGAGCCAGCACCCACGGGGATGCTGGCAGTGCAGGTGGTGGCTTTACCCGCTGCAGCACGGTGCCAACCCGTTGCTCTGTCTTCAAGGCTCTGCTTTGCGGGATGAGGCCTCCCGGCTGGGGGTTCCCGCAGGGCTGCTGTCAGCCAGGATGGTGGCCGCCGGCGTGGTGCGGATCTGTGCCCAGGGGGCAGCGGAGGAGCCTGGGGACCGTGCGCTGTTGGACACGGAGCAGAGAGTAAGACGCCCCCTGGCCTCGGGTGTGGGTCAGGGCTCCCAGTGCTGCCTGGGTGAGTGGCCCGTTTTCTCTAAGACTTGGTGTCTTTTCAGAGGGACTTGGCGTCCTTGCTCGAGACGGCGCAGAGCCTGCTGGCGCACGGCACCTTCTCCCGCCGTCACTTCTGTCAGGAGCTGTGGAGAGAACAGGTACCGCTGAGCTGCAGCCTGGCCCCGAGGAGAGTGGCCGCCTCCCTGTGCTTCTGGGGAGTCCCCCGCACCACATCGGCTACAGGAGCTCGCGGGGCCCTTGTGGCCAGGACGGCACTTTGGTTGCCGCGGAGATGCGGCCTTAGCAGTGCTCAGAGGGTGCAGGGGGCATCCCTGGAGGATGGCAAACTCGCGGTGGAGATGAGGGGTCGTGTCTGCTCTCTCTGGAAGCCCCACGACGCTGCGCTTACACAGTCAGAAAAGCGGCCACTCCCTGGCCGTGTGGCGTCCGTGCAGGGCTCACGTTTGTCAGGCTCCGTCTCCGTGCGCCTCCTCGCGGTCGGGCTTGGGGAGAGGGCAGCTGACGGCCGAGCGAGCCCATATCCGGAGTTCGTAGGCCTTGCTGGGGGAACGTGATCAGACTCGCTGGTAGCAGGTAGCTCCTGCTCTCGTGTGCGAGAGCCGGCGGAGGCAGACGCTGGGAAGGGTTCCGGGCAGACCCTGACAGGCGGGGGCCCCTGGACGCCCTGCAGGCCGTGCTGGCTTTTCCGCTGTGCGTGCCCCCAGCGCGTGGTGGCTGGGAACCCAAGGCAGTGAGGGCTCATCGTGCCGCTCCCTTTCCAGGACTCTCTGCTGCTCGAAGCCCTGTGGCGTCTTCACACACAGAACCTTGTGAGCCTGCAGGAGCTGCTGGAGAGGTAGAGCCCCGTGATGTCGCTGGGTGGGCACAGTGGGGCCCCGCAGCCCCGTCGGCCTGACGTGTTGCAGTGTTCAAGGCAGAGCGTCCCTGGGTGAAGCTGTTGCTTCGCCGTTTAAAGGACACTCATCGGTGTCGGTCAGGCGGTGCTGTTGTCGAGTGTGCGAGGTGGTGGGGTGAGCGTGGTTTGCACAGTACGTGCACCTGCTCCCTCAAGTCCCCTGAGGAACTGGGACTTTCAGACAAGGCTGGCCCTGGGGAGGTGGGCGGGCACTGGACAGAGCAGACAAGGCTGGCCCTGGGGAGGTGGGCGGGCACTGGACAGAGCAGACAAGGCTGGCCCTGGGGAGGTGGGCGGGCACTGGACAGAGCAGACAAGGCTGGCCCTGGGGAGGTGGGTGGGCACTGGACAGAGCAGACAAGGCTGGCCCTGGGGAGGTGGGCGGGCACTGGACAGAGCAGACACTGTTGTGCCGGCAGGTGCACCGGCCCGGGTCCTCCTTGGTACTCTCTAAAGGCCCCGGGGGCCCCAGGAGCTTGGGGCAGAGGAAGTGCGGCGAGGGAAGGCTTTAGAGCCCTTGCCTCTGCTGCCTGAGGTCGCTGTCTTCTCCCAGGTGGGCCTGTTGGGTGCAGTTGAAAAAGCCAGAACCCGAGTTGAGTGTCAGTGCCTCATGGGGACAGCCCCAGCCACTGCGACCATCTGGGGAGCGAACAAGCAGATGGAAGGTCTCTCCCTCTCTGTTGTCTCCTATGTCTGTAGCTCTGCCTTTTGGGCAAATTGTAAAAAAAAAAAAAAGTAATTTATTTGAAAGGCAGATTGTCGTCTGTCCACTGGTTCGCTCCCCGGATGTCCACAGCGGCTGGGGGCAGAGCTGAACTCTTCTGCGTCTCCCGCGTGGTGGCAAGAGCCCAAGCACTTGAGTCTCCCCAGGTCTGCATCGGCAGGAAGCTCTGACAGGGATGTGGGTGTCCCCGGGCCACTTTTTTTTTTTTTGAGATTTATTCATTTTTTTTTTATTATTGAAATGCAGGGTTACAGAGAGGCAGAGAGATAGAGAGAGGTCTTCCATCCGCTGGTTCACTCCCCAGATGGCTGCAATGCTTGAGCTGCGCTGATCCAAAGCCAGGAGCCAGGAGCTTCTTCCGGGTCTCCCATGCGGGTGTAGGGGCCCAAGGACTTGGGCCATCTTCCACTGCCTTCTCAGCCACAGCAGAGAGCTGGGTCAGAAGTGGAGCAGTCGGGACACAAACCAATGCCCATATGGGGTGGCTTTACCGACTACGCCACAGTGCCGGCCCCCGCAGTGGCCTCCTAACGGCTGTGCCAGACACCACTCCAAGCATTTAAGGAGAGACTGTGCCATGCCCTCGTTGATGCCCAGGTTTCCAAGGCCAGCGTTGCCTGGGTGTGGCCACGGGGGGAGGAAGACGCAGAGAGTGTCTGATGAGCAGGAAGGTTAGGCACACAGAGCAGTCAGGCCAGGACGCAGCGAGGCCTGTCCCACGGACCCAGCCCTGTGACAGCTCCCACTCAGCGCCGCGTCTGGAGCGGACCTGCGCGGCCATGGGCGTGGCTGCAGGAGAAATGGCTGATGAAAGTGTGACATCTGGCACACGGGGCAGAGGGGGTGCTGTGGTGCTGCCCCAGCCTCCGGCCCCTCCTGCACAGGTCACCACGAAGCTGTCCCGTGACCGCCCGCCCGCAGGTGACCCAGCTCAGTGACACGGGCCCAGAGCAGCTGACCAGCCGTGTTTTCGTAGCGCACCGAGAAAACAGTTTGCGGGGGCACTGCTGGGGTTGCGTCGGCTCGGCCGGTTGGGCTGCCCCCCATGATGCTGGCATCCCATCCTGGGTGTCGGTTCAAGTCCTGGCTGCTCTGCTTCTGACCCAGTGCATGGGTCCCCCCACCCATGTGGGAGGCCCAGAGGGCGCTCAGGCTGCTGGGTTCAGCCTGGACCAGCTGTGGCTGTTGTGGCTGTTTGATCCAAGGTGAAAGACTGATACTGACTGAAGAGAAAGCACAGTGTTGTGGCCGTCTGGGGAGTGGACCCGTGGATGGAAAGAGCCCCATGGGGCCAGACATTTGGCGCAGTGATTAAAGAGGAGCCGGGGAGGCCTGCACCCGTAGCAGAGGACCAGGGCTGAGGCGTGGCTCTGCTCTGACTGCTGCTGGTGCCAATCGGTGAAGGCGCCGGTCAGTGATGGTGCCGGTCGGTGATGGGGCCGGTCAGTGATGGTGCCGGTCGGTGATGGGGCCGGTTAGTGATGGTGCCGGTCGGTGATGGGGCCGGTTAGTGATGGTGCCGGTCGGTGATGGTGCCGGTCGGTGACGGTGGCAGTCAGGTGACGGTGCCAGTCAGGTGACGGTGCCGGTCGGTGATGGTGCTGGTCGGTGATGGTGCAGGAAGCAGATGTGGCTGAGGCTGTTCTCATGCCACTGAGCTTCTGTTTGCTCTTTAGAGACGTACTTATTTATTTACTTACTTACTTATTTATTTATTTGAAAGGCAGGGTTACAGAGGGGGAGAGACAGATCTTTCATTGGCCGGTTCACTCCCCAGATGGCTGTAGTAGCCAAGGTTAGGCCAGGCCGAAGCCAAGAGCCAGGAGCTTCTTCCAGGTCTCCCACGTGGGTGCAGGGACCCAAACACTTGGGCCGTCTTGTGCTGCTTTTCCCACGCCATTAGCAGGGAGCTGGACCAGAAGTGGAGCCGCTGGGACATGAACCAGGGCCTCGGAGTGCCACTGGCGACTCGGGTGGCAGCTTGTTAACCTGCTGCCCCGCAGTGCCCGGTAGTCAGCTATTGGAAACGAGGGCTTGGTGGGCGTCCTTCCCTGTCTGGCTGTGACGTCTCGGGGCTTCCCGGTGGCTAAAGCTTCTGGTGAGTGACAGAGAAAACTGCTCCGCGGTGGAGGTGGAACGTGTCCGTGTCCGTGTGCCCCCAGCCACCCCGACGAGCAGGCCGTGGCGGCGTGGCTCCTCAGGAACCTGCGCCTTCTCTGTGAACAGACGGAGTCCGCTCCCTCTGCCGAGGTCGCCCGGGCTATGCTCTCCGGTAGGTCCATGGCCCGAGGGGGCTTCGGGATGGGACTGGTGTGAAGGGACAGGAGGCAGGACGGCTGCCCTGCCCCCGGGGAGGGTCTCCCACAGCCTGCCCACAGACCCTGGGGAGCGACGCCCGCGGGAAGGTGGGCTGCAGGCGCAGCTCGTGGGTTTCCCTGCAGAGGGCGCACGCTTCCCCTGAGGCTCACGTTGAGGGTTAGAAACCGTCTTTGTTTTATTTGATTTTTTTATTAATTTTTTTGTTTGAGAGAAAAGATTTAAGTCAGAAACCTCCAGTCAGAGTGGCCTAGAGGGGGCTCCAAGAGAGGAAAATCCCTCCCCTTTTTTTCTGTTTTAGAGATTTATTTTATTTACTTGAAAGGTGGAGTTACAGAGTGGGAGAGGGGGACACAGGTCTTCCGTCCGCTGGTTCACTCCCCAAGTGGCACAACACTGGGGTGGGGCCAGGCCAGAGCCAGGAGCCAGAAGCTTCTTTTGGGTTTCCCATGTGGGTGCAGGGTCCCGAGTACTTGGGCCGTTCTGCTGCTTTCCCGGGTGCCTTAGCAGGGAGCTGGATCAGAACCGGAGCAGCCGGGACTCGAACCTGCATTGCAGATAGCAGCTTACCCTGCCGTGCCTCAGAGCATACCGGAGCAGTCCCTTTGAGATGGAGTATCAAGAAGGGAGCCCCTCCCGCCCCCAGCCCCCACCCCGGGGCGAGGTGCCCCCTGCTGCTCCACAGCACCCTCCCTCCACACAGCATGTGCCCCTGCCTGAGCTGCTGCCTGGGGCTCGTGGCTCTTTGGAAACCAATGTGCATGCAAATACTTGGGTTTCTGGTTTTTCAGATTTTGTGCGAATCTTTGTTTCGACGGGATTTTGTGAAAACTCAGCTCAGAGGAGACGCGGGGAGCCTGAGAAGATGCCCCAGGTGAGGGGTGCGGGGAGGAAGTGGGGAGGGGCTGCGGCTGAAGAGCAGGCTGGGTCCTGGGTCTTCTCCCTCTCGGAGGTCCCTGGCCCAGCAGCTGCCTGTGAGTGGGTTCAGGCACCGGGAGGAGGAGGGGCAGGAGTGGGCAGTGCACTGGTTCCTCAGGCCCAGAGCGAGAAGGGAGGAGCGAGCTGAGGCACAGCGGAGCTGCGAGGCGGGGCCTGAGGCGTGCCGACGATGGCACTAGCAGGAGGTTCTCCCCGTCCGCTCGCTCTGGGTCTCCTTGGTGCTTCGTGGTTCCCAGGCCTAAGTCTTCAAAGTGGACCCCTTGGTAAAACATGGGTCTGTTTTACTCTAAACAATGGGAGGTGTTCTTGTGTGCACATGCAGCGGTCACGTGTGCCTAGGGCAGTGTCTTTGCTCTGTTTGTAGACGGTGGTGAGTTGTGTGTGTGAAGGGTGGTGGCTGTGTTGTCTGTAGGTGGTGACTGTCTCTGTGTGTGTAGGACCGTGGCTGTCCTTGTGTCTGTGTAGGACCATGGCTGTGGCTGTGTAGCACTGTGGCTGTCAGTGTGTGTGTAGCACCATGGCTGTGGCTGTGTAGCACCGTGGCTGTCGCTGTGTCTGTATAGCGCCATGGCTGTCAGTGTGTGTGTAGCACCATGGCTGTGGCTGTGTAGCACTGTGGCTGTCGCTGTGTCTGCAGGACCGTAGCTGTCAGTGTGTGTGTAGGACCGTGGCTGTCACTATGTGGGACCGTGGTTGTGGCCATGTGTGTGTAGGACTGTGGCTGTCGCTGTGTCTGTATAGCACCGTGGCTGTCAGTGTGTGTGTAGGACCGTGGCTGTCACTGTGTGTGTGTGTAAGACCATGGCTGTCAGTGTGTGTGTGTGTGTGTGTAGCACCGTGGCTGTCGCTGTGTCTGTTTGGGACTGTGGGTGTCAGTATGTGTATGTAGGGCCGTGGCTGTCAGTGTGTGTGTAGCACCGTGGCTGTAACTGTGTGTGTGTGTAAGACCATGGCTGTCACTGTGTGTGTGTGTGTGTGTAGCACTGTGGCTGTTGCTGTGTGTGTAGCACCATGGCTGTCACTGTGTGTGTGGGACCGTGGCTGTCAGTGTGTGTAGGACTGTGGCTGTCAGTGTGTGTGGGACCGTGGCTGTCAGTGTGTGTAGCACTGTGGCTGTCAGTGTGTGTGTAGCACCATGGCTGTCAGTGTGTGTAGGACCGTGGCTGTCAGTGTGTGTGTGGGGCCGTGGCTGTCAGTGTGAGTGTAGCACCATGGCTGTCAGTGTGTGTAGGACCGTGACTGTCAGTGTGTGTAACACCATGGCTGTCAGTGTGTGTAGGACCGTGACTGTCAGTGTGTGTGGCACTGTGGCTGTCAGTGTGTGTGTAGCACCGTGGCTGTCAGTGTGTGTGTGGGACCGTGGCTGTCAGTGTGTGTAGGACTATGGCTGTCAGTGTGTGTGGGACCATGGCTGTCAGTGTGTGTGTAGCACTGTGGCTGTCAGTGTGTGTGTGTGTAGCACCCTGGCTGTCAGTGTGTGTAGGACCGTGGCTGTCAGTGTGTGTGTGGGACCGTGGCTGTCAGTGTGTGTGTGGGGCCGTGGCTATCAGTGTGTGTGTGTAGCACCATGGCTGTCAGTGTGTGTAGGACCGTGACTGTCAGTGTGTGTAACACCATGGCTGTCAGTGTGTGTGTGGCACTGTGGCTGTCAGTGTGTGTGTAGCACCGTGGCTGTCAGTGTGTGTGTGGGACCGTGGCTGTCAGTGTGTGTGTAGGATTATGGCTGTCAGTGTGTGTGGGACCGTGGCTGTCAGTGTGTGTGTAGCACTGTGGCTGTCAGTGTGTGTGTGTGTGTAGCACCATGGCTGTCAGTGTGTGTGTAGGACCGTGGCTGTCAGTGTGTGTGTGTGTAGCACCGTGGCTGTCAGTGTGTGTGTAGGACCGTGGCTGTCAGTGTGTGTAGGACCGTGGCTGTCAGTGTGTGTAGGACCGTGGCTGTCAGTGTGTGTGTGGGACCGTGGCTGTCAGTGTGTGTGTGTGTGTAGCACCGTGGCTGTCAGTGTGTGTGTAGGACCGTGGCTGTCAGTGTGTGTGTGGGACTGTGGCTGTCAGTGTGTGTGTAGCACCCTGGCTGTCAGTGTGTGTGTGGGACCGTGGCTTCACGTCTTATCTCCACAGGTCGCCCTGGACGTGCTGCACAGGATGCTGACCTGTGAGTGCCAACCAGGCTGCTTCCCAGCTCAGCAGTGCCCCCTCCCGCCCCCGTGTGTACTGGTGTGGAGGCAGTGTCCAGGACTGCCGGAGGCTCCCTGCTGTGGGGGGCGTGGGCTTCCCTGCGCTTCTGCTCGGCTCCTGGCGGCTGCACAGTTATCTTCCAGAGCTGTGCAGTCACTCCAGCTTCGTGTGCCGGCTGCGGGGCGGGGTGCAGGCTTGGGGAGCACTGAGTGGGGCCACGTGGGGGGCTTGGCAGCCTGCACATGGCTGTGAGGGCCCACACATGTGCTGGGAGGTGTGACGTCGCTGTCTTGTGCTCTCGCAGTGGGCCTGGACGCAGTGGCAGCCAGCACTCAGGACGAGTCGTCGGCACACAAGGCAGCGAAGTGCTGGTATGTCCAGTGCTCCTGCCCAGCCGGTGGGTGGGGGCTCCGACTGCAGGGTCCTGGCTTTTGTTCCTGAAATCCCTGCACTGCTGGCCCTCGACTGGGGCCCTGAGAACCCTGCCCACTGTGTCCCTGTCCCCTCCCTGCAGGTGAGCCCTTTGTGCCCCTTCTCCTCCCTCTGGGCTTTCTAGGACACAGGCTGTCATTTCTCTCCTGCGTGAGCTTCACGTGCGCTCTGAGGGTGCTGAATGGGAGCCGCTCAGCCCCGCGCTCCTGGGCTCTAGGGCGACCTGCAGGTGCACGTGGGGTGGGACAGGGTTGGGGTGTGGAGCTTGGTCACAGGGCCTCAGCCCCCTGCTGCTCTGGTGTGCACGGCTGCAGGGCTGAAGTGCGCACCCGACAGGCCACGGTCCCCCCGTTCAGTATTTTGGTTTGCTGCCGGTACACACCAGTGTTGCCCAGAGTTGGCCTCTCCTGCTCGGCTCTGAAACTAGGACCCCTGGTTTTGTGACCTGCTGTTGGGGGCTGTGTGCGTGACACTTGGAGAGAGAGCCTACCCGTGAGCCCTGCGGTCGCCTTGCCGTGCGGTTGGCATGGCGTGAGAGCCCCTTCGTGCCGTGTCTTAGGTTTAGCGCTTGCTGTGGACGCACGCTCTGTGGGATGATTTCAGGGGACGCTCCGAGAAGGTTTGCCAGTGACATGCTGACGCAGATACTCACCTACAACCCTGTGCTGAAAGGTGGGTCGGTCTCCGGCTGAAGCCGTGGACCACCCGCCCTGTCTGGGGGTTGGTGTCTTCTTGTTGCCATGGAGACCACATCAGCTTCTGTGGCTGTGCCCTTGGTGGGAGATTGTGGCGCTTGTTAGCCTGTGGCCTCTCCCAGGGTGCTTGGGTATTAAGTAGCCCAGGGGTAAATGATAGGACAGAGTTGTCACAGAAGGGAGGGGTCTTAGGGCCTCTTCCTGAACAGAGCCATGCGCGGCCCATCCTGCTGCAGATACCCGGTGTGTGCCTGCAGCTGGTGGCTCTTGTGTAAATGTCTGGTGCGCGTGTCCTGTGCGCTGTGCTGTCCCGTGACCTGGCGTCGCTGCCAGTGAGTCAGGCTGAGGAGACGTCTGCCTGTCGGCTGCCGGCTGTGTCCAGCTGGGATGTCTGGGACAGGAAACGGGGGTGACTGCTGGGTCCTCGGCCCCTGCTCGAGCCGAGCGTCCAAGTGTCCTTCCAACGCCATCCTTACTACAATTGGTCATTGACAGTTGACTGTTTCAATGTAACTCACACATTGGAGACCATTTGTAGTAAATAAGACTAAGCAGTAGGGCGCTGAGCCAGTGGCACAGGAATCTGCCCCGCCACGCGTGCGTCCCACGTCCCTGAGGCGATGCCTAAGCAGGTGCACACGTCTCTCGTCATCATTCCCTGAATGATAGGGAAAACCAGCACCCTGGGCAGGGTGCATGTCGTGCTGGGTTTTCCAAGCCACCGGGAGAGGACGCCACACGTGTGGGGGTGGGTGCAGGTCCTCCTGGAAGCCGATGGCGACTGGGGCTCACAGAAACAGGGGCTTCACTGGTAAGCGAGAGGACGCTGCTTGGAACAAGATCGTGTTTCTGCATCGAAGCTTGAGAGCCGGCCTTTGGGAGGCCACTGACTTGGGGTCCCCTCTGTCTCCCCCCTGCAAGTGTCCGACGCCATTGAGAGGCAGAGAGAGTGGAGTTTCGCCAGGACCCACCCGCTGCTCACCGCCTTGTACCGCGGGGTGCGTGTCATGCTGGGTTTGGGGCGGGGTTTTGCAGCTCTGTGGCTCCAGGTCCTGTGTGGGGAGGTTCAGGGGACTCGGACGAGACGTGGCTGTCCACGTCTGCACCACCGTCCACGGGTCAGGGCGCGGATCTCGTCTCCTTCCTGAGAATTCCCTGCAGAGGAGGGGATGCGAGGTGTGCATGTGACAGCTCGGTGCGCTGTCGGCTCCCGCGGCCTCCGTGGCCGGGGTGACAGTGAGGCCAGCTCCTGGGGCCCTCTTGTTGCAGCTCTTCGTGATGCTGAGCGCTGAGGAGCTGCTCGGCTGTGTGCGGGAGGCTCTGGAGACCCAGGAGGTCCACTGGCAGCGTGTGCTCAGCTGCGTGTCCGCCCTGGTCGTCTGCCTCCCAGAAGCTCGGCAGCTGCTCAGCGGTGCGCTGGCCCCTCCCCTGCGTGTGTGCTGCGGGTGCTGGGGCCGCGTGGGTGGGGGCCGGTGTGGGCACGGCCTCCTCGCTCACTCCTGACGGGCTGGCCCTCGGGTCCCCTCCAGCTGAGTCTCTGGGTCCTCCGCAGACTGGGTGGCCCGTCTGATGGCCCGGGCATTTGAAAGCTGCCACCTGGACAGCATGGTCACGGCCTTCCTGGTTGTACGCCAGGCTGCGCTGGAGGGGCCCGCCTTGTTTCCATCGTACGGAGACTGGTTCAAGGTGAGTGACGTGGGACGCTGCTGCAGCAGCCCTGGGCAGCCCCCTGTGGGTGCTCAGCTGGTCCTAGACCTGAGGGATTCGAGGATTCGCTCGCCAGGCCCCTGTCAACACCCTCAGTGGTGCTTGGAGAGGCACCTTGGTGGGTGTGGCCGTGGGTCCACTCTGAAGGCCGGGCTCCTAGTGATTCTCTTGTTGGCCCCGTAACAACCAATGGTTTCTGTGAGGACGGTGTGGGCTGCTCAGTGTAGTCGCCCCTCGGCAGGAAGCTTCCTGCCCCTCCAGAGGGCCGTGAGCAGTCTCAGGTTTGGGGGAGCTGAATGGGGCGGGGCCGTGGGCAGTCGGGTGTAGGGGAGCTGAATGGGGTGGGGCTGTGAGCAGTCGGGTTTAGGGGAGCTGTGTGAGATGGGGCCGTGGGCAGTTGGGTGTAGGGGAGCTATGTGAGATGGGGTTGTCGGGTGTAGGGGAGCTGTGTGAGATGGCGTTGTCGGGTGTAGGGGAGCTGTGTGAGATGGGGTTTGTCGGGTGTAGGGGAGCTGTGTGAGATGGGGTTGTCAGGTGTAGGGGAGCTCTGTGAGATGGCGTTGTCGGGTGTGGGGATCTGTATGAGATGGCGTTGTCGGGTGTAGGGGAGCTGAGCATCTTTGTTTGCTGAGTTTCCTATCTCCCTGGTGCTCAGTGGGGTGGGGGCGGCAGCCCGTCTGCCCTGTCTTCCTGACTGTCGTCATCTTAGAGGTGCTGTCCTCTTTTTGGTGCTGGCTGTTTTGCAGTTAAAGAACCAAGGTTGGGAGCAGTCAACATGGGACGGTCTCATGGTCCTGTGGGTCCATGCATGGCCAGCATGGCAGGGTCTGTGTGGTTGTGGTGTTCACAGATGTCCAGTTGCTCCCTGCAGGGTTGGTTGTCATGTATGTGGGGCCAGTACCTTGTCCTGCTGTTGTTGGGGCCCTGCTGGAGACCTGTTGCAGTGGGGGCTGCTCCCTCGGCCCCCAGAAGGGCTGGCTGCTGGGCACCTCCACTGTCCTTGATCCGTGGTGTCAGGATCTGTGGGCTCGTCCACCGTGGCCGCCTGTCCTGCAGAGATCACACCACTCTTGGTTGGGGGTGGGAAGTCATTGCTATGTGAGATGAGTGTATTTGCATGTTAGAGCGTCTGTGGGGGTGGCTGTGGACCCCTGAGGACCATGAGCGGTACCTGGTCGGATCTCCTCAGTCAGGGCACCCCCCAGCTGTTCCTGTCTTCTGCGGGGCGAGAGTGGCCCTCCAGCCAGCCCCTTGGTACAGCCCAGGGGCTCGGGCCCCGCCGAGCTGCATCCCCGTGTCTCCCCACAGGCCTCCTTTGGGAGCACACGTGGCTACCACGGCAGCAGCAAGAAGGCACTGGTCTTCCTCTTCAAGTTCCTGTCCGACCTCGTGCCCTTTGAGGCCCCGCGGTGCCTGCAGGTGAGCAGCCACCCCAGAGCTGGGGCCCTGTTTCCACTTGGACAGGTGAGAGGTTTGTATCCTCAGGGAAGGGACCAGTCAGCAGGCAGTCTGGCAGTGGGTGCAGGTGGGATCCCATGTCTGTTCATTTATTTATGTTTTTACAGATTTGCTTTTTACTTATTTGAAAGTTTTACAAGGAGAGGTAGAGACAGAGGGGTCTTCTTTCCTCTGGTTCACTCCCCAGATGGCCAGAGCTGAGCTGATCCAGAGCCGGGATCCAGGAGCATCTTCTGGGTCTCCCACGTGGGTGCAGGAGCCCAAGGACTTGGGCCATCCTCTGCTGCTTTCCCAGGCACATTAGTAGTAGAAGCAGTGGAGCAGCCGGGACTCGAACCTGCGCCCATAGGATACAGGCACTGCAGGCCAGGCCTTTAACCCACTGCGCCACTGCGCCACTGCGCCGGTCCCTCCGTTTCTACTTCAACAAGTGATAGGTTCATGTATTCAGAAGGACCTGGAAGGTCGTGCCCTCAAGCTGCCAGCGGCCATCACGCCCTGGGTTTTACACCAGTGTGCAGTGCCGTGCGCAGTCTCTGTGGTGGTTTTTGGTTGGTTTGGTGTTTGTTTCAGTCAGGCAGCTGCTCCAGAATGTGTCTTTAGGAGGGATGACCTGGAGGCTGGGTGTCATGGGGCAGGCATTTAGACCCATGGTTAAGACACGTGCGTCCCACGTCGGGGAGCCTGGGTTTGAAATCTGCCTCTGTCTCCCAACCCCAGCCATCCACATACTGACGCACACCTGGGAGGCCGCAGGGGATGGCCTGAGGGACCAGACTCCTGCCACCCTCCTGCTGACGTACTCCCGGGAGGGACCAGACGCCCTGCCACCCACCTCCTGACACACACCCGGGAGGGACCAGACCCCTGCCACCCACACGGGGGATCCGGGTGGAGTGCCCAGCCCTGCCTTGGGCTCGGCTCTATTCTGGCTGTTGCGGACATTTGGGGAGTGACCCACGAAGTTCTCTCTTTCTGCGTGTGTATCTCTCAAATACATTTAAAATGTCTGAAAGATGAAAGGTGTACATGCTGCTCAGATGTGTATAAGGGGTACAGGAAGCAGAGTGGATGGTCCGTGGACCATCCTCCCTCCCGCCCCGCCCTGGAATTCTGGACCCCTCCCCTGCCCAGGCACTGTAGTGTCGGGCCTGCGTTCAGCAGCCCTTTAAGGTGAGAACACGCCTGGCGAGCCTGGCTGTCATCACCGGCAGCATCGTCCTGTCCCGAGCCCCTCTGAGGTCACCACATGCCTTCCCTGCCGCCTCCTAAGGCACGGTCGGGACGTCTACAGACCCTCCGCGGCTCTCGGGCCGCTGTCCTAGGCAGTCTCCGGCTTCCTGTGTCAGGCCCGCCCCCTTTCCTGGAGCCTGTGGCCGGTGCTTTCTGAAGCAGAGGCCACAAGTGTCCCCTGCGGTCTCCGTTGTCCTTCAGCGCCGTGGACTCCTTTGTTTCGTTGCCATTCCCTGATCAGGGAGCTGCAGGTGCCTGGACATGCCTGGTTCTGGGTCCATGTCCCCTACTCGCCTGGTTCACGCCCCAGCACTAACTCAGTGCTAACCGACGCGTTAGTTTC
Organism: Sylvilagus floridanus; assembly: GCA_949820135.1. Lineage (NCBI taxonomy): Eukaryota > Metazoa > Chordata > Mammalia > Lagomorpha > Leporidae > Sylvilagus > Sylvilagus floridanus. The sequence goes on along the minus strand of OX463232.1, from coordinate 83,781,495 downwards.
CGGGCAAGCAGCCTGTGCTGCGGGTGTTGGTTTTGCTAATGATTTTTCTGCTGTGCTTATGAGCCTGCCCCAGGGCTCCTTGGTGTCCCTGGGGGTGCAGACAGTGAGCGGGGCTGTGGACCAGGGTGGCCATGGCTGTGCTGCCCCAGGGCTCCTCGGCGTCCCTGGGGGTGCAGACAGTGAGCGGGGCTGTGGACCAGGGTGGCCATGGCTGTGCTGCCCCAGGGCTCCTCAGCGTCCCTGGGGGTGCAGACAGTGAGCGGGGCTGTGGACCAGGGTGGCTGCAGCTGTGCTTTGCCCACAGGTGCACATTCTCCACCCGCCGCTGGTTCCAGAGAAGTACCGCTACCTCCTCTCCGACTATGTCTCGCTGGCCAAGACACGACTGGCTGACCTCAAGGCAAGGCTGGCTACTCTCTGCGTTGGCTCTCTCCAGCTGCCCAGCAGAGACCGGTCTTGGTGGTCATCGTCCCCTTCTCTCCCCTGAAGGTTTCCATAGAAAACATGGGGCTTTACGAGGACTTGGCATCAGCCGGGGACATAGCAGAGGTGAGGTCGCCTTGCGCTGCGCCGTGCTCACCGGCACAAGTCCAGTTTGCTTCTCTCGGGGGTGTTTCAGCCTTGGCGTCTTGCCCCAATTCGCCTCTGGCACAGCTGGGGGCGGGGCAGGAGCGCTCCTGCGGTGTCTTGGGCAGCACCCACCCAGAACGAGCATCTGTCGCTGTTGTCCCTGCAATGCCCAGAACGTCTTGGTGCCTGTGGGGTTGGGCGGGTTTTTCTGGGAATCACACAGAGCATAAACCCTGCGTATGTGAACCAGGTGTTGGATGGCCACGTGCTGTGTCTGTCGCTAGTCAGAAATCACCTTTTCTGATTAAGGCCCTCTTAGGCTGTGCATTCCTAAAGAACACTTACTAGATGATGTCCAAGTGTTGGTGGGGATTTCTATGCAGTTTTCAATGTAAAATTTATTGTTGCTCCTAAGTTGCCATTTTAAAAGAAAGATTTTAAAGATTTCATTTGTGTGATAGGTAGAGTTAAAGAAAGAGAGAGGGAGAAACATAAGGGTCTTCCATCCTCAGGGTCACTCTCCAGATGGCCACAATGGGGGCCAGAGCTCGGCAGATCTGAAGCCAGGAGACAGGAGCTTCTTCCGGGTCTCCCACTTGGGTACAGGGACCCAAGCACTCAAGCCATCTTCCACTGCTTTCCCAGGCCGTAAGCAGAGAGCTGGATTGGAAGAGGAGCAGCTGGGACATGAACTGACGCCCATCTGGGATTTTGGTGCTGCAGGTGGAGGTTCAGCCTCCTACTCCACAGCACCAGCCCCCATGATTATTATCTTTTAATTCATGAGACAGAAAGAGCTCCCGTCCATAAGTTCACTCCCCCAGTTGCCTGCAACAGCAGGGGCTGGGTGAGACCTGGAGCTGGGAGCCAGGAAGTCACTGTGGATGGCAGGGCTGCGAGCCCTTGAGCCAACACTTCTGCCTCCCAGGGCGTGATGTAGCAGGAAGCTGGAGTCTGGAGCCAGAGCCACAGGTGGAATCCAGGGAACTTGAAGTGGGACGCAGGCACCCTAAATTTGACTTTGCCGCTAGGCCAAACATCCACTTCTCAGATTTTTTTCAAATTTCAGAAATGAAGTATTGGGGCCGGCACTGTGGTACAGTGGGCATCCTGTATGGGCACCGGGGTGTGTTCTGGCTGCTCCTCTTCCGATCTAGTTCTCTGCTGTGGCCTGGGCAAGCAGTGGAAGATGCCCGAGTGCCTGGGCCCCTACACTCACGTGGGAGACCTAGAGGAAGCTCCTGGCTGCTGGTCGACCCTTCTCCAGCCGTTGGAGCCATTTGGAGAGTGGACCAGGGGACGGAAGACCTTTCTCTCGGCCTCTGCCTCTCTGTAACTCTGCCTTTCAATTAAATAAAAAAGAAAAAGAAATGGCGTATCTGCCCCTTCCCTCCTGGAGGTGTCCGGTCTGAACCCTTCAGTCTTGAGAGAGGGCTGCCAGTGGGTAGAGGAGATGGAAGGTGGGGGCTGAGCTGTGAGCAGGGGCCTCGCCTCCCAGCTCTGAGCTTCCTGAGGGCCAGCACTGTGACCCCTTTCCCTGTTCAAATGTTGAGCGCCCTTGCTGCATCGGCCACGGCAGCTTGGAGGAAGAGGTGAGCCAGCCCTGGGCGCTCACGCGTGGGAATCCGTTCTCTTCCTCCATGTGGGAACCAGCCCGACAGCCAAGCAGCCCAGGACGTCGCAAAGGCCGTGGCAGTGTTTGAGCACACGGGGAGAATCCCAGTCACCGTCATGGAGGCCAGGTAGGGACGGGCAGCAGAGAGTTGCCGGTGGCTGCAGCTCCTGTGGGCCCTGCCGTGACGGCGTCCGAGGGCTGTCTTGTGGAGGGGGGCTGCTTTTGCTCAGGGGAGACGAGTCGGTGTCTCAGATGCTGGGTGGGGCGTTCAAGAGCTGTGTTCTGGCTGTGGAACGTGTCGTCTTGGGTAACTGCGCGTGGGTCCTTCCACCCAAAGAGCCGTTGGGGAGAGGACACGTGGGTGGCGTCTAGCAGTGACTGGAGACCTGTGTGCAGCCAGCTCGGGACTGAACAGCAAAACTTGATTGAATCCTTGTGGTCCCAGAACATCTTGGGTTCTGGTGACCTGAGAGCAACTCCAAGGAGAAAGTGACCCTCGTGGCCTTAGATGAGCCCAGGTTCCGTGGCCACGTCCGAGAGTGACGCACACGTGGTGCGGGTTCCTGGGATGCAGGGGTGTTTCTGTCACACGCATGACGTGGCCCAGAACAGTGAGCAGGGAGACAGAAAAACAGCTTTGAAATCAGAGTTGCTGCTGCTGCCCCCAGGGGTGTCCGGGACCCCTGTCCACGCTCACCGAGATGCTCTCTGACATTGTGTGTTGCAGCATATTCCGGAGATCTTACTACACGGGCCACTTCCTCCCTGCCCTGCTCACGCCGCGAGTGGTCAGTCTCATGCTCTGGAGTTGACGACACATCTGAACGCAGTGGCCAGTTCTTGTCTGTGTCTCATTCACGCCCTGTCTTACAGCTCCCAGAGACCCCTGATCCACGCATGGCTTTCATAGACTCTCTGAAGAGGCAAGGACGGAAGGGTTGGGGAGAGGGCACGCCCTGCGTCCAGCAGACGTGCCGTGGAGGACGGTGCTGCTGTAGCGGGAGCTGCCTTTATCACACGTGCCCTAGCTGGGGAATACTGACTCCAGATGGAGTTGGTGATCAGCATGTGGGGTGGGCACGGTGGCTCTTGGGGTCAGTCAGGGTGCCTGTTAGGGTCCCAGCTCCTGTGCTTCCACTCCCGCTTCCTGCTAGTGTGCACCTGGAGGACTTGTGCCTTTGCCACCCACATTTGAGACCCAGACAGGGCTCTGGGCTCCTGGCTTTGGCCTGGCTATTTGAGGGGTGAACCAGTGGACAAAGAATCTCTGTCGTTCTGCCTTTCAAGTAGATGAAATTTTTTTTTTTTTTTTTTTTTTGATAGGCAGAGTTAGAGAGAGAGACAGGGAGAAAGGTCTTCCTTTTCCATTGGTTCACCCCCCAAATGGCCACTACAGCTGGTGCTGCGCTGATCTGAAGCCAGGAGCCAGGTGCTTCCTCCTGGTCTCCCATGCGGGTGCAGGGCCCAAAGACTTGGGCCATCCTCCACTGCACTCCTGGGCCACAGCAGAGAGCTGGACTGGAAGAGGGGCAACCGGGACAGAATCTGGCACCGCAACCGGGACTAGAACCCAGTGTGCCAGTGCTGTAGGCGGAGGATGAGCCAAGTGACCCGTGGCGCTGGCCGAAATACATCTTTTAAAAAATTTACTTTTTATATATTTTGGTGGAGGCCCAGCCCACTATGCCTCAGCACCAGCTCCTCTTTGCATTTTTTAAATTATTTTCAAATACACTTGTAGAAATCTTACCCTCCAAGCCTTTTACACTGATGTCAGTCTCATTCATTATGTTGTGCTGCTGTCAGCCCTGCCTCCCAGCCCTCCCCTTCCGTGTGGACACCCCACTGCTGCCCCAGCCCCCAGCACCTCTCCACCTTCTGCCTTGGAAGTAGCCCACACAGGATTTGACTCTTCATTTCATGTAATGCACTGAACAGTCATCGGGAGTCTGGATTTCCATTTTTTTTTTAAACGTAGATAAACACTTTTTTTTTGAAAGATAGTTACCAGGGGCTGGCGCTGTGGCGCAGCATTTTAACACCCTGGCCTGAAGCGTCAGCATCCCATGTGGGCACTGGTTCAAGACCCAGCTGCTCTACTTCTGGTCCAGCTCTCTGCTGTGGCCTGAGAAAGCAGTAGAAGATGACCCAAGTCCTCGGGTCCCTGCACCTGCATGGGAGACCCAGAACAAGCTCCTGGCTTCAGATGGGCGCAGCTACGCCATTGCAGCCAATTGGGGAGTGAACTGACTGATGGAAGACCTTTCTCTCTCTCTCTTTCTCTCTCTCTCTCTCCCTTTCCTCTCTCTGTGTAACTCTGACTTTCAAATAAATAAAAAAGTCTTTAAACAAAAAAAGATAGTTACCAGAGAGGTAGAGAGAGATCTTCCATCCACTGGTTCACTCCCTAAATGGCTGCCATGGCCAGGGCTGGGCCAGGCTGAAGCCAAGAGCCAGGAGCTTCCCCCGGGTCTTCCACAGGGCCTGAGGACTCGGGCTATCCTTCCACTGCTTTCCCGGGAGCATTAGCAGGGAGCTGGGTTGGAAGTGGAACAGCTGGGACTTGAACCGGTGCCTCTATGGGATGCAGGTGTTGCAGGCTGGGGCTGTGACCCACTGCACCACAGTGCTGGCCCCTGGATTTCCGTTTTTAACAGGCTAATATCCAACTGTGAGTATGCTACATTTTTTAAAGTTTAAAAAATTTGAGGGGCTGATGTGTCTCAGCTGGTTAAGCCATCACTGTGACATCAGTGGCCCATGTCAGAATGCTGGTTCCAGTCCAGCTGCTCCCTGCTAATGCCCCTGGGAGATGGGGAGCAGCAGAGGGCCCAGGGAGGCCAGCAGGGAGCTGGGATCAGGACCTGAACAGGCCTGGGGTGTGGGTGGTTTGCCCCACCCCTAATTCTGTACGATTTTGATGCAGTTAATTGCATATTTTTAGAAATTACCGAAAATTGAACAAGAGAAATAAACGTCTTTATAATCTCAGTCCACGGTGATGACGGTTGTTGGCCCCTTGTGGTCTGGCCTTTCAGGATTCACATGTGACTGACGAGTGACACACATGGTGCTGTGTCATTTGTCGTTGCTGGTGGTTTCTGCGTCATAGCTGAGCTGCTGTTGTTTTCTCCCGACACAGAGTGGGGAAGATCCCGCCATCTCTGTACGCCACCTACTGCCACGCCTGCTCCACGGCCCGCGAGAAGCTGCCAGAGAGTAAGGCCTGGGACTGTGCTCTCCGTGTCTCTCGGTGCATGCGTCCTGTGACGCCTGCCGGGGCTCTTAGTGTGGGAGGGCCTGAGGAATGACCTGCTTACCGGTGCTCGTCTCTGGTGCCGCGCGGCTGTCTGCCTCGCCACTGCTTGTCTCCGGTGCTGCGCAACTGCGTCTGCCTCGCCACTGCTCGTCTCTGGTGTCGTGCGGCTGTGTCTGCTTCTCCACTGCTCGTCTCCGGTGTCGCGTGGCTGTGGAATGCGACTGCCTGCCCCTTGGGGTTCAGGAGCTCTCTGGCAGTAGCTCCCAGGCCCATCGTGTGGTGCAGAAGTGTATCTCGTGGGGTTGTTTGCCGACTGTAGCCGAGTCAGAACATAGGTCAGGCGTCTTCGTGCCTGTGGGGAGCAGAATCCCAGACAAAGGTCTTCCATCCGCCAGTTCACTCCCCAGGTGGCCACAATGGTGGGAGCTGGGCGGATCCAAAGCCAGGAGCTTCCTCCAGGTCTCCCACGTGGGTGCAGGGCCCCCGGCACTTGGGCCGTCTTCTGCTGCTTTCCCAGGCCTTAGCAGGGAGCTGGATCGGAAGTGGAGCAGCTGGGACACTAGCTGGTGCCTGTATTTTTTTGGATGCTGGCGCCCAGGGTGGGGACTTTACCTACCACGCCACAGCACCGGCCCCCGTTTGTGTTATTTGGGACACAGAGAAATGAACTTCTGGTTCACTTCCCAAAGGCTCACAGCAGCTGCAGCTTTCCAGGCCAAACACAGGAAGTCAGAGCTGTGTGTGGGGGAACCCAACCCCCTCAGCCTGCACTGCTGCCTCCAGGGCGCATACACGAGCAGGAAGCTAGAATTGGGAGGCAGAGCCAGGACTTGAACCCAGGCCCTCAGAGCACGGCTTCCTAACTGATGGCATACTGCCGTGCCAACAGCATGTCTCCAGTCCTCTGACAGGCGCAGGGCCAGGCAGGCTGCGTGAGACATCTTGGTGTCTGTTCCCAGGGCCCTGCCACTCATGAGCACAGGTGGTTTCCTGTGGCCTTGGAGACCCCAGAGACTTCAGCAGGCAAAGGGTGAAGGACCCAGCCCAGTGTGGTGGGCCATGCCTGCCTGGCGAGAGGTGTTTCCTCTTGGCGGAGCGCCCCTCACCCCTGCTCCTACCCTAGGGACTCTTGGAGTGTTCCTTGGTTTCTGCCGCTCATGCCTATGAGCAGAGCCCGGTGATTTCCGTGGTCAGTTCTGGGCGTGGCCTGCGTGCACAGCTATGGCAGCCCGAGCTTGCTGCGCTTTTAAGAGTACGTCGTGTTTCTTCCTTTGTATAATGGTCTGAACAAGAACCTTTTGCAAACATGTAGTCCTGTTGTCTTCTGTACACCTGTTACTGCATGTGAGCTGAGAACTGGTGGTGTCTCCCGGGCACTGATGCTCACCTGCTTTCCATCCGTCATAAGCTGACTCGGAGGTCTGATGACCGAGCAGTCGCCATCCTCCCACGTAGCCCCCTTGTTCAGGCTGGGCTGGGGGTTTTCACGATGTATCTGGTGATGGGATACACAGCCACTGTTCTTAAGCTTGTGTGTCAGTGTTAATTAGCCCCTGGCATTGCCTCCTCCTAACCTCTGTCTGTGTGAAGGAGAGCTGTGGAAGTGGGCGGTGCCCTGTTGACCCGTGCGAGGCCTCTCTTTCCGTAATAGAGTCATGTCGAGTGTGTTTCCCACCCTGGTTGTTAAAACTGCCTCCCCTCCGCCTAGATGCAGCCCCGGGAAGGGGGACCGAGCCTGGCTGTGCTGAGGAGCCCCTGGGGTCACTCCGAGCTGCACTGGGAGAGCTCAGAGCTGCCATGGTGGACCCCGCTCAGTATGACGGTGAGAGCAGGGCCGGGGCAGGTCTGTGCACTGTGCGGTGCTACGTTCTGCACACGGTGTGCCATTGGAGCTCCGTGGCTGCTCCGGTGTCTTCCTGTGGTGCAGTTTGGTAGTTGAACTTGACTGTGAAGGGGACGCCTGCACAAGCTGTCATGAGATCCCCGTGGGATGTGCGATGGAGATGATGAGCACTGAGTGGAGTGACCAGGGCAGGCTGGCCGATGTGCCATCAGTCCTGCTTCTGAGAGCAGCAGGAGGTTCCCACGTGAGGCCAGTGGCTGGGTTTGGTCGGGAGCATATGCTTCCCTGGGGCCTAGGTGCTGGGAAGTGTGGGCTAGAGATTTTATTGATTTATTTATTTGAAAGGTAGAATTAACAGAGAGAAAGGTCTTCCATCAGCTGGTTTACTCCCCAAATGGCTGTGGTGGCCAGAGCTGGGCTGATCTGAAGCCAGGAGCTTCTTCCAGGTCTCCCACGCAGGTGCAGGGGCCCAAGGACTCGGGCCATCTTCCTCTACTTTCCCAGGCCACAGCAGAGAACTAGATCAGAAGTGGAGCAGCCGGGACTAGAATTGGCGCCCATGTGGGATGCTGGTGCCGTAGGAGGCAGTTTCACCTGCCGTACCACAACGCCGCCCCTGGGCTTGAGATTTTGTGGGGGACAGGGTTGTGTTGGCTGTCAGTTCCTCCAGGAAGAGGTGATGGACGGCACCCGGTCCCTTCCTGCTCGTGTCGCATGCCCAGTGTCACGAGGCAGTGAGCCCTGTGTGTGCCAGCAGCCCGAGCCCTGTGTCCTCGCAGTTCCAAGGTCACAGGAGAGGACCGTGCCTGAGCGAACCCTGGGCCACGGCTGTGGTCCACGGCGGGTGCTGAACGGCTTGTGTGGCCTCGGCACAGCCTCTGCGCGCCCTGCCCCTCACTGGTCTCTCCGTGTCAGTTGTGTCTGCCCAGGTGGCTGTGGTCTCTGAGAGGCTGAGTGCGGCTTTGGCCCCCAGAGAGGAGGACGGCCCCTTGGAGGTGGCAAAGGTTCAGCTCAGCGTCCTTGCTCCAGAGCTCGAGAGGCGAGAGCAGGAGGTGGGTGCAGGCGGGGCATCCACCACTTGTTAGGTTGTGCAGAGATCCGGGCCGGCTCGGCTCTGTACTGGCAGGGCCCATCTGGCCCCAGCCCTTGTGCATTTGAAAAAATCTTTTAAAAATGTATGTTCATGTACTTGGAAGGCAGAGCGACAGGTACGAGTGCACATATGTGCACACACGCGTGCACACGTACACACACCTACACACGTGCACACACCTACACACACATACGTGCACACACACGTGTACACACACACGTGCAGATCTTCCATTTGCTGATTCTCTCCCTGAATTCCGTACCAGCTGAGACTGAGAGAAGCCTGGGGCTCATTGGATTCTCCAGCGTGGGCATCGTGTGCTGCTCCCAGCTGCGTTGCGGGCGCTGGGCCGAGAGCCGAGCTGCTGGGACTCAGACTGGCCCTCTGTGGGATGCGGCTTCGGCTGCAGCACCCTCATGCCTGTGCTCTGGTGTTCGTAAGGAGGAGCGTGTAGCAGGCTGGGTGCGGCTCAGCCTCAGACGTGCACAGCCAGGCTGTGTCAGACTGCTCACTGCTGTCAAACCCGGGGAACTGCACGGCTATCCCTGTCTGTCGTGGAACTGGGTGTTCCCAGTTCCTGTCCCGATTCCCAACGCAAATACAAGTCCTGCCCTCGGTGCCGTGTCTCCTTGCAGGCCGTGGACCTCCTGCTCATGTCTTTTTGTCAGAACCTGATGGTGGCCTCCAGCTTTGCACCACCAGAGAGGTAAGGGCTCTGAGGTCCCGGGGCTCTGGGTGGTGCCAGTGCCCGCTCCTGCCGTGTGGGCTGGGGGCCAGCCAGGGCATGTGGTCAGGCTGCAGTGTTGGGGGAGCTGCCAGCGCTGTGGCCCTGCTCTCTCGGCAGGCAGGGCGCCTGGGCTGCCCTCTTCACGAGGACCCTGTGTGGACGCACTCTGCTCCCTGCCACGCTCACACGGCTCTGCCAGCTGCTTCGTCACCAGGTAGGCTCGCTCCTTGGGGCCCCTCTGTGGGCCAGGCCGCCCCTATTGCTTCTCACTCATGCCTTGGGAACCTTTCCTGGGAAGCAGGCTGTCGTTAGCTCTGCCATCTGCCCCTTGTTCTCATTCTAGGGCCCGAGCCTCAGTGCCCCGCACGTGCTGGGGCTGGCCGCCCTGGCTGTCCACCTGGGTGAGTCCAGGTCCACGCTTCCCGAGGTGGAGCTGGGTCCTAGTGCCCCTGCCAGCAGCCTCCCCGTCCCTGACTTCTTGGACAGCCTCCTGACCTGCGGCACCGGCGAGTCTCTGCTCTTCTGCCTGAAGTGAGCTCCTCCTGCTCCCCCCTCGCCGCTGCTGCCTGGCTCTCGTCTGAGGATAGAAACGCCTGTCAGTCTTTGATTTTTATTTATTTGGAAGGCAGAGCAGCAGAGATTTTGACAGAGAGCTTCCACCCGCTGGCTCACTCCCCATATGGCCACACAGTCAGGGCTGGGTGAGGACGAGGTCAGTCACCGTCCCCCGTGTGCCTGCTAGGGTGCACGTCGGCAGCACTGGCCCAGGCACTCCAGAATGGAATGCAGGTGCCCACGCCGCAGCCTAACCTGTGCCATGGCACCCGGTCTTGGTGGTGGTCGCTGCTAAGTGGTGTGGTGTCTGATGGAGCACAGGACTTGTGCATCTCAAGGTGTCACGCCGGGAGCCACCTGGGTGGAGCGTCCCTCTGGGCAGGTGCGGGCCTGCCTGTGGTGAGCTGCCTCTCCTCACTCCTCAGTGTCCTCTGCTGCAAATTCGGAGGGAACTGCCCCAGCAGCAAACCCGTCCTCAGGGTTTCAGGTCCTCATCCCCACTGAGCGTGGGTCTGCGCGTTCCTCGCCTGTGCGTGGAGCAGGGCAGACCAGGAAGTTGACGGTGGGTGTGGAGCGCACCAGCGGTCTCCAATGCCGGGGTAGAGGCGGCTGTGTGCCAGGTCAGCGTGTGCTCTGACCGACAGGCGGCTGTGGCAAGGGGCGAGTAGGATATGGCCAGCGGGCTCTGCTGGGAGCTGTTGGTCGGTGGAACTGTGGTAGGGACTGGTGGCATCCTGGGGTTAGCCCCTGGTTGCTTGGGCAGAGTGAGTGTGTGTGTGGCTAGGTGGCCAGGTGGGCAGTCAGTCGGACAGAGGTTCCGGTGTGAGCTCTGAGCAGAGCACAGGAAGCAGAGGGAGGCTGTGAGGGAGCAGGCACTCGAGCCCTCGTGGGTTGGAGTCCTTGTGGCCTGGGTTTGGCCTTTGTGCGCGTGGGCACAGGCCTGTGTGAGGCAGCAGCTGTGGAAAAGGAGGAGCTGGCTCCGCTCGCGGCCCGTGAGAAGAGCAGGAGCTCCTGACAGGGCAGCGAGGGGGGACACGCACGGGAGTGCCCCTTGTGGCAGGGACACTAAGAATGGCACGAGGGTTGGGGCCAGCACTGTGGTGTAGTGGGTTAAGCTGTCGCCTCCAGTGCCGGTATCCCATTTTTGTGCCAGTTCGAGTCCTGGCTGCCCCACTTCTGATCCAGCTCCCTGCCAATGCACCTGGGAGAGCAGCGGGAGATGGCTAAAGTCCTTGGGCCCTGCACCCAGGTGGGAGACCAAGAAGAAGCTCCTGGCTCCTGCCTGGCCCAGCCCTGGCCTTTGCAGCCGTTTGGGAAGTGAACCCCTGGATGAAACAAAAATTCGTTCTCTCTCTCCCTCTCTCTCCTCTGTAACTCTTTCAAGTAAATAGGTGAATCTAAAAAATGACACGAGACGTCTTCAACAGGTTCTTGGAAAATGCACATTTTGAATAATTGTATGAATTCCAAATTGTGTTATACAGAAATTAGCTTTTAATTCCAGTATTTTTTAAAATTTATTTGGCAGAATTAGACAGTGAGAGTGAGAGACAGAGAGAAAGGTCTTCCTTCTGTTGGTTCACCCCTGAAATGGCTGCTACAGCTGATCCGATGGCAGGAGCCAGGTGCCTCTTCCTGGTCTCCCACGCAGGTGCAGGAGCCCAAGTACTTGGGCCATCCTCCACTGCCTTCCTTGCCACAGCAGAGAGCTGGACTGGAAGAGGAGCAACAGGGACAGAACCCGGCGCCCATATGGGATGCTGGTGCCACAGGCGGAGGATTAACCAAGTGAGCCACGGCGCCGGCCCCTAATTCCGGTGTTTTCACACCACGTGGTTTCCTGCTTGGAAGCATCGTTTTCAAGTCGCCTTTGCCTCCCGGCAGTCGCTCTGCTGAGCCTGGGTTATTGACGGGAAGTAACTTTGCCCTTGGGCATTGCTGTTTCTGTCTCCTCAGGTGTGCGTGCTCTAGTTTTGTCCTCGGGTGTTTGTAGGTGTGAAGGGACCATCTCACGTGCCCAGTGGCCCCTGGGCGGCCAGCAGGCTGCCTCTGCACAGCCCTCACCTCCCCTTTCGTCCACCGCCCTCCTCGTCTTGGGTCCCAGGACCAGGCCCCCACCCTGTCCATGTTCCTTCCCACATGTCTGTGGTCACACCTCCCAGTGACAACTGTGTCGTTCTGCATACTGCTTTCTCACAGGTGACACGCGCCTGGCTAACAGTGGCTGCGTGTGTCGCACCGCTCTCGTCTCCTGCTCATTCGACTCCTTTGTCACATGAGCACGCACTGAACACGGCCCAGTCCCCGCAGAGCCCCTGTGTCCCTGTGTTGCTTTCTGTCAGCTTTCCATATGGGCGGGACCTCCTGGGGTTGTGACTTTGGCTCGGGGAGACCGCAGGGTCTGTTGGAAGCAGGCTCTCTTACACTGAGGCTCACTCAGTTCACCTGTTTTGAACATACTAGATACAGTCTTTTAATTTATTTATTTATTTTATGGGCAGAGTGGGCAGTGAGAGAGAGACAGAGAGAAAGGTCTTCCTTTGCCATTGATTCACCCTCCAATGGCCGCCGCCGCGGCCAGCGCACTGCGCTGATCAGGAGCCAGGTGCTTCTCTTGGTCTCCCATGGGGTGCAGGGTCCAAGCACTTGGGCCATCCTCCACTGCCCTACTGGGCCACAGCAGAGAGCTGGCCTGGAAGAGGAGCAACCAGGACAGAATCCGGCACCCCGACTTGGACTAGAACCCTGTGTGCCAGCGCTGCTAGGCAGAGGATTAGCCTATTGAGCCTCGGCACTGGCTAGATGCAATATTTTATTTTATTTTATTTCATTTCATTTTTTGACAGGCAGAGTGGACAGTGAGAGAGACAGAGAGAAAGGTCTTCCTTTTCAATTGGTTCACCCCCCAATGGCCACTGTGGCCAGTGCGCTGCAGCCGGTGCACTGCGCTGATCCGAAGCAAGGAGCCAGGTGCTTCTACTGGTCTCCCATGCAGGTGCAGGGCCCAAGCACCTGGGCCATCCTCCACTGCCCTCCCAGGCCACAGCAGAGAGCTGGACAGGAAGAGGAGCGACCGGGACTAGAACCCAGTGTGCCGGCGCCGGCACTGCAGGTGGAGGATTAGCCTATTGAGCTGCGGCGCTGGCCACAATCTTTTGTTTTTTAAAGATTTATTTACTTGTTGGCCGGCTCCGCGGCTCACTTGGCTAATCCTCCACCTGCGGTGCCAGCACCCTTGGTTCTAGCCCTGGTCGGGGTGCTGGGTACTAGTCCTGGTTGCTCCTCTTCCTGTCCAGCTTTCTGCTGTGGCCTGGGAGGGCAGTGGAGGACAGCCCAGGTGCTTGGGCCCTGTACCCGCATGGGAGACCGGGAGGAAGTACCCGGCTCCTGGCTTCAGATCAGCGTGGTGCCGGCTGTAGCGGCCATTAGGGGAGTGAACCAATGGAAGGAAGACCTTTTTCTCTGTCTCTTTCACTGTCTATAACTCTCTGTCTCTCTCAGTGTCTAACTCTGCCTGGCAAAAAAACAAACGATTTATTTACTTGAAAGAGAGTTATATAGAGAGAGAATCTTCCATCTGCTGGTTCACTCCCCAGATGGCTGCCACGGCTGGAGCTGAGCCAAATCACAGCCAGGAGCTTCTTCCAGTCTCCCACATGGGTGCAGGGCCCTACCCCCAAGGACTTGCGCCATCTTCTGCTGCTTTTCCAGGCCACAGCAGAGAGCTGGATTGGAAGTGGAGCAGCTGGGAGTTGAGCTGGTGCCCATATGGGTTGCCGGCACTGCAGGCTGTGGCTTTAACCCTTTGCACCACAGTGCCGGCCCCAATTTTTTTTAAAGATTTATTTTTTATTTACTTGAACAATACACTTGGAGAGGAGGAGCTAGAGCTCCCATCTGCTGGTTCACTCTCCAGATGGCCGCAGCCAGGAGCCAGGAGCTGCTCCCATCTGCTGGTTCACTCTCCAGATGGCTGCAGCCAGGAGCCAGGAGCTGCTTCTGGGTCTCCCACGTGGGTGCAGGGATCCAGTGACTGGAGCCATTCTCCACTGCTTTCCCAGGCCAGTGGCAGGGAGTTGGATAGGAAGTGGAGCAGCTGAGTCTTGAACCGGTGTCCATATGGGATGCTGACTCTGCAGGTGGCAGCTTAATCCATCAGGCCACAGCGCCGACCCCCTAGATACCATCTGTGATGTTCAGACTTAAACTTTTCTCTTATTCTGCACCTCACAGGGGTCACATTTGCATGTTTTAACTCCTGTTCTGTTTTCAGGTTCTGCACGGCAGCGATTTCTTATTCTTTGTGCAAGTTTTCTTCCCAGTCATGGGATGCTTGGTACAGCTGCTTGTCTGCAGGCCTTATAAAGAAGGTAGGTCTCCTGGGCTCCGGTTCCCACCTGTGGGCCCTGGGCAGGCCCGGTGCTTCTGCTGCTTTCCCTTCTGTCCCCACGTGTGAACTGGGGCCAGAGATGACAACAGCAAGTATCCCCCTCTCCTTAAGGAAACGGCTACTTGGTTAAGAAAGGAAAATTGAAAGGTCAGTACCTAGAGGAAGTGTCTTCATTTTAAGGAGGATTCCAGTCGCGCTCATCGGTAGACGCTGACTGCAGTTCTTAGGACAGACTTGTCCGAGTGTCCGTGGCCATCAGTGTGAGACAAGACAGCGGCAGCGTCTCGAGTGTCAGAGGCTTCCTGTCTGAATCGGCTGAGCAGCTTTGTTGTATGTGTTTTATTGGAAAGAGGTAGAGAGGTAGCTGCTGCATCTGCTGACACACTCCCAAATGGCTGTGACGGTTGGAGTGGGGCCAGGCAGAAGCAGGAGCTGGGAGCTCCATCCAAGTCTCCCCCGTGGGTGGCAGGGAGGCAGTACTTGGGCTGTCTTCTGCTGTGACCCCGTGCGTGGTCAGGGAGCTGCATCAGAAGCAGAGCCTGCACAGGCTTGGACTGTCGCTCCGGTACGGGATGCTGGTGTGGCCGGCGGTGGCCTAACCCGCTTTGGCGCGGTGCCACTCCCCGGCCGAGCAGCTCGCGACAGCCCTTCCCAGATACGAAGGCAGAATCCGATCCTGGCTGCTGTGCATTGAAGAACTTTGTCCCAGGGGCCAAGGCTTTCCTTGCCTCCCCTCCCCTCTTCTCCCCTCCCCTTTTCTTTTGTTAGATATGATTTATTTACTTGGAAGGCAGAGTCAGGGAGGGAGGGAGATCCGTCTTGCATCTGCCGCTTCACTCCCCACACGGCTACAACTGCAGGGCTGGGCCAGTCCGCAGTCAGGAGCCAGGAATTCCCTCCAGGTCTCCCAAGTAGGTGGCAGAGGCCTGAGCACCGAGCCCACCTTCTGTTGCTCTCCCAGGTGCTTTAGCAGGGAGCCTGATCAGAAGTGGAGCCGCCAGGCTCTAAACCAGCCCTCAGAGGGGTTGCTGGTGTCGTGGGGGGCGGCTTAACCTGCTCCAGCACAGTGCCGGCCCGGGTGTGGCGACGCGGAGAGGCCTGGCCCTCTCCCTGCTGGCCTCGCTGGTGTGCTGATCAGACTTCCTGGCGCGTGGTCCCAGCGCAGACGGCCTGGCAGGGGCCGGCAGCAACAGACCAGTGCCAGCCTCCGGGAGGCAGTGTTGGGTGAGCAGTTCTGCTCAGAACGTCCAGTCCAGCCCCAGGGCTGTTCACGGAGACCCACGGGAGGACTCTGCATGCTCCGGGAGAGGGTGGGACAGGGCCCGACAGGGCTGCCCGCCACGGTCTTGGCCGAGTGTCCCTGTCTGTTTCAGTTCCAGTTCGCCGTGCTCAGACTGTTCTCAGAGTCCCGAGAGCCGCCCCCTCAGGAGGGCACAGCTGGCTTTCCCTGGAGCGCCGCGCACCGCCCTGCGGACTGGCAGAGAGCCGCCCTCTCTCTCTGGAGACAGCAAGCCCTCCAAGAGCTGTTGAAGGAGAAGCAGTTCCGTGTAGGTGCCCGGCCGTGCTCTGTCCCACTCCTGGTCCTGTGTCCCGAGAGGCACCGTCGGCCACGGGTGCAGTTACAGAGGTTACAGGGGAGCACTCTGCTGGGCTTGCCCAGTGTCTCTCAGCCAGAACTTAGGGGTGAAAAATGTGTCTCACGTGTGTCCGCTCAGCTCTGGGATGGGGCCTGGGCTCTCCTGGAGCCTGGCCCTGCTGCCATCCGGGATATTTGCCTGGTGGCTTGGTCTTTATTGGAAAAGCCTCTGTTGCTCCGATATGTTTTGTTGTTGCCGACTACGTCAGTCAGTCATATTTGAGCAGAGAGCGGGGAGCAGCGTGCACCTGTCGGTCCCCGTGCTCTGCCTGGCTTTGGTGTCCCCGGTGGGAGCCTCCGGCATGGTGTTTCTCAGGAGGCGTTTTCCTGTCACGGCACGTTGGGGGTTATTCCGTGTGGATTTAGGGGACTTTTAAACGGGAGGTGTGCTACTGTGAGTGTCGGAAGCACTCTGCTTATTGCATCAAGATCTATCGTTTGGTTGTTTTCCCAACTCAGTCAGGATGTTGTCTTGTCCCTGGTGCTACTGGATGATTAGGTAACGAGGATCTGGTAACTGTTGAGAACAGGCGACCTGGGGCATTTACCGAGAAGCAGTGGCCACATGTGCCGTCCGCGCCCTGCAGAGTTGGCAGTGTGGTTTCTGCCTCTCATTTCTCAGGGCTTAGTGCGAAGCACAAGGCGGCCTCGTTTAGTCCGTGGAAGAGCACGCTGCCTGGTTGAGATTCCTGCCTGAACAAAGTCTGGCTATAGAGCAGTTTGCACTTCGAATTTTTGAGTTAGGGATGCTCAGCTGGTGACATGTAGTTGGATGTTCCAAAACCCAGAAAGTCCCGAAAACTGACACACCCGCGGTCCCAGCGCTCAGGCTCCGGGTGCCCAGAGGTTGACTGAGCATGGAGCACACACCTCACTGTGGTGCAGGGACGAACCATAGACAGCACCCGACTGGGGTGTTGTGTCTTCAGGACTGTACTCCATTGCTGCTTTTCTCTCAGTTAACTTACAGAGAATGGCTACAGCTGGAACTGGAAATCCTCCCTGAAGCCGATGCTCTTTCAGATGCCGAAAGGTGAGTGTTTAAGAGAGCCGCCCTCTGAAGCCATAGGCAGGTCCCTGTGTTGTCGTCTTTCTCTGTCTCTTTCTTTCTCCTTACGACTTACCTATTTCAAAAGGAGAGGGACCAAGAGATCTTCCACCCACTGGCTCACTCCTTAAATGGCTGCAACAGCCAGAGCTGGGAACTCCTTCCCGTGCCAGCGGAAAGCTGGTTCAGAAGCAGACTGGCTGGGGCTTGAAGCGGCACTGGGACACGGATGTGGACGTAACCCACTGCGCCGCAGCGCCCGTCAGCGGTGCCGTCTTAGTCTGTGTTGACATCTCCTCCTCAATGTCAGGTGTGGCTGAACCGCATAATCCTTGCACACAGTCTCAGTTATTCATTCCTCTATTCAGGAAACACCAGTGCAGCTCCTGCTCTGTGCCAGACATTTCTAGAATGTTCCGGGAGTGCAGAGTGCAGCCCGCCTGTGTGTAGCTCCTTTGTGCAGATGAGGTGTGCACGGGGCTCCCCGCACCTGTGGGTTCTTGGGCCCAGGACAGTATTGGAGAGGTCAGATGTGCCGTTGTGGGCGTGAGAGCGGGGGGGCGAGAGGTTTCGGGCAAGGGCTGCACCCAGCTTGGAGGAGGCGTGCTGGCCGCCTGCACCCCTGCACCCGTCCTCCTGCTCCGGGATCACAGTGTTTGTTCTGGCCAGGGTAAATGGAGCTGCCAGGGAGAGGAGAAGGCTGGTGGGACAGGGGCTGCTGCCCGCGGCTTGGGTCTGTGTGCCGCTGTGCGAGCACTCTCTTCTCAGCCCGGCCCCTCCTCTTCCTTTGACCGGAGAAATGGAGTGACTGCGATGTCTTTAAAAGGTATATTTATTTATTTGAAAGGCAAAGTATCAGAGAAAGAGGGAGAGAGATCTTCCATCTACTGGTTCACTCCCCAAATGGCCACAGTGGCTGGAGCTGGGCCAGGCCAAAGCCAGGAGCCAGGAGCTCCCCCTGGGTCTTCCATACGGGAAGCAGAGCCCCAGCACGTGGGCCGTCCTCCGCTGTCTTCCCAGGCACATCAGCAGGGAGCTGGATCAGAAGCAGGGCAGCTGGGACTCAAACCAGCTCCTGGGTAGGGGATGCAGGTGCCGCGATCATGGGCTTAACCTGCACCCGAGTGGGGCTGCTTTCTGGTGTAAGACGTAATGACCATCTCTTTTTTTCTTTTTAAAAAAGATTTATTTATTTATTAGAAAGGCAGAGTTACAGAGAAAGGTTTTCATCTGCTGGTTCACTCCCCAAGTGACCACAAAGGTGGGAGCTGAGCTGATCCAAAGTTAGGAGCCAGGAGCTTCTTCTGGGTCTCCCATGTGGGTGCAGGGGCCTAGGGACCTGGGCCATCTTCTGCTTTCCCAGGCCATAGCAGGAGCTGGGTCGGAAGTGGAGACTGGAGCTGGTGCCCATGTGGGGTGCCAGCCCTGCAGGCGGTGGCTTTACCCGCTACGCCACAGCGCCTGCCTCTTTAATGACCATTTCTTAACCCGCAAGTCCCCGTTAGCTTGAGATTGTGTTTAGAGGTGTTCCCGGGATGCCTTACTTTCTGTTGGGTTCTGCACATCTCGCTTGTGTCCTGACAAATCGGGGCGATGAGGGTGAGGACACCCTCTATCACCTTGCTTCCTCGGCCCCTCCTGGTGCTCTGCGGAAACGGCTCATGGCATTGCTGGTCGCGGTGTCATCGCGACCTTTGCTGACACAGAGCCGCCCCTGTCCGCAGCTGCTTGGTGGTCTAGTCTGCACACCAGCTTCTTCAGGGGGCCTGTGGGTGGTTCAGGCGTCCTAGGGTGACTTGTCGGACGCACGCTCGGCACTGAGCTGATCCGCTGACCGCCTAGCTGGGTCATGGAGTTGCCACTGAGACTGGGCCAGCAGCCTCATCGTCACCCTGAGGTCCCAGGCCGTTGGTCCCTCCCGGTGTACCCGGCTGACCTCGGGGAGGTGGAGCATGCCTCAGAGCTGACGCTGTCCGCTGTTGCAGGCAGGACTTCCACCAGTGGGCGATCTACCAGCGCTACCTCCCTGAGCCCTCTGCTGCGGGGGGTTGCGACGGAGACCTGGAGGTGGCGTGCACTGTTCTCGTCAGCGTGCTGATGGACTTCTGCCGGAGGTCAGTGGCGCCGTCGCTGCGAGCATCCTGCTTTCCATCATGGTGGCTCCGGGAGTGTGGGCGTGTCTTCCAGTGGGCCAGCTGCCTGAGTCTGGTGTTGTTCCCAGGTGTCGACTGTCACAGGGACCACCTGTGTCTTCGTCAGCTGGACCCTGGCGTGAGGGCCAGCTGGGTAGTCACACTGTTAAGTAGTCCTAGCACAGGAAGTCCGCCTGTGCGTGCTCGTGGGTTGTCTTCATTTACTTGCCTCTGTCTTATAAATTCTTCCAATATCATTTTATAATTTTCAGTGTATGAGTCTTATGCCTCTTTGGTTAAATGTGTCCCAAAGTATTCTTTATAGTACTATTTTTTGAAGATTTATTTATTTCAAAGGCAAAGTTACAGAGAGGCAGAGGCTTTGGAGACAGGGTCTTCCATCCTCTGGGTCACTCCCTAACTGGCCTCAACGGCCAGAGCTGCACTGATCCGAAGCCAGGAGCCAGGAGTTTCTTCTGGGTCTCCCACATGGGTGCAGGGGCCAAGGACTTGGGCCATCTTCTCTGCTTTCCCAGGCTATAGCAGGGAGCTGGATCAGAGTGGAGCAGCTGGGATACGAACTGGCGCCCATATGTGGTTCTGGCACTGCAGGCGGCGGCCTTACCTGCTACACCACAGCACCAGCCCCTCTTTTCAGTACTATTATAAATGGAATTAAACCTTTATTTCATTTTCTGATTTTTCATGGCTAGCTTATAAAATACAGCTGATGTTTGTATAACGACTCACTGAATTTACTGGTGAGTGCTGTTAGTGTTTTACGTGTGGGTTCCCAAGGTTTCTGTGTGTAAGCTGTGTCATCTGTGAACACAGCTTGTTGAGCTTTCTCCTTTCCAGTCTGGGTCCCTCCAGTGCAGTGATGGAGGTGGGGAGAGCAGGCAGCCTCATCTTGTTCATGATTGTAGAGAAAAAACTCAGTGAGAGAGTAGATGGAAGCTCCCTGTCTCTCCCATTCTCTCTGTAACTCTGCCTTGCAAATCAATAAGTAAATCTTAAGAAAAAAAAATTATTTCTTTGCAAGGCAGAATTACAGAAAGAGTGGGAGAGACAGAGAGAAACTGATCTTCCACCTGCTGGTCCACTACCCAAAGGGACACAATGGCCAGATTTGGGCCAGGCTGAAGCCAGAAGCCTAGAACTCCATCTGGTCTCCCACGTGGGTGGCGGGGCCCAGGCACGGGGGCCGCGTTCCGCTGCTTCCCCAGGCTCAGCAGCAAGGGCTGATGGGAAGTGAAGGAGCCAGGACTTGGTGGCCGCGTTGCAGCATGGCCCTGTCTTGGAACACAGGTGCAGCCTGGCTGCTCACGTACATACGGTGTTTTAGCGTGTTGGGTCTGGGTCGCCAGTGCTTAGACTCCTTGCCTGTGGCCCCCAGCACCACAGGGGCACTGAGGGAACCTTCGCTGTGTTTGTGTTTCAGCCGGGGAAGCTCTGACCTGGCTCTCCGTGGCCGCACCGGGAATCGGGATGTTCTGTCCAGGCTGCAGGTGAGGTGGGGCCGCTGTTGAGACCCCTCTGTTCCCAGCAGGTCCCTGACCGCTGTCAGGGTTGACTCCACAGCGCGTCCGTGCAGACACAAGCTGTGGCGTCTCCCAGCTCTGGGGCACGTAGGAGCCTAAGAAGGTGCCGGCTCTGGGGACCTCGGCTGCCCCACTGGGCGCTGGGTGCTGACAGGTGTGAGCAGCGCAGTGTCTGGGATCCTCACAGCGAGAGGGGAGTGCTGCAGGGGCGTCCCTGCCCCGCCCAGGCCAGCCGGGTGAGCTCTGGCTCTGGCTCGGAGCGAGGTGACCTCCTGCCTGCATGTGACCGTACAAACCCCGCCTGCCCCCTGGGGGGACTGCAGGGCCTCCGTCACTGTGGTCACACAAGTGGGAGTCCTGCGGCTGTTCTTGGAGCACCGGTGAAGGAGACGGGTGGGGGTGGGCATCGGGGGGAGTTACCCTGGGAGATCTACTCACTGATGTGAATGCTTTGCCCAGAGAAGGACCCAGGGCGGGAGCCCGACCCTTCATCTTTTTTTATTAAATTGCCAGAGAGCTCTGATCCGTTAGTTTATTCCCCAGATGCCAATCGTGGTGGGGCAGGGGGGCTCCGAGTCAGGGACTCAGCAGGTGTCCTGCCCGGGTGGTAGAGGCCCTGCTGCGTGAACCCTCAGCCATCCTCAGTCGTCCTCCCTGGATGTCAAAGGAGAGAGCCAGGGAGGCAGCTGCAGACCACGTGCGGGCTCGGGTCGCACCAGGTCGCACCTGGTCATCCGTGACGACACGCGGGCTCGGGGCGCACCAGGTCGCACCAGGTCAGCTGTGACGACACACGGGCTCGGGGCGCACCCGGTCGGCCGTGACGACACGCGGGCTCGGGTCGCACCAGGTCAGCCGTGACGACACGCGGGCTCGGGTCGCACCAGGTCGGCCGTGACGACGCGCGGGCTCGGGGCACTCTGGGTAGACACTGGGTCTGCTGCCCACCGAGAGCCTGCTGTGTGGTCCTGCCGGAGCCAGGCCTCCTCGGGCTCCCGCAGGCTTGTGCTCCGCCCACGCCCTGCCCAGGGGCCCCTGCCCCCGCAGAGACGCTGGCTGGCTTGTTCCTGCCCGGCTGTTGGCCCTGCTTCCCCACAGCTTGGCTGTTTCTCCACCCGTCCATGAGTCGGGCTCTGTGCGCACTCCGGAGCTGCGCATGCGAGATTCCATATGAACGCTGAGGGGTGCTGAGTGCACTGTTGAGCTTCTTGGAAGCTTCCAGAAGAGCTAGCGCGTCTGGGCAGACACAGCACCTGCCAGGGTGCTCAGAGCCTGCTCAGCCCCACTGGGGCCCACACTGGGCCGGCAGCATAGGTTTTGAGTAGTCGTGATACTCCAGGCTCGTTCACAGAAGGGAAATGGTGGTGGTGGTATATTTAAAAGAGGAGGACACGGGAGCAGTGCTGTTGCCTCCTGCAGTGTCGGCATCTCAAGTGGGCGCTGGTTCAAGTCCTGGCTGCTCCACTTCCTGTCCAGCTCCCTGCTAATGCTCCTGGGAAAGCAGTGGAAGATGGCCGCAGTCCTTGGGCCCCTGCACCTGCGGGGGGGACCCAGAAGAAGCTGCTGACTCTGGCTTCAGCCTGGCCCAGCCCAGGCCATTGCGGCCGTTTGAGGAGTGAACCAGCAGATGGAAGAGCTCCCGGCTGGCGCCGTGGCTCAACAGGCTAATCCTCCGCCTTGCGGCGCCGACACCCCGGGTTCTAGTCCCGGTCGGGGCGCCGGATTCTGTCCCGGTTGCCCCTCTTCCAGGCCAGCCCTCTGCTGTGGCCCCGGAGTGCAGTGGAGGATGGCCCAAGTGCTTGGGCCCTGCACCCCATGGGAGACCAGGAAAAAGCACCTAGCACCTGGCTCCTGCCATCGGATGAGCGCGGTGCGCCGGCCGCAGCGCGCCATCCGCGGCAGCCATTGGAGGGTGAACCAATGGCAACGGAAGACCTTTCTCTCTGTCTCTCTCTCTCACTGTCCACTCTGCCTGTCAAAAAAAATAAAAAAAGAAGAAGAGCTCCTTCCTTCTCTGTAACTCTGCCTTTCAAATAAATATTCTTTAATCCTTTGAAAGATTAAAAAGGACGGGTAGGTATGTGGCACGGGGTTAAGATGCCACTTGGACACCTGCGTCCTGTGTGGGAGCGCCTGGTCTGAGTCCCCAGCTCCTCTGCTTGCAGGATTTGAATGCATTTTTTTTCTTTGCCTTTTTTTTTTTTTTTTTTTTAAGATTTATTTATTTTATTTGAAAGGCAGAGTTAGAGAGATCTTCTGTCTGTTGGGTCACTCCCCAGATAGCCGTAATGACCAGGGCTGGGCTGGGCCAAAGCCAGGAGCCAGGAGCTTCCTCCAGGTGTCCCACGTGGGTGCAGGGCCCAAGCACTTGGGCCGTTTTCCACTGCTTTTCCAGGCCATCAGCAGGGGGCTGGATCGGCTGTGGGAAGTGGGTGCCATTTGGGATGCCAGCATTGTGGGCGGCAGCTTTACCTGCCATGCCACAAAGCCGGCCTTGAGTGCACTCCTAAAGTAGAACTCACGATTATTCTGAGCAGATGGAACATCCTTTGGTGTGTAAACTCTTCAGAATTGCATGTGTCATTAAAAAAAGAGTCCATGGAAATGTTGCAGAGTGAAGGGTGCTCACGGGCTGTGACAGTGGACGCCTGCCCGGCCCTGGCTGAGCCCTCCAGAGAGGAGTGGCCACAAGGTTTCGATGGGGCCGCACTGAGCTGTCCCTGCCCTGCACATGCCCACAGCCCCGGGTAGTGGGAGGGGTGCAGGCTTACCGGTAGCTGGATCCGTGCACTCCATGTACTTCCTCTATGAAAAGTGATTCCCAGTTCAAAAGCTCATCCCAGTCCTTTCTCCTCTTTCCCAAACGCACCTCTCGGGGTGTCCAGTGGGGCCTCGCAGGTGTCCAGCAGGGCCTCGCAGGGGTCCTGCCTACGTCTGGGCTTGCAATTGCTCAGAAGCCAGAGATGGACAGACGTCTTGGCCTTGTTTCTCAGGAGCTGGCCGTTGACCTGGAACTGCAGCAGGGCCCAGCCATGCCCCCTGGCCACGCCCCGTCTCCAGGCCACTGCCTCTACACAGTCTTCCGCGGCAGGCTGCAGACTCTGGCGAGCAGCGGGGACGTGGCTGCCAGACTGGACAGAGAGCAGGAGCTACTTCTGTGCAAACGGTAACACGGCTGGGCCTGGCCAGCAGCACCCCCCAGCGTCCCCCCACCACGTGCTGGGCCGCGCTCAGTTCCCCAGGAGGTCTCACGGGGAGCAGATCTGGCTGTGGGTTAAGGCTTCCCCGTGGCCCTGGGAATCCTGTAGTTGAAGATATAATCAGAATAAGGAAAACTGGACGTGGGCATTTGACCCCTGCCCCACGCTGGAGGGCCTGGGCTTGACTCCCTCTCTGGCTCCTGGGCCAGGTTCCTGGTGATGTGGACCCTGGGAGGTGGCTCCTGCCCCCCTGTGCAAACGTGGATCAAGTTCTTGGTTCCCAGCTTTAGCCCAGCCGTTGCAGGCTTTTGGGCAGCGAACCAGCACATGGGAGCTCTGTCTCTCTCTGACTCTCAAAGATGCTCACTGTAGCCATGTGTTTTTTTTATGGGGGGGGGGGGGCGGGGTTCAAATTTATTTGGAATTTGGAAGACAGAGTTACAGAGAGGTAGAGGCAGAGAGAGAGAGGTCTTCCATCCGCTGGTACACTCCCCAGTTGGCCGCAACGGCCGGAGCTGCGCCGATCTGAAGCCAGGAGCCAGGATTCTTCCAGGTCTCCCACAAGGACTTGGGCCATCTTCTACTGCCTTCCCAGGCTGTAGCAGAGAGCTGGATCGGAAGTGGAGCAGCTGGGACTCGAACCAGCACCCATATGGGATGCCGGTGCGGCAGGCAGCAGCCTCACCCGCTGTGCCACAGCAGCACTCACTGCAGCCCTTCTTAAAGAGCGTGAAATGGTTTATTTTTCCAGTTAAAGGCCATCGCGTGGCCGTCTGGTTACTGTGCAAGTGGTACAGTCTCTTCTGGGGGAGGGAGCACACTGTGCATGTCTGCGAGGGCCCTGCCTGTGCAGGAGCTGGGCACCAAGGCCCGGGTAGGGACAGGGGGCTGCAGCCCGGGCCCTCTGGTCCCGAGGAGGGCGTTGGTGCCACGCCTGAGCCCCTGGGAAGGAGGCCAGGTGACTCGGCCTGCGTCACTGACACATCCCCTTCTCTCCAAGGATCCTCCTCCAACTGCCCCCGTCTGTTCTCATCGGCAGCATCCAGGCCGAGCGGCCTGTCCCCCGCAACTGCGAGCAGTTCTTCCAGCTAGTCAACTCTGAGTTGGTAGGTGCCGTGTGTGTCGACAGGGGGAACATGCCGGGAGCTCCGGGCAGGAAGCCGAGGGTGGCCCCTGCGGCCTCCGGGTCACCCTGACCTCGGGCTCTCCAGGAGGGAGATGGGAGTCAGGGGGGAAGCGGGGAACGGATGCACAGCCGCAGAGCCGTGCACATAGTCGGGACAGGCGGCCCGTGCACCACGGGTCAGCCATGGATCGAGGCCTCAGGAGTCTGGACCCTGGAACGTGCGGCTCATTCTGCCTCCGTTCCTGCTCCTGTTGAGAAGCGGGCGTGCAGGGGCGCCCTGCAGTGAGATCGCGGCTGCTGCTGGCTGCCAGGAGGCTCTTTCCAACCCAGCCCCTCGCAAGGTGCACCATGATCTCAATCAGATCTTAACAGAGGGGCTGCCCCCCGTGGCTGCACCCGCTTCAGGAACTGAGGGGACAGCCTAACGCCACTGTACCACTAAAGACCTTTTATTATTTCTGAAAGCGCACAGGACAGGTGGTCGAACCTCGTTTCGGTCCTAGTTTCGTAGCAGGAAAGCAGAGACGAGATGTACCCAAGCGGGTTTTCTTCTGTCTCCTGAGGGGCGCTGCTTGGTTAGCCGAGGACAGAGAGGGGAGAAGTGGCCGGCAGTGCGGTGTCGCCCTCAGCCCTGTCTGGAGGGGAAGGGGATCCGCCCGCACAGAGCAGTGGGTGGATGAGAGGCACTCTGACCGTGTGTCTGGGCCAGCCCCCGTGACCAGCCCATCCAGGCCTAGGGTTTGCTGGGGCCGCGGCTCCTGCCTGTCTCAGCAGGGGCCCTGCGTGCTGCCCTCACTTCCGCGTCCCACCTGGACTCCCAGCCAGCCTGTGGAACTGTTTTTCAGAGAAACTTCTCCCACGGAATCACCCTGACCCACGACATCACCCTCCACTTCTTCAGGGTAAGCTGTCTCCGTGGCACCCTGTGGCTGGACCTTCTGTTGGGTGCTGTCGGGTCCTGGGCTCTCCCCGGCGCGGGTGGTGGGAGACTGCTAAGCTCCACGGGAGCTGTCTTGCAGGGGCTGCTGAGTGCCTGTGTCCACAGCAAAGAACCAGCCCGAGTGGCCAACCTGACCCTGACTGAGTGCCAAACCCACTGTCCCATCATTCTGACCTCTGCTCTGGTAGGCTCAGCTGTCCTGCGGGGTGGTCTTGGGATGAGTAGGGACCCCGTGGCCACGTGGCACCTTGTCACCACATTCATTTCTCTCTGGGTCTCCATCCCAGTCGTAGTTCCACAGTTGGATGTGTCAGCCCACAGCAGTTGAGGGGAACGAGTCTCCTGGACTGTCCCCAGCCCCTGGGACCCCCACCTCGTGTCCCTCCTGGTCCTCACTGGGGGTGCCAGAGACCATGGAGTGTTGGAAAGGAGCGGGGGTGTGGGCCGCGTCTCGGGGCTGGAGTGGAGAGCTGCCTCAGTTCCTGCTGCATATGTGGCCTCCTTGTAGACACTTGCCCGACCTCCATTCTGGGGTGGGTGTGGGGGAAGCGGTGGCCGGGTTCCTGCCGCTGCCTTCTGTGGGAGTCTGAGCCTGCCGCCTACTGTACCGCATCTGGGTGGATTCGCTGAAAATGAGCTTTGCAGTTTTCTTTTCTTTTCTTTTTTTTTTTTTGATAGGCAGAGTGGACAGTGAGAGAGAGAGACAGAGACAAAGGTCTTCCTTTGCCATTGGTTCACCCTCCAATGGCTGCCACGGCTGGCGCGCTGCGGCCAGCACACCACGCTCACCTGATGGCAGGAGCCAGGTGCCAGGTGCTTCTCCTGGTCTCCCATGGGGTGCAGGGCCCAAGCACTTGGGCCATCCTCCACTGCACTCCCGGGCCACAGCAGAAGGCTGGCCTGGAAGAGGGGCAACCGGGACAGAATCCGGCACCCCGACCGGGACTAGAACCCGGTGTGCCGGCGCCGCAAGGTGGAGGATTAGCCTGTTGAGCCACAGCGCCGGCGAGCTTTGCGGTTTTCAAACACTGCTTCTTAGCAGGGGACCCTGGAGGAGCACCAAGCCCACAGCAGGCACAGAGTGGGTCCCACTCACGGCACTTCAGGGGACAAGGGCTTCCCGTCTGTCCCAAGGCATGGCATTGCTCTGAGCATTAAGTGGGGTGCGCAATAGGTCGTTTTGGAAGTTAGAGTGACTGAATGTGAGCCACCGGATCCCGGCTGTGACTCGCCATCTGCCCAGACCCCCCGTGGCCTCTCGAGAATCTCATAATTGGGGCATCTAGGGACGTCCAGGTACAGCCACCCTTACCCACTTCCTGGTTGTCTTCCCGTGAGTCGTGGTGGCCACACCTGGAGCCGGTGCTGTGTGCCCAGTGGAGGAGATGCTTCCAGGACTCCCTGCCCCAGGAGCTGCGGAGGCTGCAGGAGGCGAGGAGGTTTGCCAGCGAGTAAGTGTGTGGGCGCAGGACAAGGGGCGGCTGGGCTGGCTCCCAGGAAAATAGGGGAAGAGCCAGGCCCCACGGGCTCACGTTTGAGCTCAAGAAGGTGTTGGGAAAGACTGGTCTCAGCAGTGCCATTTCAGCTCAGCTTTTTCTGCCGGGCTGTGCCGACTCGCCTCCCCACCAGTGCAGGGAGGCCAGGCAGGGGGCTGAGGACTGGCAGAGTCGCAGCCCACCCCAACCTGGGGACTGACACATCTTCCTGTCCCAGGGCACTGGGGACTGCTGTGCCCTCACAGGCCAGCAGAGGGAAGGGCTGGCCCCCACCAGCTTTGCCTACAAACTTGATCCTACAGACGAGGTGGTTGAAAGGTTCTTAAAACTATTGCATCATGTCACTAATTTTCTGCCAGGTTTTCAACCTGCTGTTAAGCCATCAGATGCCCTCCTTGTCCTCTGTCGGGTTGTGAGGCCTGACTGGTCACGGGCTGCTCAGAACTCACAGCCTTTTTTAAGAGCATGCGCGTTCATCTGCTGGTTCATTCCCACCCCAGCCGTCACCCGCTCCCTCCGAGTTTGTGTCAGCAGGAAACCAAGAGTCTAACCAGCACAGCCCAAGTGGTGACCGCTGCGGCACCACACATGCGTCCAAGGTCAGGCCATGTCCTGAGAGCTGGGGGTGTTTCTGTGACCCTGCCTCCCCTCTCTGAGAAATGCAGCTGTGGCATAGCGGGTAAAGCCACCACCTGCAGTGCTGGCATCCTATGGGCGACAGTTTGTGTCCTGGCTGCTCCACTTCCGATCCAGCTCCTGCTGTGGCCTGGGAAAGCAGGAGGAGATGGCCCAGGTCCTTGGGCCCCTGTACCCAATGTGGGAGACCTGGAAGAGGCTCCTGGCTCCTGCTCGGCACAGCCCTGGAGTGAACCAGTGCATGGAAGACTTTCCTGTCTCCACCTAACTCTATCCCTCACATAGATAAACTCTAGGGGTGGGGGCAGCGCAGTCTTGGGCTCACAGGTGTGGGGACGTCTCTCTCCCCAGCTTCCTGTCCTCTGACAGTGCTTCCTCTGCACCCAGCCCTGCCTGGGTCTCGGCCGCCGCACTGCACATGGCCCTCACACAAGCAGGGAAGGACGACGCTGGGACACGGCTGAAGCAGCTGGGTGGCGAGAGGGAGGAGGTAAGACATGCTGCCCGCCGAGGACTGGCGTCGGCAGGGACCCTACGGCTGGGGCAGCACTAGGGTGTGGGACGTGGGTGTCCCCGCCGCAGCACCGTGTCCGCCGCTCCTCGAGGTTTCTAGTCGTTCTCCAACACGTGAGCTGTGCAGTGCTTGTCACTTAAGTGGAAGTGAGGCCGAGGCAGAGGTTTTAGTAGGGCTCCCTCTCGAGCTCACTGGTAAGACACCTGCCGTTTCTGTTCTCTGTTCTCTGTGCGTGTTCTTGGGCTCACAACCCAGCGCACGCCAGCCACTGTCTGGTACCTGCTGTATTCCTGTGGCCGGAGCCTTGATGCGTGTGCCACTGGGCACACCCGTGAGGGGCACACCGAGCGCACTCCGAGCAGGGGCCTGAGGACAAAGGCAGCACCGGCTGCACCCATGGGCAGGGCCTAGGACGTGTGGGAGGTGAGGGGCACACCGAGCGCACTCCGAGCAGGGGCCTGAGGACAAAGGCAGCACCGGCTGCACCCATGGGCAGGGCCTAGGACGTGTGGGAGGTGGCTGCGCCCAGTTGGCTGCTGGGCCCTGGAAAGCCCCTGGCTGCCCACTGCTTCCCCTCCCCCCACACCTTGTCAAGGCCAGCCCCACGCACCTCCCTAGTAGGGACACCCAGGGTACTGCGTCCTACAGGCCACGGCTTCCTGAGGAAGACGTGGAGCACGGAGATGCACCAGTGCCTGAGAGCCAGGGCGTGCAGCCCCCGTCAGCTGCCCTGAAAAGCAGCTCACAGCAGTGTTCTGGTAATCCTGACACACGAACTCTGCAGGGACTGCTCAAGGCTGTTTTTGTTAGACGGGGTGTGAGTGGTGCCAGAGCACAGGAGCGCTGTCCTGGTGACTCCCAGCTGAGCTGACAGCAGTGGAACGTGCTCTCGGATAAGTGGGAACTTTTTTTTTTTTTTAGATTTATTTTATTTATTTGAAAGAGATAGAGGTAGACACAGAGAGGTCTTCCATCCACTGGTTCACTCCCCAAGTGGCTGCGGTGGCTGGAGCTGCACTGATCTGAAGCCAGGAGCCAGGAGCTTCTTCTGGGTCTCCCACGTGGGTGCAGGGGCCCAAGGACTTGGGCCATCCTCCACTGCTTCCCCAGGCCACAGCAGAGAGCTGGATCAGAAGTGGAGCAGCCGGGACTTGAATCAGCACCCATATGGGATGCTGGCGCTTCAGGCGGGGCTTTACCCACTGTGCCACGTGCAGCCCCAGTGGGAACTTCTGAGAGGGCGCCCTTCCAGGACGTGGGTCCCAGGTGTGCAGCGGTGTCAGGGCAGAGCTGCTACGGGGCTTTCACAGAAACACGTTTTCACTTGTAGCTGTTGGTTTCCCTCTTCTTCTTCTCTTTGATGGGCCTGCTCTCCACACGGCTGACCCCAAACGTGAGTTGTTGCTCTCGGGTCTGGTGGCACGGGGGGGGGGGGGGGGGGCTGAGTCGCAGCACTCGGACGTGGGGTCATCAGCCACGGAGTGGCTCCTGTGTTCGTCGGCCACAGGACACAGCGGGCTGGGCAGAGCCCCCCTGTACCGAGGGCTCCTTTACCCACCCCACTCTCAGTGAGAGGTGAGCTCCGTCAAGATCCATCAGCCCTGAGCCAGCCTCAGCATCTTCTCCCCTGGGCCACAGGGCACTGCTGACCCCCAGAAGGCTCTGCATGTCTGTGCGGAGATCCTCACGTGTCTGGAGCAGCGGGGGATACCCTGGCTGGGGCTCTTCCAGTTGACAGAAGCAGGTAAGACCCTGTGCTGACACGGAGAGTGGACGTTGGGTCCCTCTGACGTGGCCAGAAGCTGAAGCAGCTTGTTGGTCTCTTCACAAACAGGTGGGATGCACCTTGCACACTGTTTTATCTCCCTGCTAAATTGATAGCTCCTCTGGTTTCACTGAGACAAACTGAGTAAAAACTTAATAAAAGCAAAAGAATTTATTGCAGAGCTGGGGCAGCACCCGCAGGCCTGCCGTGTGGAAGAGGGAGGGTCTGCCTACCAGACCCGACTCCAGCATGAAGGCCTCACACCCCCCCCCCTCCAAGCAGCTGTGTCCTCCACCGGACCCTGCACCTACAGCAAGGCGCAGGCCTTCCCCTCACCCCCAGGGAGCCCCCAAGAATGATTGGGGCAGAGACAGCCAGGGAACTGACGGACACCCCCCTAATACTGCAGATGCCGGGCTGGGACGCTGCCTCCTCCGTGTGGCCCCAGATCAGCACACCAGGCTGCTGCCGTTCGCCTTCTACAGGTAACTGCCCACTGTGCTGGCGTCTCAGCCCGGGAAAGGCTGGCGTGGCGATGGTCGCTCAGGCGTCCGGTGCCCTCCTGTCCACCTGTCAGTCAAGTGGCACCTCTTGTGTTGGCCTCCAGCCTCCTCCCCTACTGGCGGGACGCCACCGCGGCCAGGGAGGCCACCTTCCTGCCTGTCGCTGTTGACATGTACCTGAAGCTGCGCCAGCTCTTCGTGGGCGGGGAGACGAGTGCCATGGTGTCCCCAGCCAGCAGGAGCCGGGAGCTCCAGGAGCAGGCAAGCACCCCTCCATCGTGGCGGGCTCCTGCCAGGGGCCGCTGGGACAGGCTGCAGGCGCCCTCTGACCCGCAGCCCCGCCCGTCCTCTCTAGGGAAGCGCTGTGGAGCTGGTAACAAATGCTCGCGACTTTCTGCTGCAGTTGATACCTCGGTGTCCAAGGAAGAGCTGCTCAGACGTGGCGGAGGTAAGGGGCGTCTGGCCCCCGGGGCAAACTGTGGGCACGGGCGCACGGCCCAGAGCCCCTCACCAGCCAGCCCCTTCCCTTGGCACCCCCGAGCAGGGCTGAACACGTGTTTTCTCACAGCTGCTGGCCGGGCGTGGAGACTGGGACCCCGAGCTGAGCACCGCCCTTCTGGGCAGGCAGCCGCTGACCGTGGCAGACCCTGGCCTCTACTGCGAGCCCCAGCTGTTCTGACTGCACCTGGCACCGTGCACCAGCCCAGCTCCTTGGTGAATCGCCTGTTAAAGCCTAAGGTGGAACTCGTGTTGCACTGGGAAGTGGATTACAAACCTCCTTCATCGCTTTAGTGGAGAAAAGGGTCCATTGTTTATAGTCTGTGTCTGGTGCCCGAGCTACTACAGTGTGGGATGAAAACAAACCACTGGTCCCACAGCCGAGGGCAGAGGCTACGAGAGCTCTGCACAGCCCCTAGGCCCCATGCCCACACGCGGAGTGGGGGTGGCGGGGTACAGACAGCATGGGTTCCCAGAGAGTGAGCGTCCTGCACCCTGGGGTGCTGTGTGGAGCCCTCCCCCGCACCCCTGCCGCCTTCAGGGTGCTCACTGGCCCTGGGGCCCACGTCGGTCCTCAGGTGGGCTCAGGCTTCACGGCCTGGCCCTCCATGGTCCCGGAGGGGTGTGGTGGCCCGGGCGGTGGCTCTGCCTCCAGGGGCAGGGCCTTGTCCTGGGTCTGGGTCAGAGGATGTACCATGGACATGTGCACGTTGAGGTTGTGGGCCTTCTCGAAGCGCCGGCCGCACTGGTCGCAGGCGAAGTCCAGCTCAGTCTCTGCCTTGTGTTTGGTCATGTGGTACTTGAGCGACGCCCGCTGCCTGCACTGGAAGCCGCAGACCTCGCACTGCAGGGGCTTGGCTCCCGAGTGGCGCATCTGGTGTACCAGGAGGTGCTTGCGCTGCTTGAAGGTCTGCCCGCACTCGTCACAGATGTAGTTGCGCACCTCTGCAAGACAGGCGGAATGAGGACCGGAGCTGGGCCCAGGCAAAGGGCCTCTGCGGCCCTAAGGGATACGAACTAGTCTAATAAAGACTTCTGAACTGCTCAAATACTGCCTATGTCCGGCCTTCCGCTTGAAGTTTAACTGTTCAGATGTATGGAATCTACAACAGCCAGGATCTCCTCCCAGGTGTCTGATGCGGGCGCCGAGCTCTCCCGAGGTGCAGCAGCACAGGTGGGACTCGACCCGTCCCCACCCCTGGTGACTGGGCAGGCAGAGGGAGGGGCCTCCCATCTGCTTCACCCAAACAGCCCCAGCAGCTGTGGCTAGACCACGAACTCCATCCTGGGGGGTCCCAGGCACATTACTGGGGGCTGGATCGGAAACGGGACAGCCAGGACTCCTGCCCCTCGGCCCCTCGGATGTGGGACGTGGCTGTCCCGGTGACAACCTGACCTGGTGCACAATGCCACCCCCTCAGAAGCTCAGTTTCAAGACACTTTCAGGAGCTCGGAAGCCTAGGCAGGCAGTCAGGAGAGGCTTCAGAGAGAAGCGCATCCCAATGTTACGTGGATGTGGACAGCACAGGGGCAGGGGAGTGTGTGTGTACGTGTAACTGGGGGCACAGGCTGTGATGGCCCGTCCAACCAGTGCAGACGGCTCCATCAACTTGTGAAAACAAGCCAGTTCCACACACGCCCCACCCCACTGTGCTGTCTGCACATCTGTGCACACCTCCTTCCGAGATCTGCATCTGCAGTGTCTCGGCTGTTAACGGCTGTGACCACCAGTAACTGGACTGAGACGCACAGCTGGAAGAACATAACCCAAAACATGACTGCCTCGGGAGACCCACGTAGGAACACTTAGAGCACAACAGGAAAACCGTTTCACTGAGATGCGCAAGTCCTGACTAAAAACGACTCTGTGGTCAGCTGTCACCTCCGTGTTGGCTGGGCAGCACAATACCTGCAGTGGGCCCTGGGTTGGCGAGCGGAGTGCGGCTCATGGACAGCAGCGGTGGCTGTGTCACAAAGCACGTCTACGACTGGCAGGAACCACACAGCTAAGTCACGCGGGCTCAGGTGGACGCCTGCATCCACGTTGGCGTGCCTAGGCTCCTCCTGCCTCCACCCTGGGAGACAGCAGGTGGTGCTGGCTCAAGTACTGGGACCCTGTCCCCCACAAGGGAGACCCAGGTGGAGTTCCAGGCCCATGACTTTGGCCTGGCCCAGTCTGTGTACAGGCATGGAGAGTGAACCAGCAGACGAAACAAAAGTCTGTCTTTCACACTCTGCCTTCCAGATAAACTTTCACCACTTTAGGCTTTTCTCATTTTTCACAATTTCTATAATGAACACGAGTTATTTTCTAATCTGAAAAGAGTTCTATAATGTATTTGATCAACTCCCAGAGTGCACTAGTTTCCTGTGCCATCAGTTTTCACGACTTTGAACCTAGAGACCATACCTGTCAGGGCTGGTGGGTTTGTCCTTCAGACGGCAGCCCCTACCTGCCCATGTGCCCAGTGGGCACCTGAAACTCCTGGAAGGCTCCCAAGCTCCCCATGTGCCCCCCCCCCCCCCCCCGACAGCATCGGAGCAGGTACCTGTGTGGATGAGCTTGACGTGGCGCTGCAGGTAGCGGTCGATCATGAACACTTTGTTGCAGCCAGGGTGGGGGCAGGGCCGCTCTCGGACCTCCTCGTGGTGTTCCTTGATGTGCTTCTGTAATGGGGCCAGCGAGAGACCCGAGTGCCTCCTTGGCCAAAGCCCCAAGCCCCAGGTCCCCCCCAGTGCCCTCACAGGCGAGGGCTGAGCACCCTGGAAGGCGGGCAGATCCAGGTGCACTGGCTCCACACCGCCAAACCCCTCTCCAGAGTGAAGAGCTGGCTTCAAGTCGCCCCGCCCCAGGTCACACGCCTCCCTCAGCCCAGGCTCCTGTGAGTCCTCGGGCCCAAGGCCGCGCCTGGCTCAGCAGGAACCCCAGGCTCACACCAACACCGGGTGCCCGCGCCTCACCTTCATGCCGTCAGCCCCGCGGTACACTGCTGTGCAGCCCTGGTAAGGACACTTGTAGATGGTGGGCAACTCCTCCCTGCAAGGACAGCTCGTGTGGTGGCGCTGCTGCCACAGGCAGGGCAGCCCCCACGGAGGACCCCTCACCTCTCAGGGCGCAGCTTCTTCTTCCAGCCGGGCTTGGGCCCAGGTTTCTTGCGGATTTTTGGTTCTTCGGTCTTCTTGCCTTCTTTGCTTTCACTCTTCTTACCAGAGACCCTGACAACAAAGGCCAGAATGAGCGATGTGTCCAAGGTCTACTCACAAATGTTTCTCACCCTTGTTTAAAGACAAGGGACAGGGTTTCCCTAAGCTTCCCTGAGGGGCCCTGACCCCAGCGAGAGCCGCCAAGCCATACCAGCTCTCGGTGGGAAGTTGAGAGGCTTGGCCCAGCCCCCGGGGGGGTGGGGGAGAATGTACCCCAAAGGCGGAGGAGCGGAGTACAGTGGAGAGGAACATACTAGCACGGGGGAAGGGGGTGCTGGCCGGAGACCTGGAACATGGTGACCCAGGGAAGCTTTGGGGGTCAGTCCCTTCACAATGACTGTGCGTGAGGAAAAAGCTGAGCACCCCTCACTGGAGCCAGATAGAGGCCTGTTCTCTACTTCGCTGCACACGCGATCCTCTCTCCCCCTTCCTTCCCAACCTGTGTTCCCAGAGCAGCTGGCTAGGGCCGGAGTGGACAGTGGAGACCTTGGCCTCCAAGAATTTGGGATTGTGCATTTTAATTAGTCTGTAGCTGACCCCAAGGAGGTCTAGCAAAAAACTTAAAAGAATAAACGCACTTGTTGTTCCTTTTTTGAATCGAGACGTTTGGGAAAATCTGTTGGTAATAAAACTTGCTTGTCATGGGGAAGGCCACACATAAACACCCACGGCAGGGGCAGTGCCACTTGGACCCCTGAGTCCCACGTCAGAACCCCTAGGTTCACTCCCAACCCCAGCTTCCTCTAATGTGCACCTAGGGAGGCAGAAAATGAGGGCTTCCTGCCGCTGGTGGGATACCTGGGTTGAATTTCTGGCTCCTGGGTTCAGCCTAGCCCAGCTCTGGCTGTTGCAGACACTGGATGGGAGATTTCTGTCTGTGTGTCTCTCTCTGCCTCTCAAATGACAATTAGGGGGAAAAAAATCCCACAGCAAATACACTAAATTGTTAGAGGCTGAAAGCCTTCCCTCTGAGAAGCCAAACGAGGATGCCACTCTCACCCTTCTATTCAACACAGCACCCGAGGACCTGGGCTGGGCAATATGCAAGAAAAAGAAAAAAACAGGAAAACAATTCTCTCTTCACAGATGACATGACCTTACAGGTAGAAAAGCCTGAAGAATCCACCCAGAAAAAACCCTAATAAAAGAAGTCTACACAAACTCCAAACACTAAGAACGAACAATAAAAAAGAAATTAAGAAAACAATGCGCTTACAATAGCATCAAGAATAAAATACTTAGGAACAAAATTAACCAAGAAAGGGAAAGACTAAGACACTGGAAACTGAAAGCCATCTGACAGGTTGAGACCTAAGTGGGAAGGCAGCCTGGGGCGAGGACAGGAGCTGGCACTGCTCAGCGGCAGTGTGTCCCTGACGCGATCCAGTCCCTGCAGTCCCTGTGGAAGTCACAACGGGGCGCAGGTCTTCGCAGTGAGGTTAAGTCCACTTGGGGTCTCTGCAGCCCACACTGGAATGCCTGGCTCCTGTCCCAGCCATCCAGCTGCTCCACCCTGGGAGCCAGCAGGGATGGGTCAGCAGGATTGGGTCCCTCCACCCATGTGTGAACCTGGATTCCTGGTCCAAGCCCTTGGCTTTGGCCTGACCCAGCCCTGTCTGTTGCGGGCATTAAGAGAGTGAATCAGTGGATAGAACATCTGTTTCTTTGTGTCTCTGCTTCTCAAATAATAAGTACAAATTTTAAAAAAGCAATGAAAAATCCCATCTAAAATTTAACATGGAGCTTCAAGGTACACTGAACAGCCAAAACAAATTTGAAAAACAACATACAAAGATGGAAGACTCAAATTTTTCTATTCCCAAACTCACTACAAAGCTACACTAATCAAAACAGTGTGTTACTGGCGTTAAGGATGGACACAGGCCAATCCCCCAGAACTAAAACCACACACTCCCAGTTCGGCCACTCACATCCACAGGGGCACCGAGCCCGTCCGTGGAGAAGGAGCGGCATCCCCACCCGGGACGCGGGGACAGCTGCATTTCCCCATGCAGAGACTGAGGCTGGGCCCCTCACACCACACAAACATTAACTCGAATGCATCATGACCCGAAACGAAGCTAGAACCCTAACTCTCCCAAGAACACACAGGAGCAAGTCTCATGATCTTGGATTTGGCAACCGTTCCTTCAACCTGACGCAGCACAGGCAGCACAAGTGAATACAGGTGGAATGGACCTCATTTAAGCTGCCGGCTCCTGCTTCAGATCGGCTCAGCTCCGGCCGCTGCTGCCAGCTGGGGAGTGAGCCAGCAGAGGGAAGACCTCTCTCCTTTCTTGGACATCACTACTAACAGTGTGCGAGGAGGCCTCTGGCCTAGCGGGCAGGACGCTGCTGTCCTGGGTTCGAGTCCCAGCCCCCGCGTCCTGCTAAAGCACGCAGCAGTGCTGACTCAAGCGACCGAGCTCCGGCTACCCACACAGGAGACCTGGACTCAGTTCCTTGCTCCTGGCTTTGGCCAAGCCCAGCCCTAGCCACCATGGGTATTTGGCAAGTGGACCAAGGGATAGGAGTGTGTTTTCTCTTTCTCTGTCACTCAAACAAAACAAAACAAACAAAACACAACAACAATCCATAGGGAGAAGGAAGATATTTGTGATACAGTGGGTTACCCCTGACTGAGTGGCACACATCCTATGCCGGGGCCTAAGGCCCAAGGCCTCCCACTGCTTCTGATCCAGCTTCCTGCAGACGCACACCTGGGAGCTCGCGGGGCCCCTGCCACCCATGAGAGATCCAGGTGGAATTCCTAGCTCCTGTTTCAGCCTAGCCCAGTCAGGTTGTTGCAGGCTTTGGGTGACCCAGCTGATGGAAGACCCCTCTCTTTCTATCTCTGGCTCTCTCTGTTGCTCTGCCTTCCAGATAAATGAAAAATAAATGAACTTGCAAAAAAAATCTTAAAAGCTAAACACAAAATTACTTATTGAATGATTCAGTTAATTCTACTTCCAGGTTGATGCCCAAAGAATTAAAAACAGGGGCTCAAACACGAGCAACAGTGTCCACATTATTATTCCCAAGAGTCAAAAGTTGGTGACACCCAGATCAACAAACGAACAGATCCACACACGGGCTGTAACCATACAAGGGAACAGAGTTCAGCCACAGAAGGAACGAATCTCACACCGGCTACTGCACAGACGAAGCTCAAGGCAGTTTGTAAATGAAAGATGCAACACAGAAGGACCACCGTGGCAGGATTCTGTGATCAGCACCTAAAACAAGCACCTAGTTCAGCAGCTGCCAGGGCTGGGGGGAGGAGGAAGGGAGAGTTTGCTCACAAGCACAGGTTCTGTGCGGAAGGCACGTTTGCAAACAGTGTGGCAGTGCTGATGGCTGTCACGCTGCCACTGCTTAACGGCAGAGCCGTGCACGTGCGCGGGGAAGCCTCCAGCAACGGCCTCCGCACGCAGGCTGGGGAACTGGACCGTGCAGGGACATGCGGAGATGTCGGTCCCCTCGCAGAGTCAGACTTGGGAGAAGAGGCGAGCCTCTTGACCAGGGCCGTGTCCCCAGCTGCCGGCTGGCACGGCCTTCTCTGTCGGGGACTGGCCACTTCCCCAGCAGATGGCCACTCAGTGTAGACTCTGCCAGGTGCATGGCTGGGCACTGGCCTCCGTGGCTTGGCCGTCCAGGCCCTTCAGTGGTCCAGGTGTGGGCTTGCCCCAGGCTGGAACCAGGATACCTTAACCCGTCAAGGCACGGCTCATCTGCCCCAGCCTGCCAGAACCCTGTCCGTGCTCAGAGGAGAGAACTGGACATACAAACATGGGGCTGCTCGGGGCCTTGTCCTCACAGTTTCCAGCTGTGATGCACTCATGGCACCTGAGGAACCGAGTGCCCTCCAGGGCAGAGAATCAGCAGAGGTCCACGTCCACTACTGCCCACTCCCGCCTCTCGCACAAGTGCAGTTTCCACTCAAGTAGCCCCCTTTTCCCAGAAGCCTCCTATTACGTTTCTGCCTGTATTTGGGGCCCTGCAGGGACAAGCGAGTGAAGCGGGAGAGCGCCGCTCCTGTCTCAGCACTGGGCTCTCCTCTCCCGCCCCAGCCTCTGCCCCCAGCACTGCGGCCCCACACCCACACCGGGCAAGGGGCCACGGGCACACTCTAGGTGGGTTCCAGGGTTCCGCTCAGGCTGGGGCGGACAATGAAGAGGGAGTAGGGTCTTCCTGCCACACTTCCTGAGACCACTGGACCCTGCCTGGTGGTCCCCAGCCAGCTTCCTGTCCACCCACGCGCACTCAAGTGCTTCGGGCACATTTCTGTGCTCTGATTTTGATCTCTCCAAGCTCCATGCCTCCTACTCTTCCTATTTCTCTCTCCACAACCAAAGTCAGGGCTTCCATGAGAAAAAGAAGTCGAGTTGACGCTCCATCTTTCTCGTGGGTCCCTGGCTGACATTGTAGCACTGAGCTGCTCCCTCTCTGGATTTCATTCTGCATTGTGCAATGCTCAGGACGAGGAGCAAGTCCATCCTCAGCTAGAGCAGAGCTTTGGGGTTGAGAGGAAAGTGACAGTAAAAGCCAGGACCCTGTGCCCTGACTGGAGAGAAGACAAATCCGAAAAAGGTCAAAGTAAGGTCTTGGGTAATTCAACACCAAGCAGGTGATGGCTGCCTGGCCCCAGACATCACTGTCAGAGTTCAGAGCCATTAGAGGGCTGGGTCCCTGGGCCTCAGGGCACACGCACAGACCAGGGAGAAGAAAGAACAATGTGTGGAGGGAGCTGGGCAGTCAAGGAAGACCCGGCGAGCAGCAGTGCTGGGACAGTCAGAAGGGAACCAGGCTGGGTCTCGTCCACACAGGTCCCCGCTGTTCCCAACGGCAGAGGCAGTCCTGCACAACCCGCCAACCACCTCACGGCCAGCTCTGCACTACCACCGAGAGGAGGCTGCTGGCCGAGGGGAACCTACCTGCTCAGCTGGGCCTCCTCACTGGCCCCCGGCTCGCTCTCAGAAGCCACATTTCACGGGGCAGAGAGTGAGCTGAGCGAGGCAGAGTGGCGCCGCGTGCTGACCTCGCGTGCACCCCTCTCGAGCCACCCCCTCGGCCCGTGCGCTGTGGCAGGGCTGTCCCCTTACTTCTTTTCTGGGTAAGGCTCGAAGGATTCATCTGAGGACTGGGGATGCTGCTTCCTGGTGTTGTCATCGTCACTCGGGCAATCTCTAGGAAAGAAGAGGGAGCTTGAGCGAGGCCCTGGCCCGCAGTGGGGGACAGACCCAAGAACTCCTGTCTC
Source organism: Sylvilagus floridanus (assembly GCA_949820135.1). Classification (NCBI taxonomy): domain Eukaryota; kingdom Metazoa; phylum Chordata; class Mammalia; order Lagomorpha; family Leporidae; genus Sylvilagus; species Sylvilagus floridanus. Next base: position 83,741,947 of record OX463232.1, on the reverse strand, counting down.
AGGCACCGTGAGAACCCCAACCCCGTGTTTTAGTCCTCCTGAAAATGACTTGAAAAACCTAAGATTCCCCAAATCTCCGATCCCTTTTCCTAAGAGAAGCAGAGCAGGGTCACCAGAACCGCACACGCTGGCCACCCCCAGAAGCCGGCTCTCCAGGACCCCAAGCTCAGGAATGGCCTTACGGTGCTGCCCAGGAGGTGCGAAGACTCAGGAGACGGCTTCTGGACAGAGGGCGTCTTCTGACAGTCACGCCTCACTGTGTGACTGCGAGCGAGCGCGCGCACGCGCGTATGGCTGACAGCTTCACTGTCAGCCACTTCCACACTCAACACAAAGGCTGAGAAAGACCCGATGTCTGCCCTGAGGCGTGGCTTTCTACGTGGTCTGCAGGGCTGCAAACAGCCAGGCTCGCAGGCCCAGTTACTCCTCATGGGCCACCATGGCCTGGAGGGAGAAAGGCCCGAGATTGGCTGGCAGCCTGAGGCCGGCCTAGAGCCATCTGCTTCCTCACTGGGCACCCCACAGGGGTTGTACCAAAAGCAGCTGCATGGGGTTCGCAGGGCGAACGCCAGCCTGGAGTGCAGCAGCTGTCCCGAGCAGTGGTCGCTCAGAGGCTGGGGTTGGCCCGGGCCCACTCCAGGACTGTCCGCCCTCCCTGCCTCCTGCACGGGGACTCTGTTGCAAGCCCCAACATGGTCATCACAAAGGGCTAGAATCTGGCTTCCTCTGGCCTGGTGACATCTGGGGTTGGTAGAAAACTGAGGCCTTGAAGGGAAAAACAGCAGGCAGAAGCAAATGACCCCAGCACAGCACAAAGTAACTTCCACACTGCTCTGGGTCAGATACAGCACAGCAGCAGCCAGCAGCCTCCGCAGCTGCGTCAGGTCCCGGGACCCTCTGGGACCCGGCCACTCTTCTCCTCCCACCACAACAGGGAGAGCGTCCCGAGCAGGGCATGGGCAGCGGCCCCCAGGATGGCCAACTCTGGTTTTCGAAGAAGAAACATTAGGCTATTTAAACCCACTCTTCTCTCACCCCTCAGAAAGGTCACTGAACTCGTCTTTTACCCGATCATCCGAGGTTGAAGAGGGAACCTGCTTCTCACCCAATTGCCCTGAGAAACAAAGAACAGGCTCCTGTTACCGACACAGCACGGCAAAGCGCCTCACCTCCCTCAGCTGACGGCATAGCCTTCGTGATGGGAACCTGGGGTGCCCTAGCCTCAAACCCCACTACCTCCTCGCCCAGCCCCCACCCGTCCGCCACAGGCACAGGCAGCACCGAGATCAGAAACCCTGGGGGACAGTCCACCGTGGCAAGGCAGATTCCTCCCTACAGGTTCAGGTCCAGCTGCAGGTGGGACCGACCCTGTACTCTGTACGAAATGTGCTTTCAGACGTTCCTAAAGCTGCTGTTATCCAAGTATCACACACACAGCACTTACAAAGACGAGCAGCTCTAAGCTGCCTGTGACACACGACTCCATTCCCCACCTGCAGCTGGCCGTGGGGCTGTGTGCCACCCGAGTGTCTCTGTCCAGCTGAACCAGCTGAGGACTCCCGGGGGGAGCTAGCCATGTACAGGCAAGACAGAAGGGGCAAGCACGAAGCTGGCCATGGCCCTAACACAAACTCTGGGCAGTCGCCCCAAACTCTGCCGTATGCGGACAGGGCCTGGTCCCCAGGGAAGGACCCTGTTTCCCTCAGCCTGGCAGCAGGTGTCACCGGGGAGCTGGCTGACACCAGGGCCTCATCCTCTTCCCCCACGTCCCACAGACAAGGGCCCTGTTCTTCTTCCCTCTTCTGCAGCTCCTGGACCACCAGACAGACTGGCACACTCAGCCCGGAGCACAGGCTCACAGAGGCTAGACACCAGGCGAACTTGTCCTCACACCAACTGCTAACTTGGGTCCTGCTTGTGCAGGAACAAGTAGCCGAGACAGACTGGCGCTGTGGCGCAGCATCCCGTCCGGCACTGGCTCAAGTTCTGGCTGCTCCTGTTCCGATCCAGCTCCCTGTTAACGTGCCTGGGAAGGCAGCTGAAGATGGCCCAAGTGCTGGGGCCCCTGCACCTGTGCAGGAGACGGGGAAGAAGCGCCTGCTCCTGATCATTGCAGCCATCTGGGAAGTAAACCAGCAGATGGAAGACATTTCTCTCTCTCTCTCTCTCTCTCTCTCTAACTCTGCCTGTCAAATATAAGCAAATCTTTTAAGAGTCTTACTAGAAAATAAAGCCTGAGAGAGGCTGGCAGCCGTGCCCGCTGTGCCCAGGGCTGCACACAGCTGCCGCTCACAGGAGCACTGACTGGCTCCCTGCCTTCCCACCCTCAGGGCTCCACATCGTGATCCCGCCCCACTTAGGAAAATGCAATCCTGGTCTAGAACAGGTCAAACGTGCTTCCTACCTGGGGCCCCAATGAGGGGTGGGCTCTGCTGAGGTGGGGGGCCTGGCCCAGGCCCCATAGGGTTGCCATCTGGAGGAGGGGCCACGTCCATGCTGGGCAGTGTGGTCCCTCTGCCCTGGGAGACCTGAGGGGCAGTCCCCGAGGGGCTGGATGCCTGGCTGTGGGTGAGCTGCGGTGCCATCTCCTTGTCCCACGCCCACTTCACTGACAAGGCGCTGTCCAGCAGGAGGGCCCTGCAGCTGGAGTCAGTGTCCATGGTGTAGCTGTGGCCCTGGTCGCAGCCCCACATGGCCTGGATGACACCACAGTACTCGGAGGCCAGCGTCCTCTGAAGGGTGGGTAGGGCCCCGCAGCTGGCTGCGTGTCCATGCACCCACCCTACCAAGCTGTGCAGGCACCGAGAGCTGGAGGTGATGAGATCCCCTGAGGAATCAGCAGAGATGTCAGCCCGTGGCTGCAAGCACCCAGCCCACCCTAGGAGCCCACACTTGCACCCAGGACGGGCAACTCACCTAGAAACGCTCCCTCCTCTGCCACCGTTGGGGGCTGGGCGCCAACCCTGCAAAGATTCAGTGCGGCCATGAGAAGGAACAGCAGCCTGTGAAACCCGGCGCTCCTGCGGTGGCCACCCTCCCCAGCTATCTCCTACGCAGAATAATCTGCAGAGAACACACCCATGGACAATGCTAAGAACCACCCTCACCTTCAGAACCTTTGTACTCCAGGCCACCCCTCACCTCCAGAGCCGCACAAACCTGCCCACCTTCACCTCCAGAGCCACACGCCTGCCCACCCTCACCTCCAGAGCCGCACACACCTGCCCAACCTCACCTCCAGAGCCACACACACATGCCCACCCTCACCTACAGGGCCTCACACACCGGCCCACCCTCACCTCCAGAGCCGGACACGCCTGCCAACCCTCACCTCCAGGGCCACACACACCTGCCCAACCTCACCACCAGAGCCACACACCTGCCCACCCTCACCTCCAGAGACACACATGTGCCCACCCTCACCTCAAGAGCCAAACACGCCTGCCCACCCTCACCTCAAGAGCCACACGCCTGCCCACCCTCACCTCCAGGGCCTCACACGCCTGCCCACCCTCACCTCCAGAGCCACACACACCTGCCCACCCTCACCTCCAGAGTCGCACACTCCTGCCCACCCTCACCTCCAGAGCAACACACACCTGCCCAACCTCACCAGCAGAGCCACACAGGTGCCCACCCTCACCTCAAGAGCCAAACATGCCTGCCCACCCTCACCTCCAGAGCCACATGCCTGCCCACCCTCACCTCCAGGGCCTCACACACCGGCACACCCTCACCTCCAGAGCCGCACACGCCTGCCCACCCTCAACTCCAGAGCTGCATGCCTGCCCACCCTCACCTCCAGGGCCTCACACACTTGCCCACCCTCACCTCCAGAGCCACACACCTGCCCACACTCACCTCCAGAGCCGCACACGCCTGCTCACTCTCACCTCCAGAGCCGCACACGCCTGTCCCACCGTCAGCTCCAGAGTCGCACAATCCTGCCCACCATCACCTCCAGAGCCGCACACGCCTGCCCACCCTCACCGCAGAGCCGCACACGCCTGCCACCCTCACCTCCAGAGCCACACACCTCTGCCCACCCTGACCTCCAGAGCCACACACGCCTGCCCGCCCTCACCTCCAGAGTCGCACACTCCTGCCCAATGTCACCACCAGAGCAACACACGCCTACCCACCCTCACCTCCAGAGCAACACACGCCTGCCCAACCTCACCTCCAGAGCCACACACGTGCCCACCCTCACCTCTGGAGCCAAACACGCCTGCCCACCCTCACCTCCAGAGCCGCACACGCCAGCCTAACCTCACCTCCACAGCCGCACACCTGCCCACCCTCACCTCCAGAGCCGCACACCTGCCCACCCTCACCTCCAGGGCCTCACACGCCTGCCAACCCTCAACTCCAGAGCCACACACGCCTGCCAACCCTCACCTCCAGAGCCACACACGCCTGGCAACCCTCACCTCCAGAGCCGCACACGCCTGTCCCACCCTAACCTCCAGAGTCGCACGCGCCTGCCCACCCTCACCTCCAGAGCCGCAGACGCCTGCCCACCTTAACCTCCAGAGTCGCACACGCCTGCCCACCCTCACCTCCAGAGCCGCAGACGCCTGCCCACCTTCACCTCCAGGGCCACACACACGTGCCCAACCTCACCACCAGAGCCACACACCTGCCCACCCTCACCTCCAGAGCAACACACGCCTGCCCAACCTCACCTCCAGAGCTGCACACCTGCCTACCCTCACCTCCAGAGCTGCACACCTGCCCACCCTCACCTCCAGAGCCACACACCCCTGCCCACAATCACCTTCAGAGCCGCACACCTGCACACCCTCATCTCCAGAGCCTCACACACCTGCCCACCCTCACCTCCAGAGCCGCACACCTGCCCACCCTCACCTCCAGAGCAACACACGCCTGCCCACCCTCACCTCCAGAGCCGCACACACCTGTCCCACCCTCACCTCCAGAGTCGCACACGCCTGCCCACAATCACGTCCAGAGCCGCACACCTGCCCACCCTCACCTCCAGAGCCACACACGCCTGCCCAACCTCACCTCCAGAGCTGCACACCTGCCCAACCTCACCTCCAGAGCCGCACACGCCTGTCCCAACCTAACCTCCAGAGTCGCAAATGCCTGCCCACCCTCACCTCCAGAGCCTCACACACCTGCCCACCCTCACCTCCAGAGTCGCACACACCTGTCCCACCATCACCTCCAGGGCTACACACACCTGCCCAACCTCACCACCAGAGCCACAAACCTGCCCACCCTCACCTCCAGAGCCGAACACGCCTGCCCAACCTCACCTCCAGAGCCGCACACGCCTGCCAACCCTCACCTCCAGGGCCACACACACCTGCCCGACCTCACCACCAGAGCCACACACACCTGCCCGACCTCACCACCAGAGCCACACACACCTGCCCGACCTCACCACCAGAGCCACACACGCCTGCCCAACCACACCTCCAGAGCTTCACACCTGCCCACCCTCACCTCCAGAGCCGCACACGCCTGCCCAACCTCACCTCCAGAGCCGCACACGCCTGCCCAACCTCACCTCCAGAGCCGCACACACCTGCACACCCTCACCTCCAGAGCCACACACGCCTGCCCAACCACACCTACAGAGCTTCACACCTGCCCACCCTCACCTCCAGAGCCGCACACGCCTGCCCAACCTCACCTCCAGAGCCGCACACGCCTGCCCAACCTCACCTCCAGAGCCGCACACACCTGCACACCCTCACCTCCAGAGCCACACACGCCTGCCCAACCACACCTACAGAGCTTCACACCTGCCCAACCTCACCTCCAGAGCCGCACACGCCTGTCCCAACCTAACCTCCAGAGTCGCAAATGCCTGCCCACCCTCACCTCCAGAGCCTCACACACCTGCCCACACTCACCTCCAGAGTCGCACACACCTGTCCCACCATCACCTCCAGGGCCACACACACCTGCCCAACCTCACCACCAGAGCCACACACGCCTGCCCAACCACACCTCCAGAGCCTCACACACCTGCCCACAATCACCTCCAGAGCCGCACACCTGCCCACCCTCTCCTCCAGAGCCGCACACCGGCCCACCCTCACCTCCAGAGCCACACACGCCTGCCCGCCCTCACCTCCAGAGCCGCACACCTGCCACCCTCACCTTCTGAGCCGCACACACCTGCCCACCCTCACAACCAGAGCCACACACGCCTGTCCCACCCTCACCTCCAGAGCTGCACACCTGCCCACCCTCACCTCCAGAGCCGCACACGCCTGCCCACCCTCACCTCCAGAACGCACACGCCTGCCCACCCTCACCTCCAGAGCTGCATACGCCTGCCCACCCTCACCTCCAGAACTGCACACGCCTGCCCACCCTCACCTCCAGAGCCGCATGCCTGCCCACCCTCACCTCCAGAGTCGCACACGCCTGCCCAACCTCACCACCAGAGCAACACATGCCTGCCCAACCTCACCTCCAGAGCCTCACACGCCTGCCCACAATCACCTCCAGAGCCACACACGCCTGCCCACCTCACCTCCAGAGCCACACACGCCTGCCCAACCACACCTCCAGAGCCGCACACCTGCCCACCCTCACCTCCAGAGTCGCACACGCCTGCCCACCCTCACCTCCAGAGCCACGCACCTGCCCACCCTCACCTCCAGAACCACACACGCCTGCCCACCCTCACCTCCAGAGTTGCACACTCCTGCCCACCCTCACCTCTAGAGTCGCACACGCCTGCCCACCCTCACCTCCAGAGCCGCACACGCCTGCCCAACCACTTCTAGAGCCGCACACCTGCCCACCCTCACCTCCAGAGCCGCACACACCTGTCCCACCCTCACCTCCAGAGCCGCACACCTGCCCACAATCACCTCCAGAGCCGCACACCTGCCACCCTCACCTCCAGAGCTGTGTGCACTCATCCATCGCCATCATGTTCAGAGCCCTGTGTAAACATGCTACCTCCGTGGACCCTGAGCACCCTGGGTAATCCTGCCCAGCCATCTCACACTCAGAACCTGGTATAAACCTGCACTAGCCCCTCCAACACCCAACCCATGTACACCTGTCCATTCTCACATTTGTAGCCTCTGAAACCTGTCCATCCCATCACACTCAGAGCCCTGATAAAACCTAAAACAATCCTCACACTCAGAGCCCTGTATAAACCTATTGATCCACTCACACTCAGACCTGTGTAACCCTGTCCACCCCTCTCACACCCAGACCTGTGTAACCCTGTCCACCCCACTCATACCCAGACCTGTGTAACCCTGTCCACCCCACTCACACCCAGACCTGTGTAACCCTGTCCACCCCACTCACACCCAGACCTGTGTAACCCTGTCCACCCCACTCACACCCAGACCTGTGTAACCCTGTCCACCCCACTCACACTCAGACCTGTGTAACGCTGTCCACCCCACTCACACCCAGAGCTGTGTAACGCTGTCCACCCCACTCACACCCAGACCTGTGTAACCCTGTCCACCCCACTCACACCCAGACCTGTGTAACGCTGTCCATCACCCTTACACTTGGAGCCCTGAGTACACCCATATGTCTTCTAATACTCAGAAGTGCGGGCACATCTGTCCAACCCCACCACACTCAGAACCTGTGTGAACCTGTCAATTTCTTCACACACACGGCTGAGTATAAACCTGTGCAGTCACTGAGAGCCCTGTGTAAGTGTGTCCACCCCTCACACTCAGAACCTGTGTAAACCTGTCCACCCCTACACCCACAGCCTGTGTGAACCTGTCCACCCACACAGCCACAGCCTGTATAAACCTGTCTAACCCTACACCCAGGACCTGTGTGAACATGTCCACCCTCACACCCACAACCTGTATAAATCTGTCCACCCCTATACCCAGAGCCTGTATAAACCTGTCCATCCCACTCAATCACAGCCTGTGTGAACCTGTCCACCCACATACCCAGAACCTGTGTAAACCTGTCCACCCTCATACCCAGAGCCTGTGTAAACATGTTCAAACCTGTCCATTCCCTTCACAGGCAGAACCAGTGTCAACCTGTCCATCCCCTCACACTCACACTCAGACCCTGTGTGAACCTGTCCATCATACTCAGATCCTGTGTGAACCTGTCCACACCTCACACTCAGATCCTGTGTCAACCTGTCCATCCCTCACACTCAGATCCTGTGTAAACCTGTCCATCCCCTCACACTCAGATCTTGTTTGAACCTTTCCATCCCTCACATTCAGATCCTGTGTGAACCTGTCCATCCCCTCATATTCAGATCCTGTGTCAACCTGTCCATCACACTCAGATCCTGTGTGAACCTGTCCATCCCTCACACTCACACTCAGATCCTGTGTCAACCTGTCCATCCCCTCACACTCACACTCACACTCAGATCCTGTGTCAACCTGTCCATCCCCTCATACTCAGATCCTGTGTGAACCTGTCTATCACACTCGGATCCTGTGTGAACCTGTCCATCACACACAGATCCTGTGTGAACCTGTCCATCCCTCACACTCACACTCTGATCCTGTGTCAACCTGTCCATCCCCTCACACTCACACTCAGATCCTGTGTCAACCTGTCCATCCCCTCACACTCACACTCACACTCAGATCCTGTGTGAACCTGTCCATCCCCTCATACTCAGATCCTGTGTGAACCTGTCCATCACACACAGATCCTGTGTGAACCTGTCCATCCCTCACACTCACACTCACACTCTGATCCTGTGTCAACCTGTCCATCCCCTCACACTCACACTCAGATCCTGTGTCAACCTGTCCATCACACTCCGATCCTGTGTGAACCTGTCCATCCCTCACACTCACACTCAGATCCTGTGTCAACCTGTCCATCCCCTCACACTCACACTCACACTCAGATCCTGTGTGAACCTGTCCATCCCCTCATACTCAGATCCTGTGTCAACCTGTCCATCACACTCAGATCCTGTGTGAACCTGTCCATCACACTCCGATCCTGTGTGAACCTGTCCATCCCTCACACTCACACTCAGATCCTGTGTGAACCTGTCCATCCCCTCACACTCACACTCAGATCCTGTGTCAACCTGTCCATCACACTCAGATCCTGTGTGAACCTGTCCATCCCTCACACTCACACTCACACTCAGATCCTGTGTGAACTTGTCCATCCCCTCATACTCAGATCCTGTGTGAATCTGTCCATCACACTCCGATCCTGTGTGAACCTGTCCATCCCTCACACTCACATTCAGATCCTGTGTCAACCTGTCCATCCCCTCACACTCACACTCAGATCCTGTGTCAACCTGTCCATCACACTCAGATCCTGTGTGAACCTGTCCATCACATCAGATCCTGTGTGAACCTGTCCATCCCCTCATACTCAGATTGCTGACTCAATCCCAAAACTTGCTAAAGCCTCTTTGTTTTTTGTGTTTGGCGTATTGTTCATGTATATCACTGTTTTTAATGAATTTCTGGAATACAGATTTCTGGGAAAAGGAGGAATGGTCTTTTTAAATCAGTGCAATGGGAATCAGGATGCAGCAATGATGGGAAAAGGAATCAGGGTTGGGAAACTAAGAATTACAAATAGGAAGATGAGAACACATGCATCCATCTTTTGGGATACACAGGAGTGCAGAAGGACTCTTCCCAGTGTTGTCTAAAATCCCCATGTTTGGTAAAAGGCATGAACTTACAAACGCATAGGTTCATGGAACACCAACAGGAAAATGCAGATATTATACCAATTTTTAAATGCTATGAAGCTATTTAAAAATTGAAATATTTACTTAAAAAATAAAACACAAGAAAACTGTGTCAACCTGTCTACCTCTCACATGCAGATCCTGTGTGAACCTGTCCATCCCCTCACACTCACACTCAGAACCTGTGTAAACCTGTCCATCCCTCACACTCAGAATCCAATATAAACATGTCCAGCTCCTTTACCCTCCGTGAGTATCCTGTCCTTTTCCCGTCACAACACCTGGGGGGTGCTCCCATCTGCCTCTGCAGAACTAGGCACAGCTTGCCCACCCCATAGCAAAGCTCCCCATGGCCCTAGAGCAGCCGCTCAACCTGCAGTGAGACCTACTTTGCACAAGGCTTCCGCTGGCCCATCGGGGAGACATTCACCCTCTGCAGGAAGGACTCCAGGAGGCTGTGGCACTGGTAGAACTGGGCATGGCAGTTCCTGCAGACAAACTGAGACAAAGCCGGATCCTGGTGCACAGTCACACCCAGCAGGCGCTGGAAGTCCCTGACGAACACACGCTCCCCTGGGAACGGTCTTTCTGAGCTGTCCCCAGATGCCCTGTCAGAAATGCTTCGGAGACTCCGTGAGGAAAACTTCCCGTGGCAGAGGCGGCAGTGTCCCATGGCAAGAGCCTGGCCAGTCCCTGGGGAAAGCAAGAGAGGACATTAACGGTGAGTGGGCACAGGGCCTCCGTGACACAAGTGCCAAGAAAGTGAGGGGTCTAGGGCCGGCGCTGTGGCATAGCGGGTAGAGCCGCCACCTGCAGTGCCAGCATCACATATGGGCACTGGTTCAAGTCCTGGCTGTTCCAGTCCAGCTCTCTGCTGTGGCCTGGAATAGCAGAAGATGGCCCAAGTCCTTGGGCCCCTGCACCTAGCAGGGAGACCTGGAAGAAGCTCCTGGCTTCGGATTGGGGCAGCTCCGGCCATTGCGGCCATCTGGCGAGTGAACCAGCGGATTGAAGACCTCTGTCTGTAACTCTGCCTTTCAAATAAATACAGATGTTTAAAAAAAAAAAAGAAAGAAAAAAAGAGAGAGAGGGAGGGAGGGAGGCAGGTGTCTGTGGCCTGAGGCTCCCACCCTATCAACAGCCTCCTGAGCATCTGGCTGAGGGAAGTACTCAAGCGGGTGTTCCTGGCTGAGCACCCAGCCTTCAAGGGCATGGGCTCAGAACAAGGCCACCGGCCCTAGGGGCCTTTCCAAGAACTGTGAATGCTCCCACTGTGAATGAAGCCAGGAACTCTGTTTCTCCTCGCGCCATCTCTGTGGGACTAAAAGCCAAAGAGCAGTGTCAAGGCCGCGCCTTCAAGGAAATAATTGAAGCGTTCAGCGTTTACCCGGGTCCTGGCGGCCAAGTGTAGGTGATGCCCAACAGTTCAGACAGGCCCACACCCCGTATCGGAGTCCACACTGGCTCCAGCTCCGACCCCGGTTCCTGCCAATGCAGAGCCGTGGAGGCAGTGGAGACGGCAGGCGGCGCTGGGTCGCCGCCACCCTGGACGGCACTCCCAGCCCTCAGCTTCAGCCTGGCCCAGTACCTGCAGAGTGAACCACCGGCGGGAGAGCTGTTTCCTCCACACAGGATTCAACAAGAGAAGCCACGAGCCGCCAGCGGCAAAGGGCCAGGCTGCATTTACCTGCGAGGCAGGGAGCAAGCAGGTCACACAATTAAGTCAATTCTCACCAGACCCTCTGGGTCCACTCAACCAACAAAAGACGGGCACTCAAAGCGATTCTCCCGAGGTCTCAAAGCATGAGACAAGACCGGGTGGAAACCCAGACCTGTCTGACCCGAAGCTTGATCCTAGGGGCCCAGGCGGCTGTGTGGACACAGGTTCCGGGCAGAGGCCGGAAGGGGCAGCGGAGTCGACCAGCGCTCGGCCCGCACCCGCCGGAAGGGGCCTCTTTCGGGGGGGAGGCGCAGTCGGCTGTGGGCCGCCAGGCCGCGCCAGGGCCGTACGTGGTCACCGGGCCTCCGAGCCGGCTGGACCCACCTCGCTCGCCGGCGCCCTCATCGCCCGCGTCCCCGCCGGCCTGCGCCCTACCCAGCCAAATCGTGCCGCCGCCGCCTTGGCGGCCATGCACGCTCGGGGCGCCGGACCCGAGCCCGGCCGAGGCCCGAGGCCCGAGGCCCCGCGCTGCCGGGCCGCCCTGGGCGACAGGAAGCGCCCGAGCCGGTCCCGCTGCAGGGCGCCAACCGGCCCCCGCGACCCAGAAGGAGCGGGGCAGGGGAACGCCGGCGGCGCCCCGCGGGCCCACGTCGAACCCCGCCGCCGCTCCCTGCTCCGGCCCCAGGGCGACAGTGCCCGCTGCTGCCGCCTACAGGCCGCGGCCCCCAGAGCTCGCAGCCGGCCTGCGCCCCCGCCTCTCACCGGTAGGAGCCGGGCCCAGGGCGGGCGGACGCCGGCACACGCTCCACGGCAGGTCCTCGACGCGGAGGGAAACGCCGCTGCTGCGCCGACTCGCTCTCGGCAGCTCCCAAGAAGGCTCCTCCGCCTCTCCAACCCGCGGGCCCGCCCCCAGGCCCTGACAGGACCCGCCCGGCGCCCAGCCGCCCCGCCGGCCTCCTCCCCGCGGGCAGCCGGAAGTGCCCCGTGCCCCTTCCGGAAGTACCTCCGCGCCCCTTCCGGCGGTCCGCTGCTCCGGCGGGCCCCGCGCCCGCGCCGCCTGCGTTCCGCGCTGCGGCCGCCCGTCCCACCCCTCGGCCGCCTGGCCGCCTGGCCGCCGCCTGGCCGCCCGGCGCCATGGCCGCTGCGGCCGGGGACGCCGCGGTGAAGCCGCTGCAGAGCGCCATGAAGTTGGCCAACGGAGCCATCGAGCTGGACACCGGCAACCGGCCCCGGGTGAGGCGAGGCGGGGGCGGAGCTCGGGCGCCGCGGCGTTCTCCGGGGGTCCCGGTCCCGCCCGGCGGGGCTCGCACTTTGGCTCTGCCCGGCGCCGGGGTCGTGAGGGCCGAGCAGAGCCGTCCTTGCGCCTGGCGGTTCCTGGGCGAGAGGACGGAGGTCCTGGACCCCCGGCTGGCTCTTGACCTTGGACAGCTCCCAGCCCCTGCTGGCCTCGGTCTCCCGGGCTGCCCGGTGGGTCCGTGACCCAGAGCCCGGCCTCGCTGGCGGAGTGGACTCACGGGGGGCCGGAAAGCAGCCGGTCTCGCGTCGGCGGCCACTGGGCCGGGCAGGGGCGTGACTGGTCCCCGCGCATGGGGCGCGCCCCGGGCCGAGGCGCCGGGTGGGCCGCGCGGGGCTGCCCAGGAGGCGCGAGGAGCCTGCATGGGCCGGGGAGAGGCACCCTCGTTCCCGAGTTTGCGTTTGTGGGCAGCAGCAGCCCTGCAATCAGAGATCCTGCCTGGAATCCATTTTGTCCCTAAGACGGGCGGTTTGACAACTGAAGTAAAACAGGAGCGCCCTGCTGCGACCCCTGGTGCCCTGAGCCCCGTCCCAGAGCGCCTTGGCCCCTGGCGACTGTCCGCCCAGGCTGGGGTTCGGAGAAAGGGGTTTCCCAGACCCGAGCCAGGAAGTGTCCTAAGACTTGCAACAGCCTTCCCTCTGTAGTTTGCTCTGCAGCCACTGGCGGAGTGACCTTTGAGCTGACAGGAACTCCTTGCACAGTGAGAAATGGCAGCTCTCCCCCGTGGGAGCCTCAGGCCCTCCCTGAGCTGGAGATTGGCAGCGAGAGGGAGGATAGGCGCTCACCGCCCGAGGCACTCCTATGGGAAGAGGGGCTCTGACATAGCTCTAGTCCCTGCCCGGCAGACAGGAGGACCTCTGCAGGCAGCTTGTTCCGGGCTTCCCACGAAGGCACCAGGCAGGCAGGCGGGGGGCTCCTCCCTTCCACTGGCCTGACCCCCGCTGTCTCCACAGGAGGCATATACGGAATACCTGAGGAGCATCCACTACATCTCCCAGGTGCTGCTGGACGAAATGGAGAGGACCAAGGGTAGGCTTTGCCTTCCTGGGCACTGGTCCCGGATCTAGGGGTCTTCCTGCAGCCTGGTCATTGCAGAAGGTGGTGCTCAGTGAGCTGTCCAGCCACACAGCGTCAGGGGTGACACAGCACTGGGGGCAGACACCAAGTGGGCACCCATGGTCCACAGAGTCCAGGGGTGGGCAAGGGAGGAGTTTCACTGGGGTGGGGGCATCCCCAGCAGAGGGGTGTGCAAAGGCCCTGATAGGGGAGTGGGATGGGCAGGCTCCTTCCGGGAGGCTTTGAGCTTTCTGGGAGAGGCCAACACGGAGCAGAGCCCCAAAGAGGTGGGAGGAACCAAGGTCTTGTGGAGGGACCTTGAAGGTGAACCCAGGCAGGTGGGGACAGGAGCAGCCGTGTGAAGGCAGGATGGGGAGTTCCACTGTGCACACATCACATGTGAGGTGCCCAGAGCTGGAAGCCACCCAGCACCCAGGCAGCAAGTGAGCTCCGTGCGCTCCTGCAGGCTGTGACTGGGGCCCTGGGAGGTGGGAGGGCAGGGGCAGCCCTGTCCGAGAACAGAGACCTGGAGTGGAAGCTGGGGATGTGTAAGGACAGGTTCAGGGGTTGTCAGGGGCTTAAACGGTGTGGAACGAGGAGAGAGGCAGCCGACAAGTGGCCCACTCTAGAGCATCACAGCAGCGTGTGTGAGGTGCTGGTGCCCCACCCTCAGGAAGCCAGGCTTGTGGGCACAGGCACTGGGGGGGGGGGTTGTGCCAGAAGACCCCCTCTGCACATCCCTCTTTGTGGACTGGCCCCATGGAGAGAGCAGGGTCCACCTTCATAGCAAGACCCTCCACAGGAGCAGGGGCTCCAGTTAGGCAGAGCTGCGCTGATGCTGGGCTGGCCAAGCGTGGCCATGCAGGAAGCCCGGGGCAGGTGACAGAGCGCGGCATGGGCTGGCCCAGCGTCCCACTCCCTGGTGTTCATCCCTGTGAGCGCCTGACTTGTGATAGAGTTGACTGACCAGCCTTCTTGTCTGGTCCCCAGAAGCCGGGGACGCTGTGCCCCCTGACACCCCCAAGATGCTGAAGCTGGCTGAGCAGTGTCTGGAGAGGGCCCAGTCGACGGCAGCCAAGCTCGGTGGGTCCCCAGCAGGAGGAGGCTCCCTTGGGGCAGCCCCACAGCTGCGTCTCTGTGGGACACGGGCCCACATTGTTAACCGCTGGCTGTGTGTGGCTTGCAGGCAAAACACACCTGAAGCCAGCCACACCTGTGGCTGCTCCAGGCCCCTGTCCTGCCAGCCGGCACCGCCGCGTGTGCTCGGATGAAGGAGGGAAGCTGTCCCCTTTTCTGCCACCCGAAATCTTCCAGAGACTTCAGGTGGTAGAGGCACACAGCTCTAAGAGGTAAGACTGGCAAGACGGGAAGTGGGCTGAGCCTAGGGGCTGGGCTGGAGGCCGAGCAGAGAGCAGACTACAGTGAACACAGCTCCCATGGATCCCAGAAGGAGACCCCTTCTCCACGCTGCATAAAGGAAATGGCACACAGGCAGAGGCCGAGCAGAGAACAAGAATCAGAGGGCGGGGCAGACCTCCAGCCTTTCTGAAAGCAGTCAGACACGCCTGTCTTTAGAGAAACAAGACGTGCAGGGGAAATACCTGTGGGAAACAAAACTACAAAGTCTGACCCAGAAAATAAAGGACCAAGTAGAAGGGAAACAAAAAGCCCAATACTAAAATTATTTTCAGGAAACTAGCAGGAGTCAGGCGTCAGCTGAGCAGCTGACCCCGTGTCCTGCGCGGCCCAGCTCCGACTCCGACTCCGGCTAGTGTGGAACCTGGGGGCAGCAGTGATGGCTCGGGCCGTGGTGCTCCTGCCGCCCGCCAGGGAAACTTGCTGAGTGCCCGGCTCCAAGCTCTGGTCCTGCGCTAGCTCTGACAGGCATGGATGGAGAAAACCAGTGGGTGGGATCTGTCTCTCTCTCAAGCAAATAAATTTTAAAACAGTTGGGGCACTTGGTGTAGCAGTTAAGAAGCGCACCTTCCATATGGGAGGGTCTGGTCTGAGTCCTGGCTGTTGCGCTTCCCGTTAATCACACGCACCCTGGGAGGCAGCGGGTGACAGCTCAATTACTTGGGACCCTGCCATCCAATAATGGATTGAGTTCCAGGCTCCTGGCTTCCACCTGCCCAGGCCCCAGCTATTGGGGCATTTGGGAATGAACCAAAAGATGAGAGAGCCTCTACACCTTTCAAAGAAATTTAATTAAACTATTAAAAAAAAAAAAAACTAAATGAGGAGCCAGCATTGTAGCATAATGGGTTAAGCCACTGCCTGCAATGCTGGCATCCCATGGCATTCCATTCAAGTCCAAGCAGTTCCAGTAGATGGCCCAAGTACTTGGGCCCTTACCACACACGGGAGACCCAGATGGGGTTCCATCTGCCTGGACCAGCCCCAGCCATTTGGCCAGTGAACCAGTGGATGTAAGATCCTTCTACTTCCCTATATAAATCACTCTGCCTTTCAAATAAATATAATTTTGAAGATTTATTTTATTTATTTGAAAGAGTTACAGAGAGAGGTAGAAACAGAGAGAAAGAGAGAGGTCTTCCATCCGCTGGTTCACTCCCCAGATGGCCGCAACAGCTGGAGCTGAGCCGATCTGAAGCCAGGAGCCAGGAGTTTCTCCTGGGTCTCCCATATGGGTGCAAGAACCCAAGGGCTTGGTCCATCCTCTGCTGCTTTCCCAGCCCATAGCAGGGAGCTGGATCAGAAGTGGAGCAGCCGGAAGGGATTCAAACCAGTGCCCATATGGGATGCCGCCACTGCAGGCTGGGGCTTTAACCCACTGCACCACAGTGCTGGCCCCTAAATAAATGTTTATTATTATTATTATTATTATTATTATTTGAAAAAGGTAGAATTACAGAGAGGCAGAGAGAGAGAGAGACAGAGAGAAAGAGAGAAAAATCTTTTATCCGCTGGTTCACTCCCAAAAATGGCTGCAATGGCCAGAGCTGAGCCCATCCAAAGCCAGGAGCCCAAGGACTTGGACCATCTACTGCTTTTCCAGGCCATAGCAGAGAGCTGGATCAGAAGTAGAGCAGCTGGGACTTGAACCAGTGCCCATATGGGATGCCGGCACTGCAGGCGGCGGCTTTACCTGCTACACCACAGCACTGGCCCCATAAATAAATAATTTTTAAAAACCAAATTATATTCTGCCCTAGAGATCTATACATATATACAAAAATGGATAGACAAGTGTGTAACAGCAGAGTAGAAGCAGCAGCAGACAGATCAGTGACTGGGGAAAAGGTGAAAAGACACGCAGCCATCACAGAAACAAACGGCAGGACAGAAATGACGCGGGTGAAAGGCTGACTTGAGTGTTTCTGGAATTCTTGAAAGAGACAGTATCTGATGATGTCAGTTTTCTAGACGTAACAAGATTCCAAGACATGGGCAAAAAGCAACGAAGGCAGACAGGTAGAACCAGAAGGCCCGCCCTCCTGGCCTGCTGCACAGGGGCAGCTTCAGCTGCCCACCTGCTCTCTCCTGACCCTGCAGAGCAGAGCGACGTGTGCCACCAGGGCTTCCTATGGAGCCAAGAAGCTGTCGGACACCGTTCCTCGTCTGGCAAGGCACAGACTAACCTTGCTGTTGAGCTGTGACGGTGCCTGCGAGCGCGGGTCATAGCCACGGGTGTACCACTGATTTTCAGCAGAGTCCAGGTGCCCAGCTCCTTGGGACAAGTGGAGCCCTGGCAGTACCACTGCCTGCATCTCAGCAAGGCAGACGGGAAGGGTCGACTGCCCCTCCCTCACCACCACCTCCTCTTCCTCCCTGCCTCCCAGCCTCAAAATGGGGTTGAGGGGGAAGAGAGGGAGGCCCCCAGGGCCAGGATGGCAGCTGGTCATCACTTCTAGGGAGCTGACACCACTGGAGGAGGCCTCCCTGCAGAACCAGAAGTTGAAGGCTGCATATGAGGCCCGGATGGCGCGTCTAGACCCCAGCCAGGCTATGCAGAAGACATCGCTGGTGAGCGGGGCCTGGGGAAGGCCTGGGAAAGGGGGTGAAGGAGGAAGGACTCATTTCCTTCCACCCCCACAGACCCTGTCTCTGCAGCGGCAGATGATGGAGAACCTGGTGATCGCCAAGGCCCGGGAGGAGACGGCACCCTTTCTGGCTGTCCCCGAGGAGTGTGGCTTTGAGCAGGGTGGGGAGTAGGAACCAGTTGGTGTGGTGATAATTCTTCCGTCTGCCCAGCCCCCAGGCCTGCCGGAGCTGTCCCACTCCTGGCCTCGGCAGGCTGTCTCCCCACCCTTCAAGTCCCCCCAGTGCCTTCCTGGCAACAGCCCCTCCCAGAGTTGGTGCCCTACCTCCCGACCCTCATCACCACTGGACTGCACCTCTGGGGGCAGCAGTAACGCACCTGCCCACTGGAGCCCTGGAACATCGCAGGTGCTCTGGGTTGTGCCAGGTAGATGGGGGAGGGGCAGGCGGAGCACCCAGGTCAGGCACCACGCGCCCTTGACTCTGCCACCCAGCTCCAGAGGAAGATGGAAGAGCGCCGGCTTCGGCTCCAGGAGGCTGCCAACAGGTGCACCTGCCACCCACCTCCTGGGCAGCTGAGGGAGGACTGGCAGGGGCTCCCCTACATGGGCCCAGCCCTGGACCCACCAGCTCACCCTTCCTCCCCAGGAGGTTCTGCAGTCAGGTGGCCCTGACCCCGGAGGAGCGGGAGCAGCGGGCCCTCTTTGCCGCCATCCTCGAGTACGAGCAAGACCATGTGAGTCTGATGGGTCCCAGTGGGTGGGGAGTGCAGGCAGGGTGCAGGGTGCACATGGGTCTGCGGTGTTCGGTTCTCCCTACACCCCAGGGAGGGCACCCAGGCAGCCTTGGCTGGCGATGAGGGTCCCATGTGTGGGGCCCACTGTGCTTTCCTCCAAGGCCCCCTGTCCTGCAGGACTGGCCAAAGCACTGGAGGGCCAAGCTCAAGAGGAGCCCAGGGGACCTGTCACTGGTGACCAGCCTGATCTCCCACCTGCTCAGGTACCCTGTCCCCACAGAGCCCGTCTGCCAGCCTTGGGCTCCGCACCCTGTTGCTGAGTAACGTGGAGAGGGCTTAGGAAGGAAGTTCATTAGGAGGCTGGACAGGCAGCCGGGTGGGACAGCAGGCCTCTGAGGCTCTCAGCTCTCATGGAGGGGACAGTGCTGCTGCCACCCTTGCCCAGCTGCCTCTGCCCTAACCGGTTCTCACTGCCTCCCTTCCACCCCCTCGATGGGATGAGGCACACGATACCTCGCACCCACCTACAGTAAGCCACGTCCGAGTCCCTTCTCAGAAGGCTTTCTGAGTGTGGCCTCTTTGTAGACAGATGCATGTCACACACGTGGGCCCGAGGCCAGGCTTCTCAGCCCCTAGGTCAAAGGCCAGTGGGTGGACTGCAGCCCCTCCAGCTCCCGGGGAGGCCACTGGCACTCCTGTTCAGTGCTGAGAGGGGGCAGGGGTGGGTGTGGTGCCTGCTGCCTCCTCCCCACCCCCTGTCCTCCTTGCAGCCTCCCCGACCACCCGATCTCACAGCTCCTGAAGAGGCTCCAGTGTGCAGTGTACGGCGCGCTATACCCCGTCGTGAGCAGGGCTGCCCCAGGCTGCTGCTCCCTACCCCCAGACACCGACGGGCTGCTGGCTCCTGGGAGCCGGCGGCTCCGAGCTTCACAAAGCCTCTACTGCATGCTGTCCCCTCCAGAGCCCAGCACAGCCCCAGGGCCGCCAGACGGCCCCCCTGCCACTCCTCCCACACCCCCGCTCCATCCTGGGCCACCAGACAGGGAGGCAGACGACAGCCCTGCTGGACCTCCCTCACCTTCACCGGATGCCTCCACCCGCCTGCCGGACAAGGACAGCTCCTTCGAAGACCTGGAACAGTTCTTGGCCACGTCTGAGAGGTGGAGTCGGGGCCCTGCAGGGCAGCCGGAACCAGAGCCCCCAGGGGTGAAGAGGGAGCCCCTGCTGGAGCGGCTGCAGAGCACCGTGAAGGACATACACAGCGCCATTGGTGAGGCCCGCAGGTGCCTGGCAGCCAGCAACGACAGCTGGCCAGGGAGCCTGCCCTGCAAGCCAGCCAGGCCGGCGCTGCCGTGCACAGCCCTCTGTCCACCTCCCCACAGGGCCAGGCACTTGGCCATGCAGAGCGGGCGCTGGCCCTGCCCCGTCCCTCAGAGAGCAGGTGTGGCTGTGTGCGAGTCCTCACTGGGAGATGGGAGAAGTGGGGCCTGCTCATCCTCACTTGCTTGCCCTGGTCCATGTCAGTCTTCTCTTTGGGGAGGAGACTTGCCTGTTAGAGCCTCTGGGTAGCAGGTGGTCCTGGCCCCCAGGGAGAAGGTGCAGGACAGCTGCAGGCCACACAGGAAGGGCCAGAGGGGGGTGGACTTGAAGACAAGTTGGGGGAGGACTGGGCCGAGCCCCTCATCATAGCGTGGAGGCAGGACCCCCTGACGCTCCTGGCGCTGCTCCCGGCAGACAGGTTGCTGTCACTGACACTTCTGGCCTTCGAAAGCTTGAACACAGCGGCCTGCAAGGACCGCTGCCTGGCCTGCATCGAGGAGCCCTTCTTCTCCCCGCTGTGGCCCCTGCTGCTGGCCCTCTACAGGTATGGGCTGGGCCCCGCCTAGCTGGCCACCCACATGACCTGGTGTCTCCCAGGGCCTGTGCCCCCAGGGCCTGCCCCAGTCACTCCCTCACATCACTCAACCTCTGACACCATTCTTGGGACTAGCGTCTTGGGACAGCTGGGCTGTTGGCTTAGGGTGCGTGCCAACTCTCCCTAGGACTGAGCCCCAGAGATGCGACGCCACGCCCCGCCCCGCCCCGCCCCTGCCCCTGCCCAGGCAGCCTTGGGCAACTGAGTGTGGCTCTCTGCCCCAGGAGTGTGCACCGTGGCCGTGAGGTGGCGCTGAGCAGGAGCATGGAGCTCTACAGGAATGCACCCCCAACAGCCATTGGCATCCCCACCAAACTCCTCCCCAGGGACCCACAGGCCAGGGGGGCTGCCGCCTACCCCTACTGCACAGCAGCCCAGGAGCTGGGTCTGCTGGTCTTGGAGAGCTGCCCCCAGAAGAAGCTGGAGTGCATTGGTGAGGAGGTGGGGAGGCAGGCATGGGGAGGGAAGCTCCCAATCCCAGCACTGACAAGCATGGGGCCCAGGAGCAGCCAGATGAGGACCTGCACAGGCACACCTGAAGCCACATTTATGTGCCACAGTGCGGGCCCTGCGAGCCATCTGTGTCTGTGCAGAAGACTACTGCCGCGCCCAGGAGGCCACGCCTGAGGCCACGCCCACGCCCCCAGCCTCTGCCGCCATGTGAGTCCCCCAGGGCTAGTGGTGTGGGCACAGCCGGGAGGGCACTGCAGTGAGGGGCAGTCCTGCTAGCCCCCAGGGCCCCCACAGCTCTGCTGCTTCGTGAGCCTCCATGGGGCTCAGTAGCTGAGAGCGAGCCCAGCCAGTTTGCACCAAGGACCCTGTGCTCTGGGAGGATAAGGTCAAGGCTGCAACAGCCAGGACCGCATAGCCCCTCCTGGTGGGGCTGCTCTGCAGGGCTGCTCAGGGCTCTGGGGCTTCCTGGCTGATCTGGTGAACTTTGGGGTTGGTCTTCCCAGGTGCTCGCGCTTGTGCCGTGTGTCACATGAAGGGAGCTGCACCCCTCTGAAGCCACCCAAGCCCTGTTAGAGGGCCCAGTCCCCATCCCAGCCGCCCAGCCAGGGACGCCCTGCCCAAACCTGCTCTTCAGGTGGAGGCTGGCTTTCCTTACCCGAGTCCTGCAGCCGCGAGGCTTTGTGGTGCCCGATCCTATCTCCGTCTCCCCTGCTCTCAGTTGGGGCTGACGGGCTCAGCCTTGATTCACCTGACATTGCAGGCAGTGGGGCTGTGGCCCTCGCCTGCATCCAGGAGCCTGCAGGGGATGTGGTCATTGCAACAAGAGGGAGCAAATGGTTCCCGCCAGGGTCAGCTTACAGGGTCTGGTCAAGCCGGTCTGGCTCCCACGGGTCCTCTTCACCCATTGTATAAAATACTGCCAGGGCTCCCTGGTGTGCAGGAAAGTGGGTCAGGCTCCAGCCCCAGTCTCGAGGGTCTCATTTTCTCCCCTACTCAGTACACGTGGGCCTTCCCTGCAGCAAGTATGGGGACCCCTGACCCCAGCCTCCTGTCCAGAACTGCTGTACTGGGGTAACCACTCTCCCCTGGGGAGTGAGTGGGCTGTGGACAAGGAGCCTCCCTCCATGGGGCCCACTCAGGTCTCCCCAGGGCTTGGCGGTTTGTGCAGCCTGAAGCAGGAAGGGGCTGCCGCTGGTCCAGTCCCCACGCCACAGCACAGGGGCTCCAGCCTTGCCACTCCCAGGTGGCCCTGTACTGCCAGTGGGTGGGGGGCACAGGGAGAGCAGCCGTCAAGGCCAAGGCCAGCCGAGGCCCAGGCCCAGCAGCTGCTGTTGCTGCCCGCAGTGGTGCTGATGACCTGCTGCCCATCTTGTCCTTTGTGGTGCTGAGGAGCGGCCTGCCACAGCTGGTGTCGGAGTGTGCGGCCCTGGAGGAGTTCATCCATGAGGGGTAGGGGACGCGGGCCCCCGGGCAGGGCAGGCACACCTCAGGAAAGCCCCCGAGGCCCCCCTGTGCACAGGGTGCTCCCTGCCAGCTCATCCCATGGCCCTGGCCCAGCAGACCCTAGACAGGACCAAGGGGCTGTCTGTTCCCCTGGCAGCATCTGTCTGGGGGGACCCATCGCTGTTGGAGGGCCTCCCCACTCTGTCACCCAAGGACTCCCCAGTCCAGCTTCCCACACTGCCCCACCTGTGGCCCCATGAACCTCTGCCGTCCAGAGCCTGGGGGCCACCCTCATCCTCTCCAGCTGACAGGTGCCCCTGCTGCTCCTCCACACAGGTACCTGATTGGAGAGGAGGGCTACTGCCTGACATCACTACAGAGCGCCCTGAGCTATGTGGAGCTGCTGCCCCAGGGGCCCCTGGGCAAGTAGTGGAAGCTGGACCCTAAGACTTCTGCTGCAGAACCCAGCCTCAGTGCCCCTGAGGACTGTCCAGTGGCCTCCACACTGCCCTGCACACCTAGTGCAGGACACTAGGGGGCAGGGCAGCTGGGGTAGGGCCCCCAGCTCCTGCCCTCCTCCTAACCCTGCATCTGCCCCCAGAGGCTTGGGGCAGTTTTTGTCTGCCCAGCAAGATGGGGCCAAACCAGCTCCCAGCAACCAGGCCCTGATCTCTCCTGCACCTGCCTCTGAGGCCCCAGGAGGGACTGGGGCTGCTGCCTCCCTGGGGCCTGCAGCAGTGGGTGAGGGCCCTGCAGTGAGCATCTGGCTGGGCCTGGCGCCCTGTGGACAGGGTGACAGCTCACGGCCCACAGCCAGAATCTGGTTTGTGCCACCACACCCTACCCCACTTCTAGAACAAAGCTCCTAGGAGCCAGGATGGAGAGCCTGCCACCCCTCCCCAGGGACCTAGGGTGCCACTGGTGCGAGTCTGTGCTGCTTGTTGACTGAGCAGTGACTGCACTGCTCACCTCCAGTGGCCCAGGCCTGGGACTCTGAGCCGCACACCCACCCCAGGCCTTGGACTCCCTGTCCTGACTCACCTTGGCAGTGGGCAGTGAACGTTCCAGGACCCTCGACCAAACTCCTAGCCCCATACATCCTTTCCCAGGTCAGCTTGAGCCCATGGAGCACCTCCTGTGGGCTGCTACCAGCCCAGCCTAACCTAAAATAAAGAGGTCACTGTTGTCTGGCTCTGTGCGACTTGCTCAGTCCCCACCCCAGTAGTGCTGGCCTAGCATTCTCACTGCTGGCCACCAGAGGGCCCACTCAGGACAGGTGGTAGGAGCCACAGCCACCCAAGACGCCCTGCACAGGCGCAGGATCCGCGGGGGCTGTACCTGGCCTGGTAGCTGTGGGCTTCACCCTCTAGGACTGGACAGCTCTACTGGGCATCAAGAGCCAGGGTGGAGGTCCCCACTGAAGACCTGAGCCCACAGCACTCACCTGAAGGCCTCCCAGCAGTCACTGTCCCACAGAAGGGGACTCCAGCAGAAACGCCCCTTGATGGCGACGCGGCCCCCGGGAGAAGAGGGCAGGCAGCCAGGCAGGACAGCATCTACCAGGGAGTCCTGGGCAGAGCAAGAAAAGGCAGGGCCTCAGACAACACGGGCTCCATAGGGAGGCGGTGGGAGGGTCCCAACCAGACTCCCCTCCCCGCAGAGCTGGCCGTAGGGGCTGTTTGGGTTCCTCGCAGCAATGCTCTTGTCAAACACGAGCAGTTGGCACTTATCCAGCGCTCTGTTCCCAGGTTTCTGTAAGGAACACCTGGTTTGCCTCTCCCTGTGAGCAAACAGGTGGTGCATCTTGCCCAGTGGGTGGCAGAGCTGGCTTGAACCCTGATTCAAACCCAAGGCCAGCCTGGGCCGTACATGCCGGGGGCTGACCCCAGGGGCAGTCCCTGGGCCACTGTCCTCGGGTCAGCCCCTCACCCAGCGCCCCAGAACAAATGGCCGTCACCCACCTGGGCTGCAAAGTCCCCAGGGACCCGGCTTTCTGCAGACGAGAGACGCAGGCCCGGGGCCCCAGGCCTGCCCTCTGACTCCCGGGCACTCCACAGCCCCTGGGAGGGAGGTTAATCTCCTCCGTAGCTTGTGCTGGATCGAGTTCTAAATCTGGATCTTAGAACTGTGCTGTAGACTCCTGGGCTCCTGGACCTGGACATGTCAGCAGGGCAGGGTGGGAAGGTGACAGCCCTGCTGCTGGCCTCGGCGCTGGCGTCCAGAAGCGGAGTTCTGAAGCCGCACTGCCTGGAGCAGTAGAGGACGAGCACCCTGACGAGGGCAGCCCCGGTGGGGGTGCTCAGGGCACACCTGCACCCCGGAGCTGTGAGGGAGGACTGAGTCCTGACAGTGGGGGTAAGGCTGTGCTCAGCTGCTGCTCGCTGTGTGGCTCTGAGCTAGTCCTTTAGCCTGTCTGAGTCTGTGGTGCCACCTAAAAGAAAAAAAAAAAAGCATCATAGAATCATAGAATATTCCTGTTTGAAATCCTACAAGTCAGCAAGAACTCAAGACCCCCATGTAGGAAGACAGCCAGGCTACAGGTGGCCTGTGGGGACGGGAAGAACAAACCCAAGAGGCTGAGATGGCAGCGGACCAAGAGATGTGAATTAAAAAGGACACAACCTCAGACCCATCAGACTGGTGACACTGGACACATGGTGTGGGGATGTGTGCGGCGGTGGGGGCGGGGAACCAGCAGGCAGTCCTGGGCCAAGGCAGGGACCCATGGCCTCAAGCCTAGCAAGACCTCAGACCTAGTGATGGCCTCCACCTTCTGAGAGCGTTGGAAATCGTGTGGACCGAGGTCCAACAGCAGGATGTGTGTGCAGACGGGGGGCGGGGGGGGGTGTCAGGCCCTAGGAGAGCAGAGAAGGAAACTGTGAACACAGATGACCCAGGCCTAAACTGGCTGTCACACAGCTGTCACTCTGTGGATAGACTCCAGCTGGGGCAGCTCCCAGGTGGCCAGGCCCAGCTGTCATCTGACACTGCAGCCTGACCCCGGCTGTCAGTGTGACTTTACCCAGCACTAAATAAATGGAGTACACAGAACAAATACATGAGTATCCTGGGACCCCCCCCCAACAAAGTATCACAAAATGTGTGGCTTAAAACAAGTTCAGAATCCCAAGAGCTTCGCAAGGCAGAAATCTGAGCCGCGTGCCCACAGGCTGCACTGGTCTGAGGCCCAGAGGGCCCCTCCCTCGCCCGCATCTGCCCACGTAGTCCTTAGCTCCGAGCTGCATCGCCCCGGTCTGCCTCCTTCCCTGTGCATCTGTGTCCATTTTTCTTTTTCTTTCTTTCTTTCTTTCTTTTTTTATTAAAGAGTCCTTATTTATTTGAAGGACAGAGGGACAGAGATCTTCCACCCACTGGTTCACTCACCAGATGGCCACAACAGGTCAGGACCAGGCCAAAGCAGGAACTCCACCTCGGTCTCCCAGGTGGGGGGCGCCCAGGTGGCGGGCCCACCAGACGCGCGGGCAGGGAGGCGAGTGGCAGGCGGGGCAGCCAGGCCCTGGAGCGGCGCTCCCGCAGCGGGCGCTGGCCCCTCAATTTCTGCTGAAAATGTCCACTTCCTTATTTGAATTTACTTGCGAGCAGACAGAAACGGCTCCCCTTTGTTGGCCTGCTCCCCAAACGCCAGCAACAGGATCCCAAAAGTTTAGGTGGCTTCCCACGTGGGTGGCAGGCAGAATCCAGAATCCAGGAAGCGGGGCCGGGCCCGGCTTCTCGGGCTGTCTTCACTGGCTCACGCCGCGAGCTGCCCGCCCGCTGCAGCCCTGAGTCTCCCCGGCGGCGAATCCTGCCGGGCGCAAGTTCCAAGAGCAAGCCCGCTTTCCCTCGGGCCGGTCCTCTGTCCAGGCGCTCGGGCCGGGGCCCGCGCGGCTCGCAGGAGCCCGCCTCGCGGTATCTGGGCCGGGGAGGTCAGTCCGTGCCGCCGCGGTGAGGCCGGTGCTCCCGGAAGCCGCTCTCCTCAGCCGGCCCCGGACGGCCCGAGGTGGCCCGCGTGCACCCGAGAGGCAGAGACGGTCCTGCCGCCCGCTGGCGCGCTCCCCCGGTGCCCGCGGCCCGCGCCGGGTCCAGCGTTCGAGAATGGCGCCCGCCCCGAGCGCCGCGGCCCCGCCCCCAACAGCGGGCCAATCCCCGCCCTCCGAGGAGGCTGCACGTGACGCCCTCCCGCCCCTCGACGTCACGGCCTGTGGGCGGAGCCGAGTCCCGCGGAAGCGCGTGCCAGGGAGGAGGTCGGAGCGCAGAGGTGGCGGCTCCCGGACCCCGGGGACAGACAGGTAGTGCTTTCGGCCGTGGGATCCACAGCCCGATGGCGTGGGCGGAGGAGGAGGCTCAGATGACGCGAGCGGGTCTTCGAGGAAGGGGACAGCCGTAGACACCCGGGCGCTCAGCGGCCAGGGCCTGGATCTGGCGGGGGCTGGGCTGTGGGTGCGGGGGGCGCTGAGTGGGCAGAGGCTGGCTCCCCCGGAGGGGCTGGGTGGGCTGGGGGCGCTGAGCGGGCAGAGGCTGGCTCCTCTGGCGGGGGGTGGGCAGGGGGCGCTGAGCGGGCAGAGGCTGGCTCCCCCGGCGGGGCTGAGTGGGCTGGGGGCGCTGAGCGGGCAGAGGCTGGCTCCCCTGGCGGGGCTGAGTGGGCTGGGGGCGCTGAGCGGACAGAGGCTGGCTCCCCGGCGGGATTGGGTGGGCAGGGGGCGCTGAGTGGGCGGAGGCTGGCTCCCCCGGCGGGGCTGGGGGCGCTGGGGGCGCTGAGCCGGCGGAGGCTGGCTCCCCCGGCGGGGCTGGGGGCGCTGGGGGCGCTGAGCCGGCGGGGCGCGGCCTCACACCGCGCTCCCTCCGGCAGGATGGGCAGCAGCTCGCTGTCCGAGGACTACCGCCTGTGCCTGGAGCGCGAGCTGCGGCGTGGCCGCGCGGGCGTGTGCGGGGATCCCTCGCTGCGCGCCGTGCTCTGGCACATCCTGGTCGAGGACTTCGACCTGCACGGGGCGCTGCAGGACGACGCGCTGGCGCTGCTCACCGACGGGCTGTGGGGCCGCGCCGACCTGGCGCCCGCGCTGCACGGCCTGGCCCGAGCCTTCGAGCTGCTGGAGCTGGCCGCCGTGCACCTGTACCTGCTGCCCTGGAGGAAGGAGTTCACCACCATCAAGGTGGGACTGGGTTTCAGGTGTCTGCAGGGTGTGTAGGCTTCTAGGCTCAGCCCACGGAGGGACTCGGGGGCGCCCTGAGGTCTGCCTGGGCAGTCCCGGGGCTGAGAATGTGGGTGCTTGCCTGCTTTTATCACTGTCCTCCCT
This sequence comes from Sylvilagus floridanus, assembly GCA_949820135.1. Classification (NCBI taxonomy): domain Eukaryota; kingdom Metazoa; phylum Chordata; class Mammalia; order Lagomorpha; family Leporidae; genus Sylvilagus; species Sylvilagus floridanus. The sequence goes on along the minus strand of OX463232.1, from coordinate 83,714,412 downwards.
AAGGGGACCTCCGGGAGCAGTTGCCATGGAAACTATGACAAGTTCAGGGGTGTGTGTGTAGAGGGGAGACTTAAGGTCCCTGAGTGGTCCTCATTCCACCAGGACGTGGGCTGACCACTTTCGTAGAGGAGGCTGAGGCCAGCCCCCTGCGAAACGGGAGAGTGCTGGCCACCGGTTCCGAGGCTGCGGACAGCGTGGCCTGGCCCCTCTGAGCGCACTGCTGGCCAGCGGGCGGGGGCGCTCAGAGCTAACTGGGAAGAGTAGGAAGGTGGTGACGTCACTGCACGTGGGCAACATACGCCCCCGCGGGTTGCCATAGCAGCCGAGCCTCCGCTCTGTCAGGACACCTGCTGGCATGGGGTTCTAGGACTTTGATTCCTCCATTCACACAGGAAAGGAGTGGGCCTGCCGCCCCTGGGGTCAAGCGTCCCTGAGGTCAAGCACAGAATGGAGGCCTGTCCTAAAGGCATCAGAGGCCAGGACAACTGGCTTCCGGCCCGCTCCTGGTGTGCGGCTATGGACCAGTTACCTGATCTTCCTGAACATGTTTCACCCCTGGGAAAGGGACAGAGTTGTGCACTGAGGCACACTGGGGAAGCACGGAGGGGAGGACTTAAAAGTGCCCGGGGTCACAGCCCCAGCCCCATGACTGTCCGAGCAGCCTTTCAGCTCTGCACACACCTGTGTGGTCTGCAGCACACCCTGCCACCCATCTCACACTCACACACACATAGAGTGCACCCTGACCCTGCCACCCGTCTCACACTCACACACACACAGAGTGCACCCTGACACCCGTCACACACACAGAGCACACCCTGACACCCATCTCACACACACACAGAGCGCACCCTGCCACCCGTCTCACACACACACACACACACACACACACACAGAGTGCACCCTGTCACCCATCTCACACACACACAGCACACCCTGACACCCGTCTCACACTCACATAGAGTGTACCCTGACACCCATCTCACACACACACAGAGTGCACCCTGACACCCATCTCACACAGAGCGCACCCTGCCACCCGTCTCACACACACACACACACACACACACACACACAGAGTGCACCCTGACACCCATCTCACACACACACAGCACACCCTGACACCCGTCTCACACTCACATAGAGTGTACCCTGACACCCGTCTCTCACACACACAGAGCGCACCCTGACACCTGTCTCACACACAGTGCACCATGCCACCCATCTCACACACACAGAGCGCACCCTGACACCCATCTCTCACACAGAGTGCACCCTGACACCCATCTCACACAGAGCGCACCCTGACACCCGTCTCACACAGAGTGCACCCTGACACCCATCACACACACACAGCACACCCTGACACCCGTCTCACACTCACATAGAGTGTACCCTGACACCCGTCTCTCACACACACAGAGCGCACCCTGACACCTGTCTCACACACAGTGCACCATGCCACCCATCTCACACACACAGAGCGCACCCTGACACCCATCTCTCACACAGAGTGCACCCTGACACCCATCTCACACAGAGCGCACCCTGACACCCGTCTCACACAGAGTGCACCCTGACACCCATCACACACACACAGCACACCCTGACACCCGTCTCACACTCACAGTGTACCCTGACACCCGTCTCACACTCACACAGAGCGCACCCTGACACCTGTCTCACACTCACACAGAGCGCACCCTGACACCCATCTCTCACACAGAGCGCACCCTGACACCCATCTCACACACACACACACACAGAGCGCACCCTGACACCCATCTCACACACACACACACACAGAGCGCACCCTGATACCCATCTCTCACACAGAGTGCACCCTGACACCCGTCTCACACACACAGAGCGCACCCTGACACCTGTCTCACACACACACAGAGCGCACCCTGACACCTGTCTCACACACAGTGCACCATGCCACCCATCTCACACACATAGAGCACACCCTGACACCCATCACAAACACACACACAGAGCACACCCGACACCCATCTTACATACACACACACACACACAGCACTGGAGCCTCATCTGCAGACTGCTGCACAGCTAGACAGGGGATGGCAATGTCTCCTGACCGGGGAGACCTGAGACACTGCTGGAACCCCCTGTCTGAGCTGGTGCATCCACAACTCCTGGGAGCAGCGTCTCCAGGGTGCAGATGGAGGGGACCTGGGAGGCAGGACTTCTCAGTGTTAGGGGCTCTCTATTTTGTTCTGGTTCTTAAAAGCCAGGTGCTTTCATGGTCAGCCCCTGGGGGTGGACCCAGGCATCAGGCCTGGCCTCCAGGAGGGCGTGGGGCTGACCAGGTCCCTCCCTTGCAGACCTTCTCGGGCGGTTACGTGCACGTGCTGAAGGGCGTGCTCTCAGAGGAGCTGCTGACCAAGAGCTTCCAGAAGATGGGCTACGTGCGCAGGGACGACCACCGCCTCATGGTGACAGCCCCACCCCCAGCCCGGCAGCTGGTGCAGGTGGCCCTGGGCTGCTTTGCCCTCCGCCTCGAGTGCGAGATCCTGAGCGAGGTGCTGGCCCAACTGGGCACCAGTGTGCTGCCAGCGGAGGAGCTGCTGAGGGCACGGAGGGCCAGTGGGGATGTGGCCTCCTGCGTGGCCTGGCTGCAGCAGCGACTGGCCCAGGATGCAGAGCCACCGCCACTGCCCCCGCGGGGCACCCCTGCTGCCTACAGACCCCCGCTGGACCTGTACCGGGACCTGCAGGAGGACGAAGGCTCGGAGGAGGCCAGTCTTTATGGGGGACCTTCACCGGGCCCAGACTCACCCCCAGGGGAGCTGGCCTACAGGCCACCACTCTGGGAGCAAAGTGCCAAACTGTGGGGCACTGGGGGCCAGACCTGGGAGCCCCCAGCTGAGGAGCTAACGCGGGCGGGCAGCCCACCCTACGGGGCCTTGGAAGAAGAGCTGGAGCCAGAGCCCTCCGCCTTCTCCTTTCTCTCGCTGCGCCATGAGCTGAGTCGGCCTGGGGACCTGGCTGTTGCTGAAGCCCCTGGGAGCCCTGGGAGGGTCAGCCCCAGGCACAGGGAGGCAGAGGGGACAGCAGCATCTGCCTACGGGGCTGTCCCTGAGCTCCCAGGCTACCAGACACACAGCTGCCTGACCCCTGGTGCCCTGCCCACGCTCTGCTGTGACACCTGCCGCCAGCTGCACGCTGCCCATTGTGCAGCCTTGCCCGCCTGTCGCCCAAGCCACTCCCTGCGTGTGCTGCTTGGTGACACCCAGAGGCGCCTGTGGCTGCAGCGGGCACAGGTGGATACCTTGCTCTATGACAGCCCTGGAGCCCGGCCCTAGGCCCAGTCAGGCCCCAGTCAAGGGCTCTCAGGAGTCCCTGCGGTGCTTCCTGCAGTGGGGGTCTGGGCTGCACGCCTCTCCCGTCCTTAGGGAACTCCAGGCGCAGCAGGAGGGCTCTGGAGAGGTGGGGGTCATGCCTTCCATGGGAAACTCCTCAGAGGGACAGGCCTCAGCCCTGGCCAGCAGCAGGCCTGGAAATGGCCCCACAGGGACCTTCCCACAGGTCCCCATCCTCAGCACCCAGATCTGGGCTCCAGTGTGCTGGCAAGGGGGCCCTGCCTGTGTCACAGCACCCTGACAATCCCCTCAAGGACCCCTATCCCCTTCAGAGCTGTCAGCTGCCTCCCTTCTGGCCTCCAGAGACACCACACAGGGGCTGCAAGGACCTGCAGGTGGCACTGGGAGGCCCCCAAAACCCACCTGGGTAAGACCCAGCTATGGGACGCTGGACCCACTGGGTGTCACTGGAGGTGCCCAAGAGCTGCAGAGAATGGGCAGAGCCAGGGCAGACTGCCAGCCCCATGAGGTCGAGGGGTGCTGAGTGAAGGCAGCTGTGCTAGTGGGGGTCCATGCAGCCGCTGCTGAGGGGGGGCAGACACCCAGCGAGGGAAGGAGGCTTAGCCTCTGAGAGGCAGCCAGGGCCTCCAGACAGGTCCCCGGAACCCACGAGATGGGGGGTGGTCCTCCCTGGCTGTCTACCAGAGACGGATCCCCGTGTGCTGTGACAGCCCCTAACCCCCTCCCCTGAGCAAGCCTGCTCCTACACCCCCCGCCCCAGTCCTGCTCCCTAGTGCACGGGAAGACAGTCCAGGGCCACAGAACATTAAATGAGGTGAAACCACACTTGTCAAAGCTTTTATCTCTTCATCTTCAGACAGCACACTGCTCCTCTGCACGAGCAGAAGCTGCGTCCACATAGGCCCCACCCACACCTGTTCCCGCCTTCCCGCCTGGAGTCCGGGCAGACACACCTGGGGTCACTGCAGCCTCTCTCTGCCTGGGGCTGCTGGTCCCAGGCCCCTGGGGGGCCCGGCTGGCTTTTCCATAGGAAGAACGGCAAAGGCCCTGTGCAGGCACCAGGGGGCACCGCCGCCGCCAGCATCAGCCTACATGCATACCCTGCCTATGGGGGCAGTGTCACACAGGACGGACAGGAATGATCCCAGCCATGAGAACAGCCGGGCCAGCAGGCTGAGGGGGCATGGGTGTGTGCTGGGCTCACGGTCAGGGCTTGCAGCGCTTGCTCTGGCCCTCGGCCGTGGCCGCCCGCTTGTTCCGGTGGTGGGGGAAGGTGGGCATGAGCTCGGGCTCGCAGGCTGTGGGGAGAGAGGCGCTTCAGTGCTGGTGGACAAGGGTGCCAGGGCAGGCGGGGGTGGGGCACGCACCACCAGCCAGAGCCCAGCCCTGTGCCAAGGCTGCCCCAGGCCCAACCCCTGCCTCCACCTCTTCCCTCATCCCCACCAAGGAGTCCTGTCCTCACCCAGGGCACACAGCCCACCGGGGTGGGCCTGTACCGGGAGCCAGAGGGCTACCAGGACCCTGGCACAGCAGAGGCTGCGGGGCCGGGAACTCACGTAGGGGCTTCTCCTTGAAGTAGGAGCTCTCCAGACAGTCCCCAGCTGTTGCCCTGCAGGAAGGCGGGCCGTCAGCCCACACGGGGCTTGGTGGCTCCGTCCCAGGCCCCCACCTCGCCACCAGGCCCCAGGGCAGCACCTTTTCCTGGGGTCGTACACGAACAGGCAGTTGAGCAAGCGCAGCCCAGCCTCCGAGAGCCACGGGAACTTGTGCTTCAGGTTGTTGTAGGGCTGCCTCCTCAGGCTGTACTGGCCCGCCAGCGGCAGCTTGGAGAAGCCCTGTGGGGGCAGAAGCTAGAGCCACATGGGGCGCCCGCCCGGGGGGGGACCAGGGTACCCACCGGCCAGATGTTCTCGCTCGGTGTCCCCAGGAGCTGCACGATCAGGTCGATCTGGTGGATCTCGGAAGTGCCAGGGAGGAGGGGCTTGTGGGCCAGCAGCTCAGCCAGGATGCACCCCACGGCCCTGCAGGCCAGAGCAGGCCTCACCTCAGCCACGCCAACGTGACCACGTCGGGCCAGCCGAGGCTGCTCAGTGCAAGGCCTGCGTTCACATTTCCCAGGGTCAAGCCCACCTCTCAAGGACCCCACCTCCCACCCCACACACTCCTGCCTCTGCCTCAGGGCTGAGGCAGGGGACCAGGGGACCTGCTCCCGCCCCAGTCCTTCCCCGCGGCCCCAGGAGCGTCACCACTCACCACATGTCAATGCTAGTGGTCTGGGTGGTGGCCCCCAGCAGCAGTTCAGGGGCACGGTACCTGCAGACAGAAACACCCGTCTCCCTCTGCACAGGGACCGTCCTCCGGCCCAGCCTCCCTGGGCCTGTCCCGGGGTTCTGCTCAGTCTGGGCAGCCCTGCTCTAAGTGTTGAATACACAGGGACTGTCCTGCGCACGACCACACCACTGGAGACGAGGGTTAAATGACACGAGGCTGAGAGGCCATGTGGGACTCCCAACATGGGTCTCAGCAGCTTCAACTTGACAATGCCAAGGCACAGCCCCTCCTGAGAGGGCTCTTGCCCGTCTCCCGGCAGGGCACAGCTCGCGTGGACAAGGTCAAGTCCAGCTGTCACCCCTTCAGAGTCAGCCCTATAAGCCTGCATAGCCCCGACGCCATCAACTCACAGGGTCCCCACACAGCTCTCCCCGAGGCACAGCTGGTCACCAGGGGCCACATTTCTGAGGGACTCACCAGAGCGTGACCACCTTGGGGGTCATTGGCTTTACCGGAACACCATAGGCTCGGGCAAGGCCAAAATCCGCTGTGACAGAGGCAGAGAGGAGAGAGGAGTGTGTCAGCCAGTGGGGTAACGGCTGGACTCAGAGGCCCAGGGTCACACGACAAACAATGCCCAGAGACGTGTCCACGTCTATGAGGCCAGCAGCTGGCACCCACCTGTCTTCACACAGCCCTTATCAGTCATGAGCAGGTTGGAGACCTTCAGGTCCCTGGGACAGAAAGAGAAGTGAGCTACAGCATCACCAGGTCATCGCCAACTCACAGATGCTTTCCCCACATTTCCTCGGCTTCCAGCCTTCTAAACGCGGAAGCCAGGCAGTGGTCAGAACACCTGCCGCTGAATCCCGCCCCTTCTCAAGCACCGGCACTGCAGACGCCTCGGCCACTCCCCTGTGTGACCACAGCACGCCAGGGTGGCGTCCCCACAGTGAGGCTTCTGACCAGGTGTACACCTGTCCTCTCCTCTCCAGGAGGGTACTCAGAACACGCTGCTACTGGAGGCCAGGATTACCACTCCCTGTGTCAGAAACCCATACCACCCTAACATGTCCTTGGCCTGGCCCATCACAGAGACCCCCCCTCGGCTGTCCAGGCCCACACACCTGTGAATGATGAAGTTCCTGTGCAGGTACTGGAGGCCCCGGAGCACCTGCAGCACGATGCACTTGACCTGGGCAGAGGGCAGAGGGGAGCATCAGCTGGGGAAGCCTGGCCTGGCCACCAGTGGTCTCAGGAGCCAGGTGGCTGCTGGGGCTGGCACAGGACTGGCCACACGAGGAAGGGCCTGGAGCCCCAGCTGTCCTGCGGGGACCCCTGGGCAGTGATTCCCCCTCAGCAAAGCCTGCTGAGGTGCTGTGAGGCAGCAGTGTCTCACACACCTCTGGGGGCCCTGTCTAGTACAAAAATGCAGACGGGGAGGAAGACCGACCCACCCCCACACACCTGGGCCTCAGAGAAGGGCGTGGGCATATTCTCCAGGAGGCTGGCCAGGTCCTGCTCACAATATCCCATCACCAGAAAGATGCTAGAAGGGAAAGCAAGGATGATACCACAGCTGCCCTCTTCTGGGTCAGCAGAAGGGCAGCCCCGGAGGGGGAGAGGCAGGGGCAGGGCCACACGGGCAGAGGCAGGGGGCCACACGGGCAGGGGCAGGGGGAGGGGGCCACACAGGCAAGGACAGGGGGCTGCATGGGGAGGGGCCGCAGGGGCAGGGGCGGGCAGGGGCGGGCAGGGGCAGGGGCAGGGCCGCACGCGACACACCTCTCCAGGTGGTTCCCCACCACCACCTCCTTCAGCTCCACGATGTTGGGATGGCGGGCACGGAGCAGCAGCGTGATCTCCCGCAGGCTGCTGATGGGGATGCCTGCAAGAAGAGTGTCACGGACACGAGGCGCTGCTGGGCCCCCGCCGCAGGGAGATCCTGGGAGCCCAGCAAGCAGGAGCACATGCGTGTGAGCTGCAGTGGGGGACGAGAGCACCTGCCAGGCAGGCGAAGGGGAGCCCGGACAGGACAGAGCAGGGATCCGGGCTGAGGACGCCAAGGCGCCCGGGGGGAAGCAGGCGACAGCATAGCGAGTGCAGCCCCAGGAAGCTCGGGGGCAGCGCACGCCTCCCCCAGCCCTGCCGAAGTCCCAGCCCCGTGGCCCTGGGCCGTCTCCTGGCTCACCATCTTTCTCCTTGTCCATCCGCACCTTCTTGAGAGCGACAATCTCGTCCGTCTGGGTGTCTCGGGCCCGATCTGCAAGGGAAACAGGTCCGGGTCGATCCGCGCTCCTGACGCTCGGTTGTCTCTCCACGCAAGCAACGCCCACAGCCGAGACGTGGGATCCCTCGGGGCTTCCTCTGTGGAGCTCGCCGCAGGCGTCCAGTTTGATTTCTTGGGGCACTCTGACCTCGTGCAACTCCATCGTGCGAGACGCCATGTGTCCTCCCTCTCGGGGAACAGACCACGGCCTGTGTTCGCTTGTGGCTGTGTTGACAGCAAACAAGGTTCTCTAGCACACTGGCTCTGTGAAGCTGACTCGCGGCCATCCCAGCTGCTCTGCGCTCCAGCTCCCCGGAGTGTCCATTTTACAGAGCGAGCACTTGGTGCAGCAGTGAAGACGCTGCTCCGCTCAGGGTGCCTGCATCCTTTACCGGGGGCAGGGGTTCGAGTCCTGGCTCCACTTCCGATCCAATTTCCTGGTAATGTGCACCCTGGGAGGCAGCAGGTGATGGCTCAAGGTCTTGGGTGCCCACCACCCACATGGGGGACCTGGATTAAGTTCCAGGTTCTTGGCTTCAGCCTGGCCCAATCCTGGCTGTTGTGGGCATCTGAGGCCCACATGAACCAGTGCACGAAACACCTCTATCACCTTCCCTCTCTGCCTTACAAAGAAACAATAAGGTTCCTGAACAAGTTTTTGGGATCAGCCCTTCCAGCCCCAACACAGCGGCTGCCGTGGCAATGCCCCAGCCCACGCGTGTCAGGGCTGTGGCCAGGCCTCCCACGCGGGGCACTCACACACAATGCCATAGGTTCCTTCTCCAATGCGGTTCAGCTTCTCGAACTCCTTCACGCTCCGGCATCGTCCCAGCTGAAAGAGAAAGGCGCTGCCAGTGCGGGGACTTGGGAGCTGACGCAACGGCTGAGAAGGGGTGTCTGGTACCTAGTTTTACCAGGGATCCTGCTCACGCCTCGCTCACCAAACAGACCTGGCTGTCACAGGAAGGCGGAGGCTGACCCTGGGCCACTGTCGAGTGAGGCGGAACCTGGGTCTCAGTGCTCCCTGGAGCCCACCAACAGGTGTCTGTCGTCCAATTGCAGCAGCCACGAGAACACCCACCCAGCACCGCGGCCAGCCAGGCACGCGTGCCTTCCGCAGCCTTGCAGGCTGGGACACAGAGCAAGACAGGGCCGGAGCACCCGCTCCACCTGCTGGAGAGCTGCCGTGGAACGCTGGGGGAGACACAGGGCCCTGTCTCAGCTGAGCCACTGCCATCTCTCCCCAGTAGAGCCTGCACCATGTTGTACCCACACGGGCCACAGCTGTGTGGGCTCAACAGGCATTTGAGAAATTTGGTGGGAAATGGCATCAAAACCTAAGTTTAATTTGTTCACAAAGATAAAGGCTTACTAGGTGGATGGATCGTGGCCAGGAAGAAAATCACTGAGCACTGGGGCTGGCGCCGTGGCTCACTTGGTTAATCCTCCGCCTGTGGCGCCGGCATCCCACATGGGCGCCGGTTCTAGTCCCAGCTGCTTTACTTCCGATCCAGCTCTCTGCTGTGGCCCGGGAGGGCAGTGGAGGAAGATGGCCCAAGTCCTTGGGCCCCTGCAATTGCGTGGGAGACCAGGAAGAAGCTCCTGGCTCCCGGCTTTGGATCGTCACAGCTCCGGCTGTTGCCGCCATTTAGGGAGTGAACCAGCGGAGGAAAGACCTCTCTCTCTGTCTCTCCCTCCCACTGTCTGTTAACTCTACCTCTCAAATACATAAAACTTAAAAAAAAAGCACCGCTCCCTGGAGACACACAGGCAGCGACGCCCGCGCTGCACGCACGGCGCGCCATGCTCTGCACTGCTGCACCCCTGGGGTCCAACCCGCACTGCCTGGCCCGGCCACGCCTCCGCCACCTGCGCCCACGACCAAGGGGAAGCCGCCCCTTCCACGCTCGCCGCGGCCGCCTGAGCACCTGGCGGCGTCCCGGGTGGGGCTGCAGGGCTCTCACGGGACGGCCGCCCGCGAGGCCGTGGGAGCCCCCCGGGATGAACTCGCCCTTCCCCGGGCGCCGCCCCAGCCCTCGCCAGGCACGCAGCACCCGGAGCCGGCACCCGTCCCGGAGAGCGCCCGCCGCCGGCCGCGGGGACGTCGGGGGCCGTCACGGCTGCGGGAAGCCGCGGCGCGCAGCGCGACCGACACCCGCGTGCGCCTCCGGCCCTGCCCGCACCCTGTGTTCCGGAGGCACCGTGAAGAAGCCGTCCTTACGGATACACTTCAGACGGATCTGCTCGGCCTCCGACTCCTGCTCCGCCATGCCGGACGCCAGCCCGTCACTTCCGGTGCGCGCAGGCGCGCGGCCCGCTTCCGGGCGTTACCATGGGGACGCCCGCGCGTCCTGCGGCGGCCCGGGTTCCCGGAGTGTGCCGGGGAAGGGCGCCCTCGCTCCCGGACAGACGGATCCGCCGTGCCCGAGGGGCAGGGGCCAGCCCCGGAGCGCCGCCGGGAGGCAGGTGAGGAGGGGACCCCGCTTGGCTGCCTGCAAGCCCAGGCCCGTCCTTCCCGGGGCGGTTCAAAACATTTATGCAAAACAGTCTTCAGACCCGGGGTGCGGAAGGGGTGGCCTGCGCACCGCAAGATTCAAAATGCAATAAATCTACAGCAGGCCAATTTCTGTTAAGTCTTTTTAAAAAGATTTTATTTTTTTTTTGAAAATTATTTTATTTATTAATTTGAAAGGCAGAGTTATAGTCAGAGGCGGGGGGTGGTCCTCCATCCGCTGGTTCACTCCCTAGATGGCTGCTACGGCCGGAGCTGCACCGATCCGAAGCTGTACCCAGGAGTTTCCTCCGGGTTTCCCACGCGGGTGCAGGGGTCCAACGACCCAGGCCGTCTTCCACTGCTTTCCCAGAGCAGCCAGGACTCGAACTGGCACCCATATGAGATGTGGGCACCACAGAGGCTTTACCCACTGTGCCACAGCGCCAGCCTCCAGCAGGCTAATTTTTAACTTGATAATTTTGTATGGCCCACAAAGATGTCAAATATCCTAAGAGCCCTTAGCAGAAATAAGGCTCCCCACCCTCACTTTAAACAGTGTTCTAGCTTCATGCCATACTTTGAACATTCATTTCTTAAACTCATCTAGGTTATGCACGTGCATTTAAGTAGGACTGCACGCTCGTGTGTGGTAGGTTAGCTGCGCAGCTGACGTCCCACACTGGATGCCTGGCTCAGCCCACAGGACTCTGACTGTGACTCAGCTCTCTGCTCCCAGGTGACGGCGCAGGTACTGAGCTCCCACCACCCACGTGGGAGACCTGGATGGAGTTTCAGGCTCTTGGCGTTGGCCTGATCCAGCCTTGGCTGTTGTAGGATCAGGGATGACCCTGCATCTCTGTCTCCCTGCCTTTCAAATACAGTGAAAATAATCGTTTTGAAATGACTAAAAAAAGAAAGAAAAGAAACGATGTATGGGACAGGCAGCAGACTCCCCTCCCCCAGCACTTGAGAAAGTTGTGTCCACCACCCTGGTGGACAGGCTCTGTCCCTTCCGTTAGCCCACTGAGGCCAGGACTCCTGGAGACCATGCCTAGAGCTTGCCACCAGCCAGTCTCCAGCTAACAAACCCAGCATTCTGTTTCTGCCCTGAATGTGTGAGGGCAGACGTGAGGGCCACGGCTGAGGGCGCACTGGGCTGAGACTGTCTCCAGCAGCCCTGGGCTCTTCCTGAGTGGCCTTCCACTGGCCAGAAGGACAAGGCCACCAGCAAAGCCGGCCCCAACCCCAGCACACACAGTCCTCACTGGGCTTTCCGTATGCAGGGTCAGTCCTCAAAATCGGATCCTTCGCCCACCTTGGGGAGACGGTGGAAAGCGCTGTCGTGGCAGGAGGCGCCAGCTGTCGGCTCAGCACTGCACAGCCAGCGCTCGCACCGCGGAACGCTGCCTGAGTCCTTGATTACCACACGTTCACTCTCCAGCCCACAGTCACGGTCGCCCTCCACCAAGCTGACAGCAGCTCTGGGGAAGGGAAGACCCAGGCGGTCACGGAGCAGGGGGCGGAGAACGGGGCAGCCCTCGGCCACCAGCACTGAGACTCGCATCACACTGACCAAGGACAGCTACTGGGATGCTCATTTATTCTTGGGAGTGTAGATTGTAGGCCGCGATGGTACTGGGGTTCCTGTGCCTCTGGTAGGGGCCACACTCAGCCTGTTCCCGGATGGTCCTCTGCTCTTCGCTCTCGGTAGAGCTGTAGCTGATGAGCGTCTCGTTGGAGGCCCGTGTGATGGTGATCTTTGGAATGGTGCTCCTCTTCTGGCTCAGCTGCTGCCTCGGGTCGGCCTTCTCTACAGGGGAGAAGACGCCGGGCATTGGGCAGGTGTGGGGCACGGCTCTCACATGCACACAATGCCTGTCTCAGGCCAGAGAGAAGGAATTGGGTGTGTGGCTACCAGGAAGAGAAACGGGTTGCCCAAAAGCAACCCAAACTACTAAGGCACATGCCGACATGTAAGCAGACAGACGGGTCAGCCATGTGGCCGTCAGCACCACACTGTGTCCCGAGGAAGGGGCCCTGCGAGCGCCTGCTGGCAGACCGCACAGCAGCCCAGCCTCCAGGCAAGGCTTGGAGGGGTCAGGACACCTGGACGCAGCCCACAGGATGCTAATGGTGGTGAAACCTCCCTATGCAACAGAGATGGACATTTCTGGCATTGCCCACAATTTCTTAAACTTGCTCAGGTTACAAGGACAGCATGAGATGCTACAGAATACAAGGGCTTCAGCCTCAGGCCTCCTGCAGGGCACATCCTGTCAGAGCAGAGAGGTGTCCGTACGTCCCGGTGTACGTGTGCACCCACACAGAGCTCTCCAGAACCACCCTTGTCACAGAAGCACCACCAGACTGGAACTCAGCTGTCAGCTTGCTTTTGCTCACCCACACCTCATGGACCCAGTTACGTGGCAGGAGGAACTGGTGGAGAGGAGGAGGCCGTGTACTCAGCGTTCATCCTGTGCCAGCCATCATTCTGAGCCCTAGAGTAATGACAGTAACAACACACGGGGGCCGGTGCTGTGGTATAGCGGGTAAAGCCCCAGCCTGCAGCGCCAGCATCCCATATGGGCGCTGGTTCAAGTCCAAGCTGCTCTACTTCTGATCCAGCTCTCTGCTGTGGCCTGGGAAAGCAGTAGAAGACGGTCCAAGTCCTTGGGCCCTTGCACCCTCGTGGGAGACCCAGAAGAAGCTCCTAGTTTCTGGCTTTGATTTGGCCCAGCCCTGACCTTTGTGGCCATTTGGGGAGTAAACCAGTAGATGGAAGATCAATCTCTCTCTCTCTCTTTTTCAAATAAAGTAAATAAATTTTAAAAAAAAAAAAAAAAGGAAGAAAAAACAAGACAGAGAAAGAGACCTATCCACTGGTTCACTCTTCAAATGGCTGCAACAGCCAGGGCTGGGCCAGGCCAGAGCCAGGAGACAGGAGCCCCCACAAAGGCGCAGGACCCCAAGCACATAGGCCATCCTCTGCTGCTTTCCCAGACGCATCAGCAGGGAGCTGGATCAGAAGTAGAGCAGCCGGGACTGGAACCGGGTAGGGTGGGGATTAACTTAAGCAGGGACTGGCGCATGGCTCACTTGGCTCATCCTCCGCCTGCAGCACCGGCACCCCGGGGTTCTAGTCCTGGTTGGGGCGCCGGATTCTGTCCTGGTTGCCCCTCTTCCAGGCCAGCTCTCTGCTGTGGCCCGGGAGTGCAGTGGAGGATGGCCCACGTGCTTGGGCCCTGCACCCCATGGGAAACCAGGAGAAGCACCTGGCTCCTGCCTTCGGATCGGCACAGCCATTTGGGGGGTGAACGAATGTAAGTTCTGTCTCACTCTAACTCTGCCTGTCAAAATACAAAAACAAAAACTTAAGCAGTTCACCCAGGGTTGGGGTCTTGGAGTCCTGCCCTCAAGGACCTGAATGTGTCAGGGCAGCTGACCTATACCCAATGTGGTATTTTTGGCTCTCATCTATGTTGTAAATATTTTTCGAGCTTGCTATTTGTTGTACGTTTCTTTTGACAATGCTTGGGGAGGTGCCTTCCATTTTTACATAGCTCTCGGTATGTTTTTGTGATGTCTCTCTTTGCTTGAGGTTTATCAAGATGTTCCCCACTAAGAACTCACATCATAGGACTGGGATTGTGGTGTAGCAAATTAAACCATCCGTAGCACCCACACAAGAGACCTGGATGAAGCTCCTGGCTTTGACCTGGCCCAGCCCTGGCTGTTGCAGCCATTTGGGGAATGAACCAGCAGATGGAAGATCTCTCTATCGCTGTAACTCTGCCTCTAAAATAAATAAAATAATTTTTAAAATAAAAAAGGAATCAAATCATTATTTAAATATTTGGGAGTGGGTGTTGTGGCAGTATTTAAGACACTGCGTCTATCACCAGCATCCCATGAGCGCTCGGTTTGAGTTCTGGCTCTGTTTCCAATCTAGCATCTCGCTAGTGCACACCGTCCTTGGGTCACTGCCACCATGTGGGAAACCTGGGTGGGGTTCTGGATGCCTGGCTTTAACCTGGCTCAGCCCTGGCTCTTCTGACATCTGGGGAGTGACCCAGTGGATGGAAATCTCCCTGTCTGCCTTTAATACAGTTTTTGGCTTGGGAAAGCGGTAAAGATGGCCCAAGTCCTTGGGCCCCTGCACCACATGGGAGCTCCTGGCTTCCGATCGGCACAGCTCCAGCTGTTGTCACCATCTTAAAAGATTTATTTATTTATTTGAAAGGCAGAGTTACAGAGAGAAGAGGCAGAGAGAGAGAGGTCTTCCATCCCCTGGTTCATTCCACAAATGGTGACAACAGCTGGAGCTGCACCTATCTGAAGCCAGGAGCCAGGAGCTTCTCCAGGTCTCCCACGTGGGTGCAGGGGCCCAAGGACTTGGACCATCTTCCACTGCTTTCCCAGGTGCATTAGCAGGGAACTGGATCCGAGGTGGAGCTGCCATGACTCAAACTAGCGCCCACACGGCCACAGTGCCGGCTTCAGTGGCCTTTAAAATTACGAGAATACATGTTTGTGTCTTCAGGGCAGGCATTTGGTACAGTGCTGAACACACTGTTCAGGACACTTGCATCCCAAATTGGAATGTTTGGGCGCAAGTCCAGTTCCACTCCAATTCCAAATTCCTGATAATGCAGACCCTGGGAGACAGGTGATGGCTCAGGTAGCCGGTTCCTACCATCCATGGGGGAGACCCAGAGGGAGCCTCCAGCTCTGACTCTTGTGGACATCTGGGAATTGAACCAGTGGGTGGGAGATCCCTGTCTGTCTCTCTTTGGCTTTCAAATGAAACAAATTAAAATTTTTCATTAGATTCTTAAAGTTTTTTTTTTTAATTTGAAAGGCAGAGAGAGAGAAAGGGAGAAACAGAAAAAAAATTCAAAGTTTTTAAAGACTTAATTTGAAAGACAGTATCAGGACAGGGTGGAGGGAG
Source organism: Sylvilagus floridanus (assembly GCA_949820135.1). NCBI lineage: Eukaryota > Metazoa > Chordata > Mammalia > Lagomorpha > Leporidae > Sylvilagus > Sylvilagus floridanus. The sequence goes on along the minus strand of OX463232.1, from coordinate 83,699,083 downwards.
GTAAAGAGGGCGATCTTCATCTTACATCTGCTGGCTCACTCCCCACATGGCCTGAGAGCCAGGGCAGCCAGGAAGTCACTCGGGTCCCCACGTGCATGCCGGGCCACTGCTCAGTGATTCCCCAGGAGCAGCAGCGGCCAGCGCTCCAGCAGGGGACGGGGGACTGCAAGCAGCAGCCAACTTGGCACCACACTGCTGGCTCCTGGACAAAACCTCCTTAAGGCCGATTCCTTCTGTTCTCTGGAGGACTCACCCTGTGACAGTGGGAAGCTGCCGATGCAGTGGGCTCCCGCTGGTTAGCCCACTCCCACCCAGGCCACAAGTGGGCCAAAGGTGGCGCCGCTTGGCAGCGTGCTTCTCAAGGCGACCCAGCAGCCCCGACCCTGTGCTCTCGTTCTGAGACGCAAGAGGAGCCAGAGATCCCTTGGAGCGCCCCATGGTGCGCCCCCCCCCCCCCCCGGCTGTGGCAGCCCCTTACCCACAGAGTCTGCCTCAGCTCGGGGCGTGCGAGCTCACAGCAAGACCTCCTCCTGCATCCTTATCACATGGCCCTAACTCTGCCCACCTCGGTCACGCCCTGAGTACGGGAGGCCCTCTCTGTCCCGTTCTTACAATGGAACTAACTTTTGATACTTTCTGAATTTTTAAAGAATTGTAAGTTCACAGAAAGCTGCACAAGTAACAGAGGTCGCATGTACCCTCACTGTCTCCCTCGCCGGGGACACCTCACACACAGCACACACCGTGACCACCGCCACCGCTGGGATGCACAGCACAGAGCCTCCAACCCGCTCACATCCACTTCCCCTGCCCCCGCCCCCACCCCAGCATCCACATGGGAGACCTGGATGGAGGTCCTGGCTCCCGACTCAGCTGGCCCAGCCCAGACTGTTGCTTTTCAAATAAATGAAAAATAAAGAAATAAAATCTTTGTTAAAAACTAAGTATACGCAGCAGCAGTGAGAACAGGCTAGTACTTGTCCATCCCATCACCCAGCAGCCACGGTGGCCACCTCACAGCCAAACTTAGTGTCTGCCCCCACCCGCCTGGTTCTGACCACACAATGGCACAACCCGGCCTCGCAGTGTCAGACAACTTCACTTCCTCACCATCTTATGGATCAGGACTTCAGGGTGGGTTTGGCTGGACAGCGGTCACTTGTGGCTTCCCAAGGGGTGCACACATCAGCTGCCCCCTGAAGGCTCGGCTGGCCTGGTCGTCGGAGGTGTACACTCACCGGGCTGGACACGGCCACTGGCTGCTGCGGCACACGTGCCAGCCAGGCTGGGGAGACGCAAAGTCTGGCCCCCGGGGTTGGTAGGGCTCAGGGAGACCCGGACGCCAGCCATAGCGCCGCCATGTGGCTTCAGTGCTGGGGAACCAGCAAACCAGCCAGAACACAGGCACAGGCACAGGTGGGCCTTTGGGTTTGGGCCTCTCACTCTTCACCCTCCTCACTCTGGCTCCTGGACCCACTGCTCCTCTGGGTAAGTGACCGACGCTTCCAGGGCCACGGCATCAGGCAGTGCCCCCGCTGGCCTGGCCCCTGGTGACCAACGCGGAAGCCCCTTCCAGAGGCTGTGCAGGTGCAGGCCACCCGGTCAAGGCCTGGCTAACACAAAGCAGAGACGCACTCCTGTCCCGAGATACCGGGGACTGCCCAGGAAGATGCCCCTACACTGAGGGGGCCAGGGGCCTGGAAGTCACCGCCTGGCTTCTAAGCCACCGCCCGGGGTCTCGCCTCTCAGCGTGAAAGTGGAGCTGCCCTGACAGACAAACCTCGGAGTTGGGGCGGTGGGCCTTCCTGGGACCCTCCCCCATCAGGGACGCGGCTGCTCTGGCGGGCGTTCTGTGCCGGCCTCTCTGCAAAGCCCAGGGCCTCTGGCCCCTGCCCCGGCCTCGACTCGCCGCCCCGCCGGCCGTGTCCCCCCTAGCGTCCTGCCGGTCTGACCACCGCGCCTTCGCACGGCCCCTGCCCCGGCAGCTCACCGGACGGGACGACAGGAACGGCCGGTCCCGGCCCGGGTGCCCCGGGAGGCAGCGGCAGGCCCGGGGCGGGTCCTGGGCGGGCACGGTCGCCCTCGCGATAAGCCGTCCGGAGCGGCCTCTCTCCTGGCCCGCCGTGTCCTCGCCGGCCAGAGGCCTCGCGCGCCCCGCACCCGTGCCCGCCCTACCTTCGGACGAGGCGGACGGCCGCTGCGGCTTCCCGGACGCCGGCCCCAGGTGCAGGCTGTCCGCGGGCCTCGCGGCGGCCCTGTCCGGCGGCTTGGCCTCCGGCGAGGGCCTCTCCGCCTGCCTGTCCTTGCCCTTGGGGACGGCGCAGCTGAACCTCCGCTTCGGCTCCTCACCTAAAATGCACGCACACGCTCAGACCCGCGCCCGGCGCCCGCGCGGGACCCGCGCCCGCGGCCTTTACCTTTCCTGTGCTTGGGTTTGCTTTTGGAAAGTCCCATAGGGGAGCCCGCCGCCCCCGCCGGCGCAGGCCACTGTCCCTGCGCCTCCCCGGCGGCCGAGCGCCGAGTGACTCACAAAGGGCGACATGTCCGCGGGCCGCGACGCCGCGGGTCGCCCAGCAACCGTTCCCGCCGGGGCCGCCGGCGGGCGCCCGCCTCTCGCGAGAGCTGGCCGCGCGACCGGAAGCGGGCGGCGACCCCGGAAGTCCCCGCGGGGCGGAGCTGGCCGCTGCGATCGCGTTCCCTGCGCCGCTCCGAGGGCCGCCGCCACCGGACCGACCATGGACGGTGAGGGGCAGCCGGACCTCCGGGGACGCGGGGAGGGCGCCGCGGCCTGGATCGAGAGCCCCCTCCCGGCCCGGGGGCCTCAGGCTCCCACCCCGGACTCCCTCGCCCTGTCGCCGCAGCCCGGGTACTAGGCGTGACCAGCACTGTCCGCTTGGCCGTGGCAGCCCTCGAATGTCAGCTCAGAGGGGACCCCGGAAGGGGGCGGCCGCGCCCCTGGCCCGGAAGGCCGCCCGGAGGCGCGGACCGAAGGCGCCGGGCCGCTGCCCCGCGTCCCGGCCGCTCTGCGCCGAGGGAAGCCGGTGTGATGGGCGGGCGGTGAGCGCCGCCGGGCCAGCAGGGTGGGCAGCGCCCGCGGGGCTCTCCGCGGCGCCTCTCTGTGCTCCCGGGCTGGGTTTCCGCCTGACGGTCCGGCCTAGCTTCCCGGTGGGAAGGCGGGGCCTGGGAGAGGGAGGGTGACAGGCAGGGCCACCTGTGCCCAGGTTGGCCTTGCGCCGAGAGATGCGGGAACGCAGGCCTCAGCTTCCTCCGGTGCAGGTGTCAGGGGCTGGCGGAGCCGTCACAGGTTCGGGGCGCTCCAGCTGCAGGGCTCGGTAGCAGCCGGACAGCGTCCACAGGCCGAGAGCTGAGAATATTCTCGCAAAGCTGGGGGAGCGAAGCACGAGGCCTACGCTGAACCTTCCCTGGCCTTCCCTGGCCGGCGGGGGTGCAGAGTGGGAAGGCCGGGAGAGGAGGGTCCCCAAGTGGGGGAGGAGCCGATGGGATTTAGCTGAGTGTTTACATAAGCAACCTGTTGGCTTTCCTGGCAGCTGTTTGTTTTTTTAAGAATATATATATATATATTATTTTTGACAGGCAGAGTGGACAGTGAGAGAGAGAGAGAGAGAAAGGTCTTCCTTTGCCGTTGGTTCACCCTCCAATGGCCGCCTCAGCCGGCGCACTGTGCTGATCCGTAGGCAGGAGCCAGGTGCTTCTCCTGGTCTCCCATGCAGGTGCAGGGCCCAAGCACTTGGGCCATCCTCCACTGCACTCCCGGGCCACAGCAGAGAGCTGGCCTGGAAGAGGGGCAACCGGGACTAGAACCCAGTGTGCCGGCGCCGCAAGGCGGAGGATTAGCCTATTGAGCCGCAGCGCCGGCCAACTAACCTTTTAAAGACATTTATTTATTTGGAAGGCAGAGTGACTAAGACAGGAGACAGAGATGTCTTCCATCCACTGGTGTGCTGCAACAGCCAGGTCTGGGCCAGGCCAAAGCCGGGAGTCTGGAGCTCCTTCTGGTCTCCCACGTAGGTGCAGGGGCCCAGCTGCCTGGGACGTCTGCCATTTCCCCGGCACATTAGCCAGGAGCTGGGTTGGAAAGTGCAGTTGGCAAGACTCCCCTGCTGTGCCCCACGCCAGCCTTTCACACTGACCTTTCGTGGTCAGCCGGTGCCCCGTCACGTTCCTAACAAGCACCAGGTACTGGAGGGCTGCACGTGCCGGCTCCCTGTGGCTAGCGGGGACCAGAGGCGTGCATGGACGCTGCTGTGCTGGGCCCCCGAGGCCTCAGCAGTGTGGTCCATACCTGTGTTCTTGCTGCTGCTCAGTCCCCGTCCTCACGCTTTGCTCTCTCTTCGCAGATACGCTGTTCCAGCTGAAGGTGTGTAAGAGTGACCACTCAGCGCAGAAGCACAAGCTCGGGCGCCCCCACGAATGCTGCTTGGGCTGCCGGCCGGGCCGAGTGGGCAAGGTCCCTTGGGCTTGGCCAGGAGACGTGTCAGCTCTAAGCAACGCCACTGGGTGTTGTGTGCATGCCTTGATGTCCCACTCAGCATTTCAGACTGTGGCCTAAAACCTTTAAGTCGTAGTTGGAGAGCTTTTGGGACAGCCGAGTGTGCCTCTCCCCTGGCTGGCCTCTGCCACCTCCCGCGGCTGACTTCACAGGTCCTGGTGTGGGGTTGGCCTGTGCTGGTCTCCTCTGGCTCTGAGATGCCTCACTGTGGCCCTGCAGTGTCCTCACATCACTGACTCGAGGCTGTGGTGGGGACACGCCCCCAGGAGCAATCGGGAGCATGCAGGCGCGCTGTCCTCTGAGCCTCCTCTCTGGCAGCGTTCGGGCTGGGACGTTCTAGGGCCCCTCAGAGACTGGCAGTTTCCTCCCTAGTGCAGCTGTGCAGGCCAGGGCGGCCACGGGGGCACGGCAGCAGCTTCCAGCCTTCTCTAGGTTGCGTGCAGCTGGCGGTGGCCAGGAACCAGCGTGGGGTGGAGGGCTGTGGGGCCTGGCAGCTGGGCTCTGCCTGACTCTGCCACTGTGGCTTCTGCACAGTTCACAGCAAAGCAGCTGGAGAAGCTGGCCAAGAAGGCGGAGAAGGACGCCAAGGCTGAGCAGGCCAGGGTGAAGAAGGTGAGGCCGCGCCGGTGTGCGTGCCGTCTTAGCCGCTCTTGCTCTCCACATCTGGAGCCTCGCCGTGTTTGCCTCCATGTAGAAACAGCAGGCACGATCAGAGGGAGGTGGCTCCCACCAGACCCTCCCAGTGCCGCCTGCCTGCACTCGCCGAGGGTGTCAGGGAGATGAGTGTGTGCTGCTTGTTCCTCCTCTGTGCCCATTCCTTTATCCATTTCTGAATTTCTGAACTTGGCCATTGTCCTCCACTGTGCCGGAAGCAGCCATCTGGTTGCCCCTGCACAGCCTCGGGGGCTCCCTCTTGTGTGGAGCTGGTGCCGTGGGCGTCAGGGTCTGGGCAGAGGTATGGTGTGTCGCCCACAGGAAGGGGCAGGGCTGGAGGCTCCCTAGGGGGCTTCTCCTGGGAGGGGTCCCCTGCCCAGAGATGTGCAAGGCAGGAAGGGCGGGACTCTGACAGCTCTGCCTCCTTGCTGAGGTAGCACTGGATTTGGATTTCAACCAAACTCAGGCTGCCTGGGACGCACGGGGGTCTGGGATGCCAAGGTGTGGCTTTGTGGCTTTTCCTCCTGCAGCTTTGCCTCCTGTGGCCTCTGAGTGTCACCTTCCTGTCCTTGGCTCTGTGAGGTGCCAGTGTGAGGCCTGGGGGTGCTGCAGTGGTGCCCACAGCATCATGGGAACAGCCCCCACCTCCATAGAGCAGCCTGCTGCCATTGCTGTGTCCCTCGGCATGCGTGGTGCTGAGTCCTGGGCATTTCTGATGCCTGGAGAGAGCTGTGCAGGGCTGACCCACGACCGCAGACGATGCTCCTGGGGGTCAGCACTGGCCACGTGGCAGGGCAGGCGGGGTTTGTACAGACCAACCACCGGATTTTCCCAGCTAGTGTTGCCCCCTGAATTGTAGGCCCTGCAGCAGAAAAACGTGGAGTGCGCCAGAGTATATGCTGAGAACGCCATCCGCAAAAAGAATGAAGGTGTTAACTGGCTCCGCATGGCGTCCCGTGTGGACGCCGTGGCCTCCAAGGTGCAGACGGCTGTGACCATGAAGGGGGTGAGTAGAGGGTCCTGGTGCCACTCCACCAGCTGGTCCAGGCCAGTTCCCAGAGTGCAGCTGTGGGCACAGGCAAGGCTGGGCCGCAGGGCAGCACCCGTGTGTGTGAGGGAACATCAGTGAGCTTCCATTTTTGCACTGTCACATGAGATGCAGGAGCCGCGTGGTCAGGCCTATCCTGACTTGGGCAGGGCCAGTGAATTCAGACCCTGACTTCTGCAGACAGACAGGGCGGGTGAGCAGGTGCCTGTCCCGAAGTGACCCGCACACTGCACCGCCTTGTGCGACAGCATTTCCAGAGGACTGAGTGATGCCTCACTCAGGGTTGGAGTTTTGTTGGTCGTGGTCAGGAGGCCCTGGCTCCCATCAGAGTTCAGAAGACAGGTCCTTTAATGAGTTCTCTCCGTCAACCCACTTCTGTCCCAGGTGACCAAGAACATGGCACAGGTGACCAAAGCCCTGGATAAGGCCCTGAGCACCATGGACCTGCAGAAGGTCTCTGCCGTGATGGACAGGTTCGAGCAGCAGGTGCAGAACTTGGATGTGCACACGTCGGTACGTGGCCTCGGTGGTCAGGAAAGGTGGCTCCTGGGCGACAGGCATTCTTCCTGGCAACTCACGAGCTTCTTGTGTGCTGAGTTCCAGCCAGGACCTCGGGCAGGGGTGTGGCCAGGACAGCAGGGGGCCACCTCCAGGACCCTGTGTGCTGGCAGGACCTTCCATGGTCCTCTGGGGAGGTCCAGGTGGTGAGCAAGCACACAGAGGCGTAGAAAGGGGCCACACAGAGCGGGTGGACGTGGGTGCGAGGGAAGAGCTGGCTGTGGTGGTAGGGAAGGGCACCAGAGAAAGTGCCTTCAGAGAGGATGGGGTGAGAATGCTGGTGGGGGGCTGCCCTGCAGCCGTGCAGGGGGCTCCAGGGGTGGGGCTCCAGCTGTGCCTAGCGCGTGCCTCCCCCTGCCCAGGTGATGGAGGACTCCATGAGCTCGGCCACCACGCTGACCACGCCTCAGGAGCAGGTCGACAGCCTCATTGTGCAAATTGCCGAGGAGAACGGGCTGGAGGTCCTGGACCAGCTCAGCCAGCTGCCCGAGGGCGCCTCTGCCGTGGGGGAGAGCTCCACGCGCAGCCAGGAGGACCAGCTGTCTCGGAGGTGGGACCCGTGCCCCTGCAACGTCCTCACCCGCAGCGCCTGAGCCCTGGGGCTGCAGGCCACGCAGCCGCACCCTCCATGTGTACTTGGTGCCTCTTGCACCCTGGCCCAGGGTCAGGCCTGCATGGAAGGTTCCTGAGCCCGTATCAGCCGTAGGGCCCCCACACTGCTCCCTAGCAGAGCTGGGAGCACAGCGGGCCCCCGTTTCCCAGGGCAGCCTGGATGAGCTGAGGCTGGAGGAATGTGACCACAGGGTGGGCTCGGGTGGGCTCGGGGCTGTGGCTCCCCAACAGGCAGCTTACACAGCGACATGAAGCGTTTGAGGATGGTCCTGCCCCTGCCTGTCTCATCCGAGTCTTTGGATTTCCAGGTTGGCTGCCTTGAGGAATTAGCCAGGCCCTCCTGGTGCACCACCCCGCTGCTCCCCACTGCGTCTTGCCTTTCTGCTGAGTGACAGCCCCGCCCCTCAGCTGCTGTCACCTGCCAGGCCTCCATGGCCTTGGAAGCCTCCTGTTCTCTGCGGTCGGGCGGTGCGTCTTCGCCAGAGCTGTTTGCACGACTGTTTGCACAGCCGTGTGGGGGTGACTCTGTGACTCTGGGCCAGCCACAGGGACACTGGTAGGGCTCCCCTCTGCCTCCGGGAACTTCAGCCTAGCACCGTGGGGCTTTCTGAGTGCATGGGACAGCAGACCTGCTGCCTGCTGCCAGGTAGCTCCCAGAGGCCTCTCCTCCCCCTGAGGCGGTCAGAGTCCCTGTCTTGTGCACAGACATGGCCCTGAGGGGGTGCCAGTGGCCTGTGTGTGAGCTGGGGGCACCAGGGCCACAGCCCCATTCTGGAGGTCTGGCAGACGGTGGCCGCCCCTCATCCATCATTCCAGGGATGGGGTCTGGACCACAACTGCAGCTGGGCCTCACTGGTCTCCTGCCCTTGGCTCTCCTGGTCCTCCAAGGTGTCCAGGCCACAGGGGCAGGACCGCCATCCACCTCCAGGTCCTTGCGCTGAGGCTGCCTCTGGAGGTGCCTGGAGCCCCGGCCTCTCTGTCCAAACAGCAGCAGTGCCACGCCTTTCCCTGGGGCTCTTCACACCTCGGGGTGATGCCACCTGTGGTCACCCGCTCGGATCACTACAGATAACGTGGGTGCCGCCCCTCCTGCCCTCTGAAGGTAGAATCCAGAGTGGCTGGTGAAGGGGGCTTCGGCTTGGCCAGCAGTGGCAGCTCTGAGAACGACGTGCTGCCGTGTCCTGCGGGAGAAGCCTGGGCTGCTCGCTGGCACTTGCTGGGATGACTTGAGAGGGCTTCGGGTAGAGGCTGCTGTTTCTTCTGTTTTCTAAAGTTTACTTCGTGTCTTTGAAGCTCACGGGACTTTTAATTTTTCTTTTTTGCCAAGTAGAAAGCAGACTGCGGATGGGGTGTTGGGTCCGAGCCCCCTCGCTGTGACCAGTGCTTTCTGCGCTGCTACAGGCGGAGGCTGACTTTCGCTGTGCTGTAGTCAGACCCTTACCTGGCCACTGTGCCCAGTCCTCCCGGATCTGGACTTGGGGGCCCCCTGGGGTTTGCCGTAGGGCGCTCATGTTGAGGGCAAGGGCAGCATGCGTGGGGCCTGGAGTTGGGGGTCCAGGCAATGTCAGGCCATGAGCTCCCCCAAGTTAACCCACTGCTGAGTGTGAAGGGGGTGCTGATGTCTCCTGTTTGCAGGGAGCTTCCTCGGCCCCCAGGGTACAGAGTGCAGTGCAGAGGAGCCAGGGCCCAGGCCAGGTCCGGCAGGGAGAAGGGCACGACTTCCCATTTGTTCAACACTGTTGGAAGTAAACGGATGGACCCCTGAAAACTCGTTCTCAAGCTGTGCTTTGGTGCTTCAGGTGGGGCTGGGAAGTGGTGAGTGCTGCCCACCCCAGGGCTCGGGGGGTAGATGCTGAGAGAGAACGCACACTCCCAGGCCCGCCTGGCCGAGAATCAGACTTTGCAGCTGCGTTTGTGTTTCTTGGTTTATTTGAGAGACAGAAGCTCCATGTGCTGGTTCACTCCCCTGATGTCCCCAGTGGCCAGGCCTGGCCAGAGCCAGGAGCTGAATTCAGTCCCGGTCTCCATGTGGGTGTCAGGGACCCAACTACTTGACCCGTCACCTGCCGCCTCAGGCACACAATCCAAGAAAGTGAATCGGGAGCTGCAGCCAGGAGTAAGCCCAGGCACTGCAGGACCCGCCTGGGCCAGATGCCTGCCCCCAGAGTTAAGTTTTACTTTGAAATAATTTAAACTTGGTACGCGGCTTCTGCTCACCTCCCCATCTGTCCCTAACTTGAACTTCCTAGTTACCCACAGCACATGCCCGTACTGACTGTAACAGCCAGGTTCACCATGAAGCTGCTCGCTCGGGACAGACCAGGACGCTGTGTGGTGACAGGGCCCCGAGCCCTGCTCCCAGCATCTTCCCAGGATTTATGCTGCGTTTCCGCAAGCCTCCTGATACCCCCCAGCTTGTGGCCATCCTCCGTTTTCTTGGAACACGCTGGCCAGTTGATTGGCAAGACGCCCCTACCTTGGGCCTGCAGCACTGCCCCAGGCATGCAGGGTCACTGCTTGGCGCTGGTCACTGACCTCACCTCATGGGCCAGGAGGCCTCTGCAGCACCTTCTCTGTAAAGCCACCGTCGTCCCCTTCATTAGCGTCTTGCGGAAGGTGCACGTGGCCACACTGCCGAGTGCTCACGCGTCTCCCATATTGAATGCACAGGCTGCAGCAGTGCTGTGCACCCTTCACCCCGCGGGATGCTGGGCTCCTCCTGCTCTCCCGGCCCCGGCCCTGGTTCCTTCTAGTGGGGAAAGGATTTCAGAAGCCAGGATCTGGTGTGAAGCGTGCTTCCTGGCACTCTGTGTCACTGCTGGCAGACCCTTGGCACGTGGCCTGGGCGTCTGCGACCTCCACGCACACCCCATGCACTCCCCTCTGTGTGTGTGGTCCTGCAGGTCCACTAACTCCTTCCCCCTCAGACTGGCCTCTGCCCGTTTACTTTGTGCACAAAGTGGTTTCAGAAGTGCAGCCTCTTCATCCGTACCCTGCTCGGGGAGACCGTCTCCTGAGGCCTGGTGCCTGCTGCCCCTAGTCCTAGCTCACATGCGAATGGAAGCAGCCCCAGTGTGGACAGATGCTGCCCTGTGCTGGGTCTGCTGCCTCTGACCAGAGGTGGGAGCGGGTGGTCTGGCGAGAACGCGAGAGGGGCAGAAGAGGCTCCTCCTGGGATGGCAGGGGTGCTGAGCGATGTGTGATTTTAACGCGGTTAAGATTAGTTCAGGACTCACCGAGAGCACCAGGTCAGTTAGCAAAGGCGCCGTGATTCCCCTGCAGCCCACCAGGGGGACCTCTGCTGGCTCGCCCCAGCCCCAGCCCGAAAAACATGCAGAAACCCTGGTTGGTTTTCCTGAGTAGTTAATCTGTGGGGCCGTGGCTCAGAGGAGAGCTTGTCTGTGCCAACGCCTAAGAGCCCTAGGGCTGCAGGGTTGCACCTCCCACTGTGGCGGCATGGTTGTGGGGGATTCCGAAGCCCAGTCACAGGACTGCTCAGCCCCTCCCCCTGGCCTTCTTCCAAAGAAGGGCCTCACTTCCTCAGAGGTAAGGAGGAAAGGGGCACCGTGCAGGGCCCAGCCCCTGCCCCACAGTGGTCTCTGCTGGCTGAGGACTCCCTGCCCATGTGGCCTGAAAGGCAGCTGTGATGTGTCGAGGCCCTGCCACCCCCCAGGCTCAAGACCCCTGATACCCTGTGGCATGGTGCTGACCACTCTCCCCATGGACGAGGTGGCCTTGGTGCTGGACCTGCTCTTTGGTGTGAGATGACCTGCAGGGGGCGCTGGGGCCCCCATTGCAGAAGGGCTCCACCAAGGAGATGGACCTTCCAGGCAGTACGGGGTGGGGTGCTCATATGAATGGACGCATTAGTCATGTGACTGCATATGTGTGATTGCACATATGTGCACATATGTGGTCGCATGTAGGTATGTGAGTGCACATGAGTACATGTCTGGTACGTGTGTGTGCAGTGAGTGTACATGTCTGGCACGTGTGTAGGCAGTGAGTGTACATGTCTGGTGCGTGTGTAGGCAGTGAGTGTACATGTCTGGTGCATGTGGGCATGTGAGTGTACACGTGTGGGTGCATGTGTGTGCAGTGAGTGTACATGTCGTGCATGTGTAGGCAGTGAGTGTACATGTCTGGTGCATGTGTAGGCGGTGAGTGTACATGTCTGGTGCATGTGTGTGTGGTGAGTGTACATGTCTGGCGCGTGTGTAGGCAGTGAGTATACATGTCTGGTGCATGTGTATGCAGTGAGTGTACATGTCTTATGCATGTGTGTGCAGTGAGTGTACATGTCTGGCACATGTGTATGCAGTGAGTGTACATGCCTGGTGCGTGTGTAGGCAGTGAGTGTACATGTCTGGCACGTGTGTATGCAGTGAGTACATGTCTGGTACATGTGTATGCAGTGAGTGTACATGCCTGGTGCGTGTGTAGGCAGTGAGTGTACATGTCTGGCACGTGTGTATGCAGTGAGTACATGTCTGGTACATGTGTATGCAGTGAGTGTACATGCCTGGTGCGTGTGTATGCAGTGAGTGTACATGTCTGGTGCATGTGGGCATGTGAGTGTACACGTGTGGGTGCATGTGTGTGAATGCACTGTGCAAGTGTGCCTGTGTGAGTATGTGAGCATGCAGACGAGCACCTGGGAGAAGGTGGCCCCGGGCCGTGTGTCCCCAAGACCCTCAGGCACTGTCTGAGCAAAGCACTTCCAGGTGTCTGGGTTTCCTGGCCCTCATCTGCCAGAACTCGGGGACTCATGCGCTGACACGCCGCCAGGACATTTTCACAAAAGCCCCCTCGGGTGCTCAGGGTCCCCCTTGAGGGCCAGGCACTGACCACACCCTCCGAACTGGCAGGGCTCTTGCTTTTATTGAGGGGTTGCGGTTTGCTCTTGTCCTCAGCAGGCCTGTCGGTGTCGGTGAGCCGAGGGCCTCGTGTGAGTGCAGCAGGTGGGTAAGTACACGTGGCCCCCAGCCCCCGGGGATTACAGGAGACCCAGGCTGAGCAGCAGGAGACTGAGGGAGGCCAGCAGAGCCCCTGGCCGGCGGTGGAGGCTGGGGGCTTCCGAGTAGCCGTACTGCGTCCTGCAGGAGCCACCCAGCTGCTCCAGTGAGATGGGCTCCTCCTCGGGGACTTGCATCTGATTGCTCGCCTGAGGACAGACACAGGTGGGGCAGCCTGTGGGCTACAGACAGGTGGGGCAGCCAGAGCGCCCACCCTGCTTACCTGCTCCACTTCCCGGAAGACCCTCAACAGGTTGTCAGCCAGCGCACCCCTGACCTCCGTCTCCGTCCAGCCCCTCCTGAGCAGCTCAGCGACCAGGTCTGGGTACTTGGACACGTCCTCCAGCCCCACAGGGAGCCTGTGCCGGGGCGAGAGAGGGAGGGCTCTTCACACCCGGGGCTGTTCCAGGCCCTCAGGACACATTCCCTGCTCCAAGCCCCGTCAGCCATGCGGGTGGTCACGGCCTCCCTGCTGTCCACGGGACACGGCTCTTCCCCTACCTTGTAACACCGTCAAAGTCCCCACCGAAGCCTACGGCCGCAGCTCCTGCCACATTCTTGATGTAGTCCAGGTGGTCTGCAGGGGAAAGCAGGTGTGGGTCCCATGCAAGACCGCGGGTTCCAGCTGCCCGCTGCGGCTGACCACGCCCCACCTACCTGCCACTTGGGACAGGGTGGCCTCTCTTGCACAGGAAACGTAGTCGTTATAGAAATTCACCATCACCAGGCTGCCCGTTTCCCTCTAATGCGGGAGAGGTACCGCTGAGGCACAGTGGCCAGGACGCACAGCCCTCTCCCAATGCCGGCTCCACACCACAGCTGAGGCATGGCGGCCAGGACCCACAGCCGGCCCCCACGCCTGCCCCATCCCACAGCTGAGAGAGGCGGCCCAGTATGCACAGCCGGCCCCCACGCCCGCTCCGCACCACCAGCTGCAGCACGTCGTCTGGCACGTTGCGCTTGTGTGCACACACGGTGAAGGCAGAAGAGTGGCTGAAGATAACTGGGGCCGTGGACAACTGCAGAGCAGCCTTCATGGTGGCCACAGACACGTGGGCCAAGTCGATCATGACGCCCAGGCGGTTCATCTCCCTCACCACACGCTGCGAGAGAGGGGGCTCAGGGCACCAGCCTCAGCCACTGCTGAGGCTCAGGCGGGGCAGGCACTAACCCTGCAGGCTTGTAGGCAGCTTAGGGTTCAGCACTGGGAGCACCAGTGGGTCCTGGGGATGCGACTCCTGCTGGCCAGGTCCTGGCTGCTCACCCCCCACCTCTGTTTTCCCTCTATGGGTACTGGGGTCTTCCCCACCCCAGCTCACCTGCCCGAAGACTGACAGCCCTCCGCTCTGGGCCTCGTCGTCCCCTCTGTCCACCAGCCAGTTATCAGCCCTGGAAGGCCGACAGCAGGTGCCCAAGAGGGCGGAGGAGATAGGGTCGGGGCCCTTCTTCCCAGCCACCCCCTGGGGTCCTCGCTGTGGGGAGCTCACCAGGGCGTGTTGCAGTTGTGGGTGAGGGTGAGATAGCGCATGCCCAGGCGGTAGAGGGCCCGCAGGACGCCCAGGCTGCTGTCAATGGAGTGACCGCCCTCCACACCAATCAGACTGGCCACCTTCCCCTCCCGGAAGGCCTGCTGGATGCCTGTGGGGAGGGGTCCAGGGGTGAGGGGCAGTGGGCACAGGCACCCAGGAGGAGTTGACGCCAGCACCCTGCTCAGCACACCTGCACTGTCGGTGACGCACAGGAAGGTCTCCGGGTACAGCTGACACATGCGGTGGACCACGTCCATCTGCTCCAGCGTCCTCCTCACCGTGTCTTTGTTCTGGGTGTCGCAGGGCGTGTATGCGGACCAGAACTGGGGACATGGCACAGGAGCTGAGGACACCAGGCCCAGGCAACCCCCCCCCACACACACACACACAAGGGCTCCCACCCAGCTTGGGGGCCCTTCCTGTGGCATGAGCAGCTGTCCCCACCCAGGGCCTCGGGTGGTACATGCCCCAGGGAGGGTCACTCTCAGCCAGGCCCAGGGAAGATGGGGGAACCCCCATACCTGGCCCCCCACAAAGCCAGCCCTCAGCTTGGGGATGTTGGTGTGGGTGTCAGCCAGAATGGTCAGGTTGGCCCTCGCGTCCTGCAGCCGATTGTTGAACAACTTCAGCAGCTGCCAGGGCAGGTCGTTGTGCCTGGGAAGGGCAAGGAAGGGAATGGCTGGGATCCGGCCTCCCCCACCACTTCTTGCCCCTCAAGGGCTCCGGAAGGAACCAAGGCCACACCTGTGCGCAGGTGCCCCACCCCAGGCCAGGCAGCCCCGAGCTGAGAGTGGCTCCCTGAGCCGGGGAATTTTCCCCTCCAAGGTCTTCCCTGGGTGGGAGTGGGGGTGGGAGAGGGAGGAGCTGTGTAGAACAAGATCCTCTTTCCTGCTCACTCGCACAATTTTCAGCTTAAAGATTAAATCGGCCCCTTGTAGGGAGGGGGCTGGGCTGTCAGACACAGGATTTGCCCCTCTGCTGCCTGTGTCCCTGGGGAGAGTCTGCACCCAACTTCTAAAGCCTGGGGTTCTGAGGTTCTCCCAGAAGCCAGTGGGAAGGGGCACTCTGATGGGAGAGGAGTTAGCCTCAGCCGGAGCCGAGTGGGCCGGGACCCTTCCCCGTCCCAGGGCCCCAGAGTGGACCCCTGAGTCAGCCACACACACAGGGAGCTCCTGACTGGGCCTCCACGACCTTGGCAACCAGCAGGCTGTGAGCACAGCCTGTAGGGGGCTTTGTCCTGCACCCCCGCTTGGAGGGTGCCTGGGCCCAACTTCCTCTCCCCCTGGGCTGGGCCCCCCTACAGGTAGGCAGCCTGGGGGCACTCCTGGTGAATGAGAGTGTGCGGGAAGGGGCTGTGCTAGTTCGCATCTCCACTTGGCATCCTGGTGTCTCGCTAAGGGGACAGGTTGTGAGGGTGAATGAATAACTGGGCAGTCACGGGCAGCACACGGATGCCCTGAGCTTGCTCCTGGGGCTTCACCCTTGGGCGAACCTCAGCAGCTCAGGGAAGCCATGCCTCCAGGAGGGACCAATCCTACCCTGTCAGCTTTTCCCTCTGGGGGAAACCTGGGCTGCTGACACATCCTGTTTCCACCCCATGGCACCAGGGGCGCACACAGCACTACCAGAGTGGGTGCTGGGGGCAGGGGCCCAGGGAGGGACACACATGGCTGGCCAGGGAGCCCTTCCCATGTGGAGTGGGTGGGACCTTGAGTGCGGCCCCCAGCACTTGGGGAGCCACCCTGGGAGGCAGAAGCAGCACAGGGGCCAACGTCCCCCTCTCCCCATCTCGCCCATCCTCTGCAGTGTCCCGGGGGCAAGGACTCCTCTGCCTTAAGGTCAGGTCAAGCCATGTTCCAATCAGATCTGCCATCCTTATCTGTGTGGCCTGGGCAGGGTCTTCTGGAACAATAGCGGACACCTGGGCTGTTCCTCAGAGATAAATTCCCCCACTATCAGCCAAGACACTTCCCCGCAGCTGGGTGTGGCCATGGAACTAAGTTCTGTCCCGGGACAGCTTCCACAAACTCCCTACAGCTGTTGCTCACCCTTTGTCCTTCCTCCTTCCTGCTGTCTGGCATGTAGATGTGATGGCTGGAGCTGGTGCAGCCATGTCAGGCCAAACTGTGGCCATGCCGAGTCCTGGCGTACGGAACACCATAGCACAATGCCTCTGGGTTTCTGGTGGCTGGCCTCCTCTGCAGGCCTCTACCTGCCAGGCTACCTGAGTGATCCCAGATCTTCCTCCAAATCCCTGCTGCCCAAGTGCCCCCGCCTATCGGGCTCTGCGGGCCCTTCTGCAAAGTCCCAGTGCTGGACAAGAGCATGGACACATCTCTGCCCAGCTGCCTGAGCCCCCAGAAAGCAGCAACAGCCCCCACCCCGGCTCCTACAGTTGGTGTCTTCTGGGGGAGGCCAGACCCCCCTACCTGAAACGCCCACCCCTGGGGACTCGGGCAGGGGAGCCCAGGGGAGGGGGTGTGCAGCTGGT
Source organism: Sylvilagus floridanus (assembly GCA_949820135.1). Taxonomy (NCBI): domain Eukaryota; kingdom Metazoa; phylum Chordata; class Mammalia; order Lagomorpha; family Leporidae; genus Sylvilagus; species Sylvilagus floridanus. The sequence continues at coordinate 83,682,666 of OX463232.1, read as the reverse complement.
GCCGCCCCACCAAGTGTGTCGTAATGTGGCACAAGACGCCCGGGAAGCCAACAGGGGCAAGGAGCAGAGCACGGGATCAGGGTGCCCTGGGGACCGACACTGGCTTCCTGCCTCTCCTCCCCACAGCCCAGAAGCATCTGCAGAGAATCACCAAGCGCCAGCTGAGTGCCTGCCGTGTGCCAGCAGTGGCCTCCTAGCCCCACAGAGTGGGAGCGCCCAGGATGACACCTGCAGAAAGCAGGCTGGGGGAGCGGTGCAGGTGAAGCAGGCCCACTTCAAGGTGAGCCCGAGAGGGCACCATGGGGAGCGGAGCAGCAATGAGAAGCCAGGGGCCACAGTGGGGCATGGAGTGGAGGAGGTGCCAGGACTTCCCCCACTGGCAGTGGCTGAGATGGCCCTGTGAGCCATGTGGGGCTGGCCAGGCAGGGTGGGAGGAGGCACTGAGAAGGGTCCGTGGGAAGCAGACCCCAGGGAGGGGCTTTTGGAGCCCTGCATGCTCCAGGCTCCCTGGTGAGAGCATGGCGGGGTAAGGAGGACTGCCCCTGTGGTGGTAGAGGCTGCGGGGTGGGCAGGACCTGTGTCAGGAAGACGCTGAGGCCCAGGGAGGTAATGAGGCGCCCTCAGGCAGACTCATGGCGGTGGGACGGTGGGACGGAGGGACCAGGCCTCGGCGCCCCCAGCCCCCCCCCCCCCCCACTAGAGCCTTTGGGGCCCTGAGAGACCCCAGCGGGCCCAGCCCCATGTGCTCAAGGCACTCACCCGTCGATGACTGGCGTGACCCGCAGTATTTGCACTGCCTGGTCCAGGAACGAGTCCGCTGTGCAGACGGCCACCAGGGGCCAGAGCCACCAGCTGGTCCACATGGCCGGCTCCCTGCGACCTCTTCCTCGCTGCCCTGGAGTCTGTGGAGAAGCCCGCACCTGCCGGCAGGGAGCACAGAGGCCTTTGGTCAAGGAGACTGCTGCCGAGAACCCTGCTGTTTACAGCTCCTGTGTTCAATGAGTAACCAGCGCATTCCCCGTGAGGGGTGGAATGGAAGGTCCAAGCTGAGGGCTGGGTGTTGCTGTCTGGGCTGGGCAGAGGCATAGTAAGAGGCTGGGCCCAGAGTGATATGGGCGAGGCCAGGGAGCTGAGGAGGTCAATACCCAAGTATGTGCACCTCCCCAATCCCATCCCTGCCGCACCCCCCCCCTCACCTGCATGAGGCCTGCTTCCCATCACACTCTGCAACCAGGGCCCCTCCCGGGAGGGGGCGGCTCTCCCTGATGCTTCTCATCCCGCGCCAGCCCTCTCTCTGCCTCTCAGTGACTCCTTCTCTGTGCGTACCTCTGCCTGCATCGCCCAGAAGGCAGGAACCTAGACTACATCCAACTATTGGTCTCTCTTGGCCCCGCAACGTAACCTGGGGCCCACCATCCCCACAAGAGCACAGCAGGCTTCCAGGGGCTAGCATAGGATAAGCAGCCAGCCAACGTCAGCTCAGGCTACTCCCGGACAGCACCGGCCTTCACGGGAATCCACCTGCAGGGTCTAGCTCCCCGATACCCAGTCTCAGCCAGGCCAGTGCCACAGGGTCAGGGCGCCCCCGGCTGGCAGCCCTGTGTGTTCTGGGACAGGGCACGGGCTCCTGAGCTGTTTCCCTCCTGCTGACAGCACCCCTGGGGCCACTGTCACTGGCTCTGTCTCCTCTGCTTTCTCCTCCCTCTGTGCACCCCTCACGTGCCGTGGGAAGAGGAGCCAGGGCGCCAGGGGCTCGTAGTGTTTCTATCTTCCCACAGCCACCCCATCTCTCAGCCAGGAGCCCCCACCAGGGTACCCTTGCTGCCCCGAGTTACACTGCCAGCAAGGTCTGAGCTCCCACCACCTTTGATGCACGAGGGGGCCAGAGTCCGGGCCCCTTGCTTCGACCCATGCACCTGGGTGCTTGTGACACACAGGGGCCTTAGCCACCGCATGCCAGCGTGCCTGTCCAGGAACCGGCGGTATGCTGGAGTGGGTTAAGCCCCTTGCGATGCCTGCATTCCATACTGGACCGCTGCTGGCTCAAGTCCCAGCAGCTCTGCTTTTCATCCAGCTATGTGCCGATGTTCCCAGGGAGGTAGCAGGTGATGGCCCAAGTACTTGGGTCCCTGCCACCCACATGGGAGATCCAGATGGAGTCCTGCCTCCTGGCTTCAGCCTGGCTCACACCTGGCCGATGTGACCTTTTGGGGAGTGAACCAGCTGATGGATGATCTCTCTCTCTGCTCTTCAAATATATTTTTTCCTTTGTGCAGTGCCTGCCTGGACTTGGCTGTCACGAAGCAGCCGGGTGCATCCGAGTCCACCCAGGGCAGAGCCTGGAGTCCATGCAGCACACACATGGTTAAAGGGTTGCTGGGCTGGCTGAGCACAGTCTTCTCCCAGTGCTGAGTCACTCGAGACAGGAGTGGCTCGGACCCCAGCCCCCCTCCCTGGAGCCTGCCACCAGCTTGGTCTGGCACTCTGAGGCGGTCGGCGGGGGAGGTCCTGTACCCTTTTCACCACTGGGGCTTACGTCTGCTGCAGCATTCCTCGTCCGACGCAGCTTCCCCTGAGGCCGGGCTGCCTGCTGCACCCAGCCGCATTTCAGCTCCGAATTCACCCGAGACTTCACTGAACAGGCACACAATCCAGGGCCTGGGCCTGGACAGCACTGACCAGCTCCTGAGCCCACAGGCCCATTCTCACCTCTGGTGAGGGTTTGGTTCCTCATGGTGACTGCATGGGGGTCCCAGGTCAAGTCTCAGGCCTTCTACCTCTGCACCCTCTCAGAGGCTGGGGGAGGGCACAGAAACCAGGGAGCTTGCCTCGGGTGTGAAATTCAGAGGAAGGGTCACTTCCTCATCACATCAGTGGCACGTTAATGGAATGCTTCAGAAATCCAAACTCATGCAGAAGAATCCCTCCCACGATGAACAGAACATCCAACTTTTAAACACAGACAGGGCCAGCGCGGGCGCCTGCAGCACAGCAGGCTAAGCCCCCGAGGGTGGCCCACATCCATATTGGCTCCACTTCTGATCCAGCTCCCTGGCCCAAGTAACTAGGCCGCTGCCACCCACAAGGGGGACCTAGGTGGAGATCCTGGCTGCTGGCCACTGGCTTTGGCCTGGCCCAGCCCTGGCTGTTGCATGCATTTGGGGAGTAGACCAACACAAGGAAGATCCCTCTAATTCGGGCTTTTAAACGAATAAATAAAAGACAATGCAACAGGCTGACTCCACAAAGGAAAAATGGTGACTGAAAAAACAGGACAGGCTTGGGGTCAGCATTCCGAGTCTTCCCTGTGCCCATGTGACTGGGGCGGGCAAGGTGGTGCTTCCTCAGGGAGACAACACCAAGCTGAAAATGCAGCCCCCACTCAAGCCGAGGATTTCAGGACGGGGCACAGGAGTGCTGTCAGGCGGCTGGGATGCAGGACCTGCCTGGATTCCCTTTTGCACCATTTCTGAGGTTAAACCCACAGGGCAGAAGTGTAGCCTGGGTGGGAGGCCCCTCTGCCCTGTGTGCTGCGTGGGCAAGAGCTGCCAGGTTTCTCAGACACAGTGTCCTCGGCACGGTGGCAGCTGCTGCACAGCGTCCATCGGGAGCACAGGGAGCAGGTGGCTGCGCCACAGTCCTGCCCAGGCCCTCTCCCCTGGGTGCATCCTGGTGTCTGATGTTGCTCTCCACCCCCAGCCGCCCCTCCTCCGCTCCTGACTGCACTGGGCCTCAGGCCTGTGGCTCCCAGCTCAGCAGCTACGGTCTCACTTCATTCTGTGCTTCAAAGCTGCCTGCTTTTACATTTCGTCAGAGCAGGCCTTCCGTCATTCTGTGGCAGTGGGCCTGTGTCTGAGGGGTCTGTGCACCCCCACACCATGGGCGGCCAGCTGGACATTCAGCCCCGAGCCACGGCCTGTGGTCCCCACGGCCTGCCTCACTCCAGGTGTGATGGAGACGACGTGGGGGCCTGGGAGCTGGTGCTCGGTGGTGACGCTCTCCCTGCAGCTCCTGAGCCGCACTTTTGCCCTCGGAGCTCTGCAGCTGCCAGTGAAGTGCCTGAGTTTGAGCCTTTACTGAGTTTTTCCTTGAACCAAACCAGTGTCCACACTGGTTAGTGGGAGCTCTCGTTGCTGTAACCACACCCTGAGCAGCAGCTAACTCCAAGAACAGGGGCTGGCGCACCATGAGAAGGCAACACGGCAGAGGCCACACCTGAGCCCTGGGCTGAGGGCCTCCAAACACAAAGCCTGAGTGAGGCTCAGGAGCTTCAAGGACAGCTCAACCTCTGGAGGGACCAGGGTCCCACAGAACGGCCTCCACTCAGCCCAGGACATGCACTTGCCTGCCTCCTACAGGGTCCACGGCCTCAGCACCCCCGCATGAGGGCCCAAGCCCCAGCTCAGACCCCAGGGAGACAAACCATTCCCAACCCCTGCACTGTGACAGAGACAGAGATCCTCCATCTGCTGGTTCACTCCCCAAATGCCTGCAACAGCTGGGGCTGGGCCAGGCTGAAGCCAGGAGCCAGGAGCTCCATCCAGGTCTCCACGTGGGTGGCAGGGGCCCAAGCACTCGGGTCATCTTCTGCTGCCTCCCAAGGTGAACATGAGCGGGGAGCTGGATGGGAAACAGGAAGAACTGATCCCAGGAACCGTGACAGGGGACGCAAGTGTCCCAGGTGACGGTGTGACCACGGCACCTGCCCCACCCCGTGCCTTCGTCCGCTGCACTGGGGCTGTGCCCATTTTGGTCCCCTGGCATTTCTAACTGCAGAGTGCGTTCCTGAGCACCGTCTGGATCTGCTTAGCGCTCTGCTGCCTTCGCATGATGGAATGAATTCCAGACTCCCTTTCCCACTGTTTATCTGGACTCCCGCCTTCCTGAGCCAGCTGGCCATTCTAGTCATCACATCTTTGCTATTTAAGGGTGCAGCCACGGCAAGGCCACACTGCTCACACGCAAGCAGGCCCTGCACACGCCAGCAGGAGGCGACCCGGCCGTTGGACGGCCACGTCAGACCTCAGTATGTCCTGGGGGGAGGCCCTCCCTCACCCGGCTGTGGGCAGCTTAGACCCCTGCTCTGTGTGAGGGGCTCTCCAGCCTTCTTCCTCACTGCACCCCATCTGCATGCCCCTTCTGGCTCCTGCTGCAGCCCCTCTGCAGATACCCCCGGGAGCGTCTCTACCCTGCGTCACGACAGCTGCGTCCACCTGGCTTCTCCACCCAGGAGCCTGCTGAGACCGCTGCCTGCTGACAGCCTGTCCCCGTCCCTGAGGCTGAGGGGTCTTCCTTGGCATCTTCCCCCTCACCCCGAGGGCACAGGGAGGAGGATGCAGGGTCTGCATCTGGGCCTGGCTGTCACAGTGCACACGGGAGCCACGGAGTCCTCACTTCCTGGTGCCCCACTGGCGCTGGTGTCCAGCCTTTCACATCATCCTGTCCTGGAGCGACCTGCTCACCCCTCCTGTGATGGTGAGGAGGCCTGGGAAGGGTGGGGGTCCCAGGGCTTGGTCAGCCTAGCTCAGGTGGCTCCTTATATAGACTCGTTGCTGTGAGACAGCGCAGTGCGAGGCTGAGAGCTCGGCCTTGGCACCAGACAGCCCCGGGCTCCCTTCCCAGTAGGGCAGCGATGACTGCTCCAGAGCCACCACCCTCAACGCACTCGTCAGGGCCACTATGCTGCCAGGATGCCCTGGCCACACAGAGAGGCCCAGCTCAGCCCCGCTTGGCCAGCCCCGCCTTGGCCTTTCAGGGGTCACGGGGAACCCTTTAGTCTGTGAAGCGGAGCTGCCGTGAGGCCGTGGTTCCTGCGTGTCACCCTCCCCGTTCTCCCGCTCGGTCACCTCCCTGTGGTAAAGCTCCTGGCACATCCGTCTCACTCGGCTGTGTGACAGGGCAGCAGCCTCAGCCCAAGGGACAGAAACCAGACAGGACGACCCAGGCAGGTCTGAGCCCCGCTTCTGGCCCTGACCTTGGCTGTGGCCCCCTGGCAAGGCAGCAAGGGGCACCCAGGCCTCCGCTCAAGCTCTGTTCTCAGGGCAGGCTTAGCAGCTGCCTCGAGTTGTGTCACTGTGTATCCAAATACTGAGAACAGTATTGTTGGAAACAAGCCTCACTTCCCAGAACCAGACAGGGTGAGGGCAAACAGCACACCCTACGCTGCCTGGCTCCAGGGCTCCAGGGCATCATGGACACCCCGGAGGGGATTACCAGCTGGACCTCATGTGGTTCATTGCACAGAGCACCTGGGATGTGGGGCCTGAAGAAGCCCCAAGTGGGCCAGGGAGACCAGCCAGGTCTGGAGACTCAGGATATCACCCAATCTTGGGGGTATGGAGACACCCACAGCAGCACAGAGGTCCTGAGACCCATGACTCATGCGTGTCATGAACACACATACCTAGTGCACACGCCCGTCAGAGCCACTGAGCTCCTGTGTGCACATCCACACACACAGTAAAAGCACGGAGACACAGCCTGCGCACCTGTGCACGGCTGCATACACACGACACGTGGACTCAGCCTCACCATTCACTCCATACTTAGAAATCACTTTCAGGGTGCTGTGGCACAGTGGGTCAAGCCACTTTCATCACCAGCATTCCCTCTCAGAATGCTGCTTCGCGTCCTGGCTCTCTGCTTCCACGTCAGCTCCTAATGCACCTGAGAAAGCAGCAGCCGATAGCCCACGTACCAGGGAGACCTGGATGCAGTGCCTGCCCTAGCTACTGTGGCCATCCGGGGAGTCAGCCAGCAGAGGGGAGCCCTCTCTCTCTTTCTCTGTTTCTGCCTCTGTGTCTCTCTCTCCTTGTCTCTATTACTCTGCCTTTCAAATGAGTAAATGTTCATTAAAAAAAAAAGTCACCACTTCTGTACAGGCACACATTCACAACCCAGGCTTGTCCTTGTCACACGCCCACACCTGTGGGTCCTCACAGACAACATGATGCAGATACACCCAGGCCAACACGGTCAGGGGTCTGGACCTGCTCATGGCCCTCAGCTCCACCTGGCCCCCCATAGAGCCTGGAGGATCGGTGTGTGGGAGGGGGACTTGCCCCTCCCCCAGTCTTCTCCCTGGCCTTTCTCCCAGCTCCAGGCTAGGCCGCTGTCTGCGCTGGGAACTCTGCGCCACAAAACCCTGGCTCTCCATAGGCCACCTGCCCACCAGCAGCTTCTCTAAGTCCTCATTCACCCCACCCAAGCCCCCACTCTTCCCAGATGGCCACATATACAGCCCCTCCACGGGGGCCCAGAAGCCCCTCCCTCAGCACCCAAGGTGCCCCAGACCTGTTCCTCAGGCTCGTGCCACCCACCCCAGATGCAGACAGTCACCCAGAGGCCACCCTCCCACCTCTCTGCCTGGCACTGATGCCCTTCACCTGGGAGCCCTTGGACCTTCAGACCCCCCACCCATTGTGGCTCCCACGGTGGTCCTGGCTGGGCATACAGTGGGTGCCCGATCACCGTGAGACTCCCGCGCAAGCTCATGGGAGACCCCCAGCCTCTGTGCCTCATCGTGGCCTAGGCCTTGGTCCAGTACCACAGACTCACCAGGGGCAGGAAGGTGCTGCGCCGTTCTCAGTCCCTGCGGCTCTGCCCAGGCCACAGCTGGGGAGCCCTCCTGAGCCCTCCAGCTACAGAAAAGCCATCTCGTTAAAGACAAACTTCCTCAGGGGCTGCACTGCGCGCAGGGGCGGGTGAAGCCTTAATGCCTCACACGTGTCAGCTGCTGCCCGTTTCTCACAACACGCAGGCTGGCTGGCCAGGGCTGCATTGGGTGCTGAGGCTTTGGGGTCCCTAGCAGCCACCTGGGTGTCCTTCTCAGGCTAGCAGTAGTATCAGGGAGTGTCCAGTCAGGAGCTGGGGAGGAGGGGCCCCTCCTGTGAGCCTGGTGCCTCCCCCACTCCCAGGGACACAGGACAGCAGCTCTGGCTGGCGCAGGGGCTGGGGGCCCTCATTTTTCTGTCTGTGGGGGTGGGACTGATCTGCCCCCATTCCCAGCTACAGGGAGGAACAAAACCAGTCAGGGACTGGAATGTCCTCTGGCACAGCACAAGGACTTTCGAAATCTGGGAGGGTCTGCGGTGGGGCTTGGAACACAGAGGCCCAGTGGGGGAGGGGCTTCCCTGGTGGCTCAGGCAGCAGGCAGAGAGGAAAAGCCAGGCCAGGCCTACCCCAACCCCCGGCCCCACCAGTAAGGGGAGACTCATGGTTCTTGCTGAGCAGTTCCCCCAGTAACCTGGGGATGGGGCACCCTGGGCCGTCCAGCCCCCAGTGCACCCTCTGCCCTGCAGCCCTGTGAATCCCTGAATCCCTCCTTCCTGAGCTGCAGCCGCCTCCCCCCCGCCCCTCACAACCATGAGGTGAGACTCCAGGTCTCAGAACTGGGGGCCAGAGGGAGACGTCAGGAAGACCTCTGATCCGGACAAGGCTAGAGGGCTCAGGGCACAGTCCACACTGAGTGGGGGTCCTGAGCCTGCCCTGCAGCCAAGGACATTAGATGTGGGGTGGGGTCCATGGCCTGGAAGACCAGTGTGGGAGAGACAGCTCTGCTTCTCACGTTGTGACTTTGCTTCCTAGAGTGAGGACTCAGGGGCCCATGGGGCCGTCCCTGACAGGGACGGGCCACCAGGCCTGGGTGTATCCAAGGGTGATCCGCCTTCAGTGGGGAGGGGGTGGGTGAGCTGGGGGAGGCTCCCTGGTCGGGGGTGGTGCCCCAGGGGGAGGAGGTGTTTGCCTCCAGGGCAGAAGGCTGACAAGGCTGGGAACTTGAACTGCTGGCCTGTGTCTGAGCCGGGCTGTCCTCTCCTGGCATCCAGTGAGGATTCTCTCCCTGTGTGTTCTGTGGGTGCCGTCTTTCCACGCAGCCCTCCTGCTGACCCCATCAGCAACCCCCCACTCTCCCACCTCAGCTCCTCCACTGAGCACCTCTGCCGGCTGCCCTGGCCCTGACTTGGCAACACAGCAGACAGCCCCTACCCCAGAATGCCCAGGAGCTCCCAGCTCCCACCGCAGAGGAAATCCTTCAGACACCCTCCAAGGCCCAGTGGAGACCTAAGCCCCAGCGCGGCCTCCCCTGCTCCTGGCCTCCCCCACCCTGCACATGCACCTCGCTCCAGCCCCCTTCTCCCCCGATGACTCATCGTCCGCCCAGCCGCAGACTGCTCACTGCCTGCCTGCAGCCTGTGGCCCCTAAGCAGGCCAACGCGTGGCTTCCCAGCTTGGTGTCCAATTCCTAGGACAGATCAGGCCGAGAGCAGGTCACTGCCAGTGAAGGAGTGAGGTGCAGACCACCTCATGGCCACAGCCTGCAGCCCTGGGGTACCAGCTGTCCCGCGGTGCCTGTGGCCACAGGCTCCTGTGACGGGCGGTCAGGTACTGAGCCTGGTGCATGTGAGCGCGTGGAGCACCAGGAGGTGAATTTACAGAGTCCCGTGTTCTGCCAGGGCTGTGACCCGTCCCCAGGGTGGGGTCTTAGGCCTGAGCCCTGACCTTCCATGGTCTCATCAGCAGATTCCTCTCCCAATAAAGGTCCCTGACCTGGCCCCGCCCTCAGTTACCACCCAGAATGGAGACGGCCTAGCCTTCCACACTCCTGGCTAGAATTACAGCCAGTGATATAAAATATTTAAATGCATATGGTAAAATGATTGCTTCAGACACCAAGATATCAATCTTGTATTTTGATTGCTCTAAAATGACTAAACAATTTTCACTTACAAAAAAAAAGTCAGTGACCAGGCTGGCAGGGCACAGAGCGGTCAGGGTAGGGGACAGGGGCACACGTGTGGAAAGGCTTGAATGTGCAGAACCCGGAGCTCGCCTGAGGCTGGGGGACACCAGGGGCCAGGAAGGTCGGTCCCATTCAAGCCCCTTCTGGGTTGGCACACTACTCCCACCACTGCTGCCCCCTTGTGGCCATGTCTAAGCACACGCTGAGGTTCTGCAGGCGTGGCCCTAGGGTCCCTTTCCGAGAGGCAGCCGCGGCCTGTCTGCATTCTCCCCACAGCCCTATTCCTGGTCTCCCAGCTCTGCCACCGAGCCTCGGACTGCACTGCCCACCTGGTCCTCAGGGAGGTGGAGTGGTGATTTCTGGGAAGCCTGTAGGGTTCCAGAGGGTTCCAGAGTTGTGCTTGGGTCACAGCTGTTCTTCCCATGTGTTTGAAACTCCCAGGACCCAGCCCCCCCCAACTCTGCCCCCAGTGGAGGGAGCCCCTTCCAGCCTCGGAGAGGAGTCCCTGCTGTTGTGGGCTCCTGGAGGGTGCAGAGGTCAGACCTGGACAGACAAGACCCTCTCTTGGCCACTCCTCCATGCTGACCCAGGGGTCCCTCGAGCCCCATCAGTACAAGCTTCCAGAGATTTCTCGGAGGGCATCTACTCGCCAGAAGGCCGAGGCCCCTTCCACGTATATCAGCCAAGTGCAGCCCCCCGAGCACAGACACCCACTGTACCAGACAGAACTGGCTGACCTGGGCCTGTGGCACACAGTGGCCTCAGCAGTGGCTGCTTCCCCTTCCCACTCTCACTCCTTTCTAGAATGTACTACGACAACCCTGAATCCCCCTCGGCTCCCTCCTGAGAACATGGGGATATCTAAAGCCACGATAGTGGCTATGATGTCCACAGAAAAAAGGAGAATGAGCGGGAAACAAGGAGGCCACACGGGCTCGCGGTGTGCTCCTCAGGCTCTGAAGAAACTGGTCTCCAGGTGAGACCACACCTGGGCACTAATGCTAACGACCTGACCTTCATTTGCAACCGCAAAGGAAGGTTCAAACCGCAACGTTATTCAGGGCGATTTTCAACTGTGTTAAAGTCCAGGCTTGTCTCAGCGAGACCCACCCAGGGACCACAGCTCCTCAGTCTCCACGCTGCCTGGCTCAGGAGGAGGTAGGGAGGAGTGGCTGCATTCAAGGAGACAACACACCCCCAGCACACACCTCCATGCCAAGTGCAGGCATCAGACAAGACAACACACCCCTAACAAACACGTCCATGCCAAGTGCAGGCATCAGACAACACGCCCCCAGCACACACGTCCCTGCCAAGTGCAGGCATCAGACAAGACAACAGGCCAGGGTCAGGGCTGTGGCTAGGTGGGCTAAGCCTCTGCTTGCAGCGCCAGCGTCCCATATGGGCGCTGGTTTGAGTCCTGGCTGCTCCTCTTCCAATCCAGCTCTCTGCTGTGGCCTGGGAAAACAGTAGAAGATGGCCCAAGTCCCACACCCATGTGGGAGACCTGGAAGAACCTCCTGGCTCCTGCCTTCAGATAGGCCCAGCTCCGGCCATTGCAGCCATTTGAGGAGTGAACTAGCAAATCAAAGACCTCTCTGTGTCTCCCTCTCTCTGTAACTCTACCTCTCAAATAAATAAATAAAATCTTAAAAAAAAAAAGACAACATGCTCCCAGAACACATGTCAAGGCCAAGTACCCCATGTTAGATAAAGTAACATGCCCCCAGCACATACATCCATTCCAATTACATGCATTGGATAAGACAACAGGTCACAGCACTGTGGCGTAGTGGGTAAAGCCACTGCCTGCAGTGGCGGCATCCTATATGGATGCTGGTTGGAGACCTGGCTCCTCCACTTCCAATCCAGTTCTCTGTTATGGCCTGGGAAAGTGGTAGAAGTGCCTGGGCCCCTGCACCAACACAGGAGACCCAGAAGGAGTTCCTAGGTCCTGGCTTCGAATCACCCAGCTCCAGCCATTGCGGCCAATTGGGGAGTGAACCAGTGACCCAGGTCTTCCATCTGGAAGACCTCTCTATCTCTGCCTCTGACTCTCTGTAACTCTTCCAAATAAATAAATAAATCTTAAAAAAAAAAAAAAAAAGACTACAGGCCCCTGCACGCACCTCCACACCAAGTGGACACATCAGATAAGACAACAGGCCCCAGCACACACCTCCACGCCAAGTGGACACATCAGATAAGACAACAGGCCCCAGCACACACCTCCACGCCAAGTGGACACATCAGATAAGACAACAGGCCCCTGCACACACCTCCACGCCAAGTGCCCACATCAGATAAGACTACAGGCCCCTGCACACACCTCCACACCAAGTGGACACATCAGATAAGACAACAGGCCCCAGCACACACCTCCACGCCAAGTGCCCACATCAGATAAGACAACAGGCCCCTGCACACACCTCCACGCCAAGTGGACACATCAGATAAGACAACAGGCCCCTGCACACACCTCCTCCACGCCAAGTGGACACATCAGATAAGACAACAGGCCCCAGCACACACCTCCACGCCAAGTGCCCACATCAGATAAGACAACAGGCCCGCAGCACACACCTCCATGCCAAGTGCCCACATCAGATAAGACAACAGGCCCCCAGCACACACCTCCACGCCAAGTGCCCACATCAGATAAGACAACAGGCCCCCAGCACACACCTCCACGCCAAGTGGACACATCAGATAAGACAACAGGCCCCTGCACACACCTCCACGCCAAGTGCCCACATCAGATAAGACAACAGGCCCCTGCACACACCTCCACGCCAAGTGGACGCATCAGATAAGACAACAGGCCCCAGCACACACCTCCACGCCAAGTGCCCACATCAGATAAGACAACAGGCCCCCAGCACACACCTCCACGCCAAGTGCCCACATCAGATAAGACAACAGGCCCCCAGCACACACCTCCACGCCAAGTAGACGCATCAGATAAGACAACAGGCCCCCAGCACACACCTCCACGCCAAGTGCCCACATCAGATAAGACAACAGGCCCCCAGCACACACCTCCATGCCAAGTGCCCACATCAGATAAGACAACAGGCCCCAGCACACACCTCCACGCCAAGTGGACACATCAGATAAGACAACAGGCCCCAGCACACACCTCCACGCCAAGTGCCCACATCAGATAAGACAACAGGCCCCCAGCACACACCTCCACGCCAAGTGCCCACATCAGATAAGACAACAGGCCCCCAGCACACACCTCCACGCCAAGTGCCCACATCAGATAAGACAACAGGCCCGCAGCACACACCTCCATGCCAAGTGCCCACATCAGATAAGACAACAGGCCCCCAGCACACACCTCCACGCCAAGTGCCCACATCAGATAAGACAACAGGCCCCCAGCACACACCTCCACGCCAAGTGGACACATCAGATAAGACAACAGGCCCCTGCACACACCTCCACGCCAAGTGCCCACATCAGATAAGACAACAGGCCCCTGCACACACCTCCACGCCAAGTGGACGCATCAGATAAGACAACAGGCCCCAGCACACACCTCCACGCCAAGTGCCCACATCAGATAAGACAACAGGCCCCCAGCACACACCTCCACGCCAAGTGCCCACATCAGATAAGACAACAGGCCCCCAGCACACACCTCCACGCCAAGTGGACGCATCAGATAAGACAACAGGCCCCCAGCACACACCTCCACGCCAAGTGCCCACATCAGATAAGACAACAGGCCCCCAGCACACACCTCCATGCCAAGTGCCCACATCAGATAAGACAACAGGCCCCAGCACACACCTCCACGCCAAGTGGACACATCAGATAAGACAACAGGCCCCTGCACACACCTCCACATCAAGTGGACACATCAGATAAGACAACAGGCCCCCAGCACACACCTCCACGCCAAGTGCCCACATCAGATAAGACAACAGGCCCCTGCACACACCTCCACACCAAGTGGACACATCAGATAAGACAACAGGCCCCCAGCACACACCTCCACGCCAAGTGCCCACATCAGATAAGACAACAGGCCCCCAGCACACACCTCCACGCCAAGTGGACGCATCAGATAAGACAACAGGCCCCCAGCACACACCTCCACGCCAAGTGCCCACAGCCTGGGCTCCCATACAAGTGTTTTGCATTGTGTTTCTTGTTCATTCTCTCAGAAAAGTTCAGGTGCACACAGTGGTGAAATATTCCAGAACAGGTGGGTGGGTACCACAGGCCTCCAGGAAGGCTTTGGGGGAAGGACCTAGGGAGCTGCCACCTGGAGTGAGAGCAGAAGAGGGATCGCTGGGCAGAGGGGGTGGCAGCAGTAGCCTGGGCTCCTGATTCTCAGATAGGAACTCGAGTTTCCCATCTAAATGACAGACGGGACTCCCACCCGCGGGTGTTGGTGGGGGACCCACAGGACCTCTTCCCCTGCACATCCATTCCCAAGAACCACTCCCCTCTGGACAGTACCTTCCTGGACAGCACCCCAGACTCTGGTCTGCCGACCCCTGGCCTCTGTGACACAGCCTTGTCCCGGCCAGGGCCTCCTCCCAGCCCAGGCAGGCTCCCCTGTTCTGACCTCTCAGCAGTGCTGGCCCCACCCTGCCACCTGTCTCTCCTCCCAGGCTAGCACAGGAAGGAGAAGAGGCAGGCTCCCGCCTGCCCGAGGGAGCCCTGTGTTGAGGAGGAAGGGGAGGGTGAAGAGCAGGCTGGCAGGGTGGGAATCTGCCCTCCCTGGCCAAGCTGCCAGGCCCCTCCCCAGAGGAGGCCCAGGGGTGTTTTCTGCACAGAGGTGGAATGCTGCCTGCCACCCAGGGTGCTGGCTACCACGGCCCACCTTACTGTCCAGCTCTGTCATGAGACTTTGGCAGGTCAGCACACACGACTTCCTTGTTCTCTGTCACACTTTAAAATTCTATTTGAGGGGCTGGTGTCGTGGCACAGTGGGTTAAAGCCCTGGACTGAAGTGCCAGCATCTCATATGGGTGCCGGTTCTAGTCTCAGCTGCTCCTCTTCCAATCCAGCTCTCTGCTGTGGCCTGGGGAATCAGTAGAAGATGGCCCAAGTCCTTGGGCCCCTGCACCCGCGTGGGAGACCAGGAAGAAGCTCCTGGCTCCTGCCTTCGGATAGGCGCAGCTTCGGCCATTGCAGTCTTTTGGGGGAGTAAACCAACGGAAGGAAGACCTGTCTCTCCCTCTCACTGTCTGTAACTCTACCTCTCAAATAAATAAATAAATCTTTTTTTTTTTTTTTTTTTTTTTTTGGACAGGCAGAGTTAGACTGTGAGAGAGAGAGACAGAGAGAAAGGTCTTCCTTTTCCGTTGGTTCACCCCTCAAATGGCTGCCACAGCCGTGCTGATCTGAAGCCAGGAACCAGGTGCTTCCTCCTGGTCTCCCATGTGGGTGCAGGGCCCAAGTACTTGGGCCATCCTCTACTGCCTTCCCGGGCCACAGCAGAGAGCTGGACTGGAAGAGGAGCAACCGGGACAGAATCTGACATCCCAACCAGGACTAGAACGTGGGATGCCGGCGCCACAGGTGGAGGATTAGCCAAGTGAGCCGTGGCGCCGGCCAATATCTTTTTTTTTTTTTAAGATTTATTTATTTTTTACTTGAGAGTCAGAGTCACACAGAGAGAGGAGAGGCAGAGAGAGAGAGAGAGAGAGAGAGAGAGAGAGAGAATCTTCCATCCACTGGTTCACTCCTCAATTGGCTGCAACGGCTGGAACTGTGTGGATCTGAAACCAGGAGCTTCTTCCAGGTCTCCCACGTGGGTGCAGGAGCCCAAGGACTTGGGCCATTTCCTACTGCTTTCCCAGGCCATAGCAGAGAGCTGGATCGGAAATGGAGCAGCTGGGACTAGAACTAGCACCCATATGGGATGTCGGCCTTCAGGCCAGGGCTTTAACCCACTGCGCCACAGCGCCAGGCCCTAAAAAATCTTTTTAAACAAATTCTACTTGAAAGGCAGAATGACATAGAGACAGACAGGCAGTGCTTGCATCTGCTGGTTCACTCCCCTAAAACCTACAACAACCAAGGATGGGGAGTCAGGAATGCAATCCAGGTCTCCCATGTGGGTGGCAAAGACCCAGCGACCTGGGCTCCACTGCTTCCTCCCAGGCTGTGCACTGATAGGATGGGAGCTGGCGGATGGAGCGGAGCTGGCAACTGAACCCAGATGTCTAGGCTGGGACATGGGCATCCCACCTGCTAGGCCAAAGCCCTGCTCTCTCTTCTACATCTGAGGGCGAAAGTGTGCCATATTCAGTCACCCGCCTGGTGATGCTTTGGTAATGACAGGTCAAATACCAAGCAGTGGCCCATGGAGACTCGTGAGCTTGGGACATGAGCACATTTAAAAAAAATATTTATTTTACTTCTGTATTCATTTATTAACTTTTATTTAAGGTACATATTTTATCTAAAAGGCAGAGTTTCAGAGAGAGAGAGAGAGATCTTTCATCTACTGGTTCACTTCCCAAATGGCCACAATGGCCTGGGCTATGCCAGGCAGTGAAGCCAGGAGCAGTGAACCCTAAATTCTTGGGCCATGATCTGCTGGCTTCCCAGGTACGTTAGGAGTGAGCTGGCTGGGAAGCGGAGTGGTGCCCACAAGTGAAGCCTGCATCCCAAGCCAGGATCTCAAAGGCCTCATAAGCATCTGGGCCACAAAGTCGGCCTGGACAAGGCCATGCCAGGTTGCATGTCGCTCTGAACTCGCACTGCAGCCAGAGCCAAGGAGGGTGGACTGCTGCTGAGTTCACCAGAAAATCCGCATCACCATGGAATCAGAAATACTCAACAGCTTTCAGGTTGGAGATATCAGGTAGAAAAATGAAAGCAGCTCAAGTTTGTAGACAAAAGCATAATTTACCATTTTTTTATGCATCATCAACAGCTTACAAGAAAGGGGGAAGGATTTTATACCCAGAGGAGTGACATTTGGGGCCAGTGCTCTGGCATAGCAGGTTAAAGCCCTGCTCAGCAGTGCCAGCATCCCATCTGGGTGACAATTTGAATCCGATCCAGCTCCCTGCTAATATGTATGGGAAAGCAACAGAAGATAGCCCAAGTCCTTGGGCCCCTGTACCCACATATGAGACCCAGAATAAGCTCCTGGCTCCTGGCTTCAGATCAGCTCAGCTCCAGCCACTGTGGCCATTTGAGAAGTGAACCAGCGATGGAAGACCTCTCTGTCTGTCTTTACCTCTCTCTGTAACTCTTTCAAAGATAATAAAAAATATTTTTTTTAAAAAAAGGACATTAAAAAACCAGTAACATTTTTAAAGGAACCATAAAACTAGAATTTATCCTTCATGGTTTACTCAGCCCATGTGATTAACTTTGTTCTGCTTTGACCAGCAGTTTTATGAACCCATAAGATTTTTAAAGATTATTTATCTTCACTTTTATTTGAAAGAGAGAAGCACACACACAAACACACAGATCTTCCACCTGCTGATTCTCTAAATGCCCTCAGCAAAGGCTGGGCCAAGGCCAGGAGCCTGGAACTGCGTCCAAGCTGGAGCAGGTGGTTGGCAGGGGCCCAGTTGCTTGAGCTGTCACCTGCTGCTTCCCAGGTGCACGTCAGCAGAGGCTGGAGTGCTTACTGGATCTGGTACTTGAACCCCGAGCCTCCAGCGTGTGTGCAGGCACCCCAGGCAGTGTCTCGACTGCTGTGCCAAACGCCCGCCCTGCTCCATAATTTTTAATTAGAATTTTAGGAATTCTGACTTAATACACTGATCTGCTCCCAAAGCTGTTCCAGGAGCCTGGCCCAGACCTGTATCCAGACGGCCCCTCTCTGAGGAGGACACTCTGGGCTCGAGCTGACAGGAGTGCACAGAGCTCACGGCGGAAAGCAGCACCGCTGACGAGCTGTGACTTCCTTTGTGACAGACGACATCGAGTAACACGCCACGGCTGGTGAGCGCATGGGCAGATTCAGGGGACAACATGTGATGATTTCTTTTAAGTAAGGGTTACAGACACAGAGAGGGGGTAGACAGAGAGAAGATCTTCTATCCACTGCTTCACTCCCTAGACAGGCGCAATGGCCAGGGCTGGGCCAGACTAAAGCCACGAGCTTCATCTGGGTCTCCGGTGTGAGTGCAGGGGCCCAAGCACTAGGGCCATCCTCCGATGGTTTTCTCAGGTCATTAGTAGGGAGCTGGATCAGAAATGAAGTACCTGGGACTCAAACCAGTGTCCACATGGGGAGGCAGGCAGCAGCTTTATCTGCTGGGCCACAGCACCAGCCCCACACAATGGCTTCTGAAACAAGGACATTCCACTTTTGCAACATGACTCTGGGGACGCTGAGTGCCTATTCTCTGACAGTGCTTCTGTGAAAGCTGTCAGAGTCCACACAGACTCAGCTCTACAAACCCTAACCACACACAGCCAAGCGGCCCTGAAAGAGGGAGCACGCATGTTCACAACCGCAAAGCACTGCTCCCCACAGACTGCCAGGACCCACCCAGCAGGTGTCTGCTAATCTTGGGTTGACACCACCCATCGCCAGCTCCACCTCCCTCTCACAGGAAAGTTATGTTGGGGGGATGCTCCTGCAGTCTAAAGTGGGATGGGGGAGTTGGACATAGGAGAGGAGTCTGGGCAGCAGTCACATATCTGGGAGCAACTGATGGGTTTCAGGGGTGCCGTGTGCACACAGGACAGGCGCTGATGGGTTTCAGGGGTGCCGTGTGCACACAGGACAGGCGCTGATGGGTTTCAGGGGTGCCGTGTGCACACAGGACAGGTGCAAGAGATGACAGCGCCTGGGCACTAATACTGTGAGAGTGGAAAAAGCAAAGACACAGCAAAGCAGGGACAAAAGGGACGTTTGGGATGTGAGCGAGGGAGTGATGGCTTCAAACGGAGAAACTAAACGATCCAGAAGAGAGAGACCCACCAAGCCGGCAGCTGGAGTCCCCCAGTGGGCCCAGGGCACCGTCACAGATTTTACTGTTTGGTGAAATTATATACTGCGGTGTATTTACAGAAATAAGAAACTCGATCGCACGCAGTTGGTGTGATGCGACTCCAACATTTAGAAGAAAACCAGACCCCAGCACCGCGAGACCTGAGACTGCAGCCTTCATTGTTCAGCGGATTCCTTTCTGCCCCTCCCCCAGCGGTGCTGGCACCCAGGGGCCAGGGGAGGGGCCTCCTCCCGCAGGTCCCCTGACCCCAGCCCAGCCCAATCCCATTGCCTGCTGCAGACTCTAGCCCTGCGTTTCAGGGTGGAGCTTTCTTGGAACAGCCCAAGTGGGTGAGCCACGTTTTCCAGGGCCTGGCTGGAGAGGAGGACCTGGCGGTGAGTGGGGGCTTGGCAAGGCCGTGGGGAGCATGGAGGGGACTGGCGAGGGGACTGCTCAGGGACCCCAGCCACACGCGTGCCACCCCCATCTGGGCAGCTGCTGGTGAAGGAGAAGGGATCTTCCTGGGAGGGGCGCCCTGGACAGCATCTGCCGCCCCAGCAATCCAGCAATCCAGCCACTACTTTGAGGTTTCCGGTCTGGAGACCGGCAGTTCCAAGGCCTCTCCCTCGGGTCTGCCCCCTGCCCTGCAGCCCCAGCTGTGGAATCCTGGCCAGCAGGGGGCCGCAGGCTTGGGGGCCCTTGCCTGACAGGGGCTGCCAGCAGAGATGGGTGGAAGAGGTTCTTGTCTTTGGGCAAAAAAGAACTCAGACATGAGACAGAGCAGTGGTAAACAAGGCAGCAAAGTTTAACAGGGTGCGACATCCGTCACACAGATGGGACAGAAGTCAAGACTGTCCAGTCACTCAGACTGGGGAGAGCAAGGTTACATGCTTAAACAGAGAGAATGCACCTGGCAGGCCAGGCCGGGTGGCTCAGCAGAGAGCTGAGCACAGTCTGTGTTCAGACTGGGGCTTATAAGGCACGGGGTTCAGTCCTTTCTCGACCCCCTCCTCCAGGACAAAGGGTTTGCTCAGTGTAATTAGGTGAAATTCCCCCCAGGGTTTCACTACTCAGTGCTGTCAGACTGGGGTAGAGGAGCTCCCCCTAGGGTGCCTGCCTTGGAAGAAGGCAAGGAGGTTTCATTGCCCAGTGTTATCAGGCTGGGTAGCCCATGTGGTCCCAGCAGATAGGATTCTCCTGGGCAGCTTTCCTTAGGGGAGGCTGAGAGCACCTGTAAAGTTACTGTGGTCTGGGCAGGACTTCAAGGTATAAAATACTGGGCTGCTTCCAAGCTGAGCTTCTGGAGATGCTTTGGTTTCCTTACACCCCCTCACACACCTGGGCTAATTTTTAACTTCCCACCCAACAGAGCCAGGTACCAGGAGGCCAAGGTTGCTGCTCAGACCAATGTCTGCCCCATGGGACAGGCCAGGCTAATCAGGGTCCTTGGGATGACCCTATGGGAGCAGCTGGGACTCAGGACAGTGGCTGGCAGCCACCTTGTGAACATCCTAACCACAGGTGCTGCTGACCCCAGGCAGCTGCTGGCCTGGCTGGGTCCATGTGTAACAGACTCTCTCCCCCTCACCCCTCCCCTTCAGAGCCCTGGGACAGAGCCTAAAGCCAACATGAGCAGGGACCTGGACTCCATGGAGGTCTTCGACGGCATCCGCTTCCCAGGGTACTTGCATACCCCAGAGTCCCTGCAGGCCGCCTGCGCCTTCCAGTTCCAGGACACGGATGTCCTGCTGGTGACATTCCCCAAGTCAGGTGAGGGGCAGTTTGGTAGGTGCTGGGCGAGGCAGGAATCAGTTCCTGCCATCCAACCACGAGGCCTCTGTCCACCCTGCTGAGGTCCCTCCCATCACAAAATTCCAAGGGGTTGCCTCTCTGGCCCAAGTCTGTAATGTTCAATTCCAGAGCCTCCAGAGTCCTAGTGGCCTTGGGGCTCTGCTCCGGTGCTGCAGTGTCCTTGCCTTGAGCCACCAGCAAGCCTCCCCTCTGCGGCCCTTGGAGCCAGGTGGTGGTGGTGTGTGTGTGTGTGTGTGTGTGTGTGTGTGTGTGATGCCACACACCTGGGTATTTGCTAGGGACAGTGTGTGCGTGGTGCGTCCATGGTCCTGGTTGGCAGGACCAACTTTGGTTTCCCCTGAAGCTATTCTGGGTGTGGATGGGGTTTGCCTTCCCTGGGCCTTGGGGGGAGCGGGGTTTGCAGCCATCCCCCTTCATCCCATGCAGGCCAGTGCCAGCCTGGTGTTGGCAGGACCCTGAATCTAGAAAGGACAGCTGCCCTCTGCTAGGTTTCCCGGGGACAGCCCAGGTCCAGTGTGGCAGGAAGAGGAGGCCCTGCCTGTCTGAGCTGGAAGCTGGGGCGGGGGATCAGCTGGGATAGGTGGGGTGGGGGGCGCAGTGCTTGGGTGCACCAGTGCTTCCACCACCCATCGCTGGTCCACGCTCTCCCCATTCCCTTTTCCTTGTAGGCCACACCCAGGGGCTGGCCTGTGGGCAAGCATTTCCTATTGGCTGTCCAGGATTAACCCCTGTGGGGCTGTGGTTCCTGGACAGCCAAGGCCAGCCCCGGCCTCTACACGGGACCCCCACCCCCCAGGCTGTGCTGGGCATGTCCTGGCTCCTGGTGATAGGCCTGTCCTGTGGTTAGCAAGAAACAGGTGCCCACTCACTCCTCACCCAGCCTGGCCTGCAACCTACATGTACTGTGGCTTCTGAGATGGTGAGGGGCTGAGGTCTCCCTCCTATTCCAGAAGCCAACAAGCTGAGAAAGGGGACTGTGGGCATCAGCCAGCTGTCGGGCACCTGATGGGGACTGAGTGATGTCCAGAAGCTGACCCCAGGGAAAGGGCAGTCGCTTGGGACTCCACACCTTCCAGTACCTTCTGGAACACCATGTGGCTGGAGTTCCTGACAACGTCCTCACCACCAGGCTAGAATGTTCCAGAAGCTCAATCAGGGAACTCATCATTTCTACCAATGGGAGTGGCCCAGAGGGTCAAGGTCAGAGGTCAGGGTCAGGGTCTCCCACCTGCTGGGCCAGGATGCTGCAGTACAGGGAGCAGCCCACCCATCTTCCACCTCAGCCCCTCACCTGTGGGCTGCCAGGCTGAGCCCATGTAGGGCATGACACAGCTCCTGTAGGTGCACTCCTGTGCTGGTCAGCCCTGAGCCTGCTGACCACTCCCTGGACCCTGCAGTACAGCAAACTCAATGGCCCAATAACAGCACACATGGCCTGCTCTGCGCCGGACATGGGGCCCACCCATGGAGCCTGTGCTTCTCCTTATAAATTATAAAGTTAGCACATGCAAGATGACCACACAAGAAACTGCGGGGTCTGAGCCCTTCCTGGGGAAACACCCAGCTTTCTCACAGAAGACCCCGAGCGGATCTGTGGGGTGTACCCATCCACACACAGCGAGAATGT
This sequence comes from Sylvilagus floridanus, assembly GCA_949820135.1. Lineage (NCBI taxonomy): Eukaryota > Metazoa > Chordata > Mammalia > Lagomorpha > Leporidae > Sylvilagus > Sylvilagus floridanus. The sequence continues at coordinate 83,660,558 of OX463232.1, read as the reverse complement.
GCTACACCCATAAGAGGCCTCAGCCACAGTTCCGCCCCACCCCCCAGGTTAGCTGTTTGAAAACATTAAACAGGAAATTCCAGAAACAAAGAATTCATACATTTAGGCTGCACACTGGGACCCATGTCTGGCCAAGCAGGTAGGACGCCACATGGGCCACATGCACGTTGTGCACCCTGGAAGGCAGCAAGGACAGCGAAAGTACTCACACCCCTGCCAACCACAGGGAGACCTGGGTGGGCTTCCTGGCTTCAGCCTGGTGCAGCCCCAGCTGTGGCAGGCATCGGGGGAGTGAGCAGCAGATGGGCCCTCTTTCTCTATGGAGACCTTTGTGTCATTCTTTCTCAAATGCATTTTAAACAATGTTAACGACTGTGCTGTTCTGAGGAGTGTGGTGGAATCCCATGCCCGGCCCGCTGTGGCCACCAGAGTGCCAGCGTCCCAGTCCCCCTTGTTCTAGTTAGCAATGGCCTGGGAGCTCACCAGTGACACCTGCAACCTGGACGTCCCCATGGGGGCCTCGAAGGGCTTCCTTCAGGTGGGAAGCCTGAGGTTCGGGACCTAGCAAGTAAGATAACAGCATGAAGCTGCTGGAGCCACCACGGTGAGAACACCTCTGTAATCTGAAGCCTGAGCCGCCGAACTCCTGCCAGCTGGGCCGCTGCACCGCACGTGGCAGATGTGGCCACAGAGTGCAGCAAGCTTCACAAAGAGGGTTCTGACAGCACTGCGCTGCCTGCATGGAGGCTTCAAGGACCCCCAAAACAGTGAGGCCCCCATTCACTGCAGGCAGGGACGGGGGGCAGAGACCAGACTCATTTGTACACTGAACTTCATTGACGGTGTGAAATCTGACAAAACATAGTGCACCTCCAGGTTCAGGCGTCGAGGGGACCTGGGGTGAGGGGGCCCGTGGACTCAGCAGTGTCTGGTGCTCCTCGGTGGGCCATTGAAATCTTTCTCTAACTCTCAGCCTCGCTCTCTGCCATGTCATAAACTCAGTGAAAATGGGCCATGACCTTCATTTTGGGGAAAACACATCAGACTCTACTGGATAGGACCCATGTGTGTCACACCTGAGCAGGCTTCAGGACTCCGGTGTGTGCACACGTGTGTCTAGCCTGTGTGTCTGTCTCATGACTGAAGCTCTCAGAACACATCAGCACAGCATCTCATAGGATTCCCCACCAAGAGGCTCCCAGCAAACCTCAGAAGTTGCTAGGCCCAAACTGTGGGACCTACATTTTGACGGACACCTTGGCATACCAGGCTTTAACTGAAGAACCATGGAAGACCTGAAGAACCAGGGCTGTGAGGAGATGCAGACACATGTATGCTGGCATACATGGTGTTGACATGGGCCCACGTATGGCCTGGGGTAAGGCAGTGGGGTTCCCACATCATGGCTGACATTGTATTTCCTGTGCCCCTGTTACAGTTTGGTTAAAGTCACAACAAACTTTTACTCTGAAATTAAGCTCCAATGACCTTCACCAGTTCCACAGACACTTGCCAGCTTGCATGCACCCTCTCTCCACACTCCTGGGTTCTCTGTGGTCTCAGCGCCCTCTCTCCGCACTCCTTGTCTCTCCGTGGTCTCGGCACTCTGTCCACACTCCTGGGTTCTCTGTGGTCTCAGCGCCTTCTGTCCACACTCCTTGTCTCTCCGTGGTCTCGGCACTCTGTCCACACTCCTGGGTTCTCTATGGTCTCAGCGCCTCTGTCCACACTCCTTGTCCTTCTGTGGTCTCAGTGCCCTCTGTCCACACTCCTCGTCTCTCCATGGCCTCAGTGCCCTCCGTCCACATTCGTCTCTCCATGATTCAGGGCCCACTCCACACACATGCTCCTTGGTTCTGTGACCACCCACAACCACACATACATCGGCTCCATGCATCTTCCTCATCAGGTTTCAGACCAAAGGGGTTGCCTGATTTGGGGCTGTGAACCTCCAAACCCTGGAGCTGAAACTAATCTCCTTAAGAAAATTCTCAGCTGTGTTTGTTGTTTTATCAACTGGCAGAGGTGGGACCGTTTTTTCTGCCAGGGGCCATCTGGACATATGGAACGTCACTCACGGGCCACACAGCTCATCCATCTAGAAGTCCACCTGCTATGGATGCAGTGCATGTCAGGTCCCTCCTGCAGTCTCTGAGGCGGCCCGGCCTCTCCCCAGCCCTGGAGGAGAAGCTGCGGAGTCCATTTCCCCTCAGTCCTTGTGGGGGAGGACGACCTTAGCTTCTGTGGGCTCAGGTCCAGGTTACAGGCCACATCCACGGTGGGCCTTCCATGGCTCCTCTCAGAGAGGAGAGCAGAGCGAGAGAGATGGTGTCTATCCCCTGGCAAATGTGTGAGCAGCGTGTGGCTGGAAACGGGGCTCAGGCTTCGCTGACGAGGTCTCGGGTGGAAACGAGATGCCTGTTCTTTGGAACTCAGGGAAGGAACCCGCGACACAGGTCAAGAGCTTGATGAGCTGTGCGTGGCGCTGTGTCTGTGGAGCTCACGGGGCTGCGACAGGAGGCAAGCTGCTGCCTCCTGGCCCAACCTTCCCTGCTCGGCCTCACAGGCACTACGTGGATGCAGCAGATCCTGAGCCTCATCTTCTGCGAGGGCGACCTGAGGCCCATTCACCACTGCCCCAACTGGGCCCGCATGCCCTGGCTGGAGCATTTCTCTTTCCAAAGCTTCCTGGCCCAGCTGGACCCTGCCCGACCCCGTCTACTCACCACCCACCTGCACGCCAAGGCCCTGGCCCCTGCCCTGAAGAAGTCCAATGCCCGGGTAAGGGACAGGCCACTGCCCTCCTCCTGAGCACCCAGGATCAGAAGCAGGAGTGGGAGACCAGGTTCTTGGAGCATACAGACTCCTGGAGATATTGCCCAGAGGAGAGGAGTGGGGGCAATGGGCAAAATCCCAGCAGGAAAGAGCCTATGGCTGAGCTGAGGAAGGGTCTGAGTGGCTTCTCCTGCCAGACCAGGGACATGGCCTAGCACTGAGGGTCAGGAGGCCTAGGAGCTACCCAACTTGGTCTGGTGGATGGCTCTGGGGAAAACTAGCCCTTCCATACCCAGGAGGCCCACACCTGCTGCAGACATCTCCAGGCCTTGTGGAAGCAGCCAGAGCCCAGTCACGCAGGACCCACTCACCTCTGGGGGTCATGACAGGCTTGGCCTTAGGGAGCTCAGGGCACAAGTTCTGATGATAGCTCTGGGTGGGCTTGGCTGGGCCCACTGTCCCCAGGGCAGTCAGGCACCAGCTGAAGGCATGTGCTCCACAGCTGGCACCAACCTCATCTTCCCTCTACCCTTCCTGGAGGGGAGCTGGGGCCCAGGGGATTATGGACCACAGACTAGGCAGAGAAAGGCTCTCCCGACAGGTGGTATACATGGCACGGCACCCCAAGGACGTGCTGGTCTCCTTTTACCACTTCCATCGAATGGCCAGCTTCCTGCCGGACCCCAGCTCCTTCCAGGATTTTGTGGATGAGTTCCTTGAGGGCACAGGTGGGTCTCCTGGGGGGCTCCTCCTGGAACCTTGGCTGGTAGGGCAGCCTTCTCTGAGGGGCCCCTGCTGTCCCTCTCCCCAGGCTTCTACAGTTCCTGGTTTGACCACGTGAAGGAGTGGCTGAGCCTCCTGCAGGATCTGAACATGCTTTTTGTCACTTACGAGGAGCTGCACCAGGTGGGTCTGCTGCCCCCAAGGCCTGCAGGGACAGTCCCCAGCCCCTTTAGAACATTCTGGACAGGTCCACCAGGTTGACTGGGGCCTTCTAGCACCTTGTGATTCCAGTGTAGTTACACTCACATGTGAGATTTGGCGGGGGTATCTGGGGGTGTTCAGGAGCCACTTTTGTGTGCATTTTAACATTTGTTATCCAACTTATTGTAGTAGACTTCAAGCCCTTATTCTCCCCAAGTTCTACATTTAGTGTACAAATTTTATTCTGTTTATCCACCAAAGAAGTCTTTAGTTCGTATTTGATTCCATTTAAAAACTCAGATAAGTTTCTATATGCATTTTAATTGTGTTAATAAATTCAATCTGTCTTTGGTATCCCACAATCGTCAAACAAAACACATAGGCCTTGCCCTACTCAGCCAGCTCCTGTCTGTCCAGCCAGTGCTATTCCGGTACTGCATATAGACCAGGGGATTTCAGCCTAGAGCTACCCATTCAAGCCCCTTTCTTAATGACCAATCTTACTTACTTCTAATGGCTGGCCTCGTGCCTCATCCCAAGCCCTGGGCGCGTGCTCAGGAGTTCAGAACTCGCTGGAGGGTAGGAATCGCCACACATGTATGTCCTGACTCTCATGGGACAGCAGCCATCATCAGACAGTGCCTCTCTCTAACCTGAAAACATCAGAATGATTACAAGTGGCTTCAGCCGAGGCCAAGCTTGCCCAATCAAATGAATTTGGGTGCAAAATTCAGTTCCCTGAGATTCTGGATGTAGGAGTGGTTAATCAGATCTGTGGCCAGATTCTTTGAAGTACTTGAAAAATCTCTCAATGCGAAACTTTTTTTTTTTTTTGGACAGGCAGAGTGGACAGTGAGAGAGACAGAGAGAAAGGTCTTCCTTTACCGTTGGTTCACCCCCATTGGCCGCCGCGGCCAGCACACCGTGCTGATCCGAAGCCAAGAGCCAGGTGCTTCTCTTGGTCTCCCATGGGGTGCAGGGCCCAAGCACTTGGGCCATCCTCCACCGCACTCCCGGGCCACAGCAGAGAGCTGGCCTGGAAGAGGAGCAACCGGGACAGAATCCGGCGCCCCGACTGGGACTAGAACCTGGTGTGCAGGCACCGCAAGGCGGAGGATTAGCCTATTGAGCCGCGGCGCCGCCCCGAAACATTTTCTTAACACAAAAATAGTGATGTGTAGCTTCGTTCTTCAGAATTTTTGTACTTAACTGATGTTTAAAAATGATGCTTTCACAAATTTGGGCACAGCCTAGGCCCTGGCAGATGTTTGAGAGGGGGCTGGAGTCCCCTCCTGTCTTCACAAAACTGTTTATCTTATGACCCTTCTAGCACATGGACTTTACTGGGGTAGCACCTGTCTGTCCCTGGAGCACATACAGCACCTAGAACAGCACCTGGCACACAGCAAGTGCCCAGAGGTGCTGACTGAACAACCATCAGCGGCACACAGCAACGACTCAGAAGTGTTGAGGGAACAAACATCACACAGGGAGATGACGAGGCACGAGCCCTGTGGCTCCCTTCTGGCTGAGTAGTGCCCAGGAGCTCGGCTGACAAATCAGGGTTCTTTTTTTTTTTTTTTTTTTTTTTAGTTTATTTATATTATCAACAATCAGTTGATTTTCTAAAAAATGTATCTTTTAAAAATATATTTGCATTTTCTTTGAAAGGCAAGAGGAAGAGACAGAGATTCTCCACTCACTGGTTCACTCCCAAATGCCTGAACAGCCAGGGATAAGCAATGATGAAGTCAGGAGCTGGGAGCTCAATGCATGTGGCTGGAAGAAATGCAATTACCTGAGCCATCACCTGCTGCCCACCAGGGTGCACAGCAGCAGGGAGCTGGATCAGCAGCAGAGCAGCTGGGACCGGGCCCTCTTGTGGAAAGACGGTGTCCCCACTGCAGTTCACTCGCTGACTCGGAACAGCGACTTCAGTAACAGGAAGGGAGCACGTTCAAGCTTCCGGGCTGATCCTGCAGCTCTGGGACCCAGCAGCCATGTCCTCGGCTGCGATGTGAGTTCACATCAGTGGTCTCGGTCTTGAAATACCCTGTGTTTTATGATCTAAGCTGGCGTCGGCACCCCGGGTTCTAGTCCCGGTCGGGGCGCCGGATTCTGTCCCGGTTGCTCCTCTTCCAGGCCAGCCCTCTGCTGTGGCCCAGGAGTGCAGTGGAGGATGGCCAAGTGCTTGGGCCCTGCACCCCATGGGAGACCAGGAAAAGCAACTGGCTCCTGGCTTTGGATCAGCGCAGTGCGCTGGCCGCAGCGCGCCGGCGGCAGCAACCATTGGAGGGTGAACCAACGGTAAAGGAAGACCTTTCTCTCTGTCTCTCTCTCTCACTGTCCACTCTGCCTGTCAAAAAAATAAATAAATAAAATAAATCTAAGCTGTGACACAATGTGCTAAGTTGCTGCCTTTGACACCAGCATCCCATATGGGCATGGACTCATGCTAATGGACCTGAGCAAAGCCGTGGAGGATGACCCAAGTGCTGGGCCCTGCTGCCCACGTGGGAGACCCAGATGGTGCTCCCGGCTTCAGCCTGGCCCAGTCCTGGCTACTGCAGTCATTACGGGGAGTGAACCAGTGGACAGAAAATCTCTCTCTCCTTCTAACTCTGCCTTTCAAATAAAAAAAAATAAATTTTTCTAAGCCACCTAACACCACATCTATTTGTGTCTACCCCCAACCACCCACGCATTTATCACCTGTCTACCAAGCCATCTACCGCCATCTGTGTACCCACGTGTCTACCGTCTGATCGTCTGTCCATCCACCCCTCTGTCCATCTATCTGACCACCTAATTTTGGGCTTACTCTGCTTTCACATACTGGAACTCCCACTGCACATGGGCCGTTTTATATCCTGGACTTTTCACTATGGCTTTTTTGACTTGGCTTAAGTTCCTCACGCCTGGACATCAGCACCCTCCAACCTCGTGCCGGCATGGCCTGTGCTGCCCCCGGCAGCGCGGTGCACCCGATTACCTGGTGAGCGGCCAGCAGGCCTCATCCCCTCACTGGTCTCTCCTTTCCGAGTCCAGGAGCCCCGGCGCACCATCCGGAAGCTCAGCGAGTTTCTGGGGCGCCCGCTGGGTGTGCAGGAGGAGGACCTCATCCTGGGCCACAGCAGCTTCTCCTTCATGAGCCAGAGCAGCGTGGCCAACTACAGCCTGGTGCCCAAGGAAATCATGGACCCTGAGCGCAGCCCGTTCCTGCGGAAAGGTAGGGCCTGCGCCCCGGGCGGCTCCAGCCCCACCCGGCAGGGGTCACCGCCACCGCTCCCAGCCCCCCCTGGCTATGGGGACCCCATCTCCCGCAGTCACAGCGCCTCCCGGGGCCCCAGGAGGGCGTCCCCTGAAACCAGGGCCTCAGAGTCTCTGCTCCCAGGGACACTGACCTCCGCTCCATGCGGGGGCAGGCCTGGGCACCGGGGTGCCGCGTGCCCTCGGGGTCAGCGGTGAGTGTCCCGCGCCCCTCGGGGTCAGCGCCTCAGGCCTGGCGGTGAGTGCCGCGTGCCCTCGGGGTCAGCGCCTCAGGCCTGGCAGTGAGTGCCGCGTGCCCTCGGGGTCAGCGGTGAGTGCCGCGTGCCCTCGGGGTCAGCGGTGAGTGCCCCGCGCCCCTCGGGGTCAGCGGTGAGTGCCCCGCGCCCCTCGGGGTCAGCGCCTCAGGCCTGGCGGTGAGTTGCCGCGTGCCCTCGGGGTCAGCGGTGAGTGCCGCGTGCCCCTCGGGGTCAGCGGTGAGTGCCCCGCGCCCCTCGGGGTCAGCGGTGAGTGCCCCGCGCCCCTCGGGGTCAGCGGTGAGTGTCCCGTGCCCCTCGGGGTCAGCGGTGAGTGTCCCGCGCCCCTCGGGGTCAGCGCCTCAGGCCTGGCGGTGAGTTGCCGCGTGCCCTCGGGGTCAGCGCCTCAGGCCTGGCGGTGAGTGCCCCGTGCCCTCGGGGTCAGCGGTGAGTGCCGCGTGCCCCGCGCGGTCGAAGCCCCCGCCTGCGTGTTCCTCAGAGGCCGGCACCACAGCCGGAAGCAGCCTCGAGAGCGCCCTAGGCGCGTCTGCGCGTGCGCAGCTGAGCCCGCGCGCCTCTGCGCCCCGCGTGGGTGACCCGGATGCAGCTCCCCTCCTGGCTTCAGCCTGGCCCCACCCGGGCTGTTCGCAGGCATCTGGGGAGTGAACCCACGGATGGATCTCCTCTCTCTGTGTAACTCTGACTTTCAAATAAATAAATAAATCGTTAATAAATAAATAAATAACATCTACAGGGGGCAGGTCCTTCCTCGGCTCAGCTCAGCCAGGGCAGGAGTCTCCTGGAACAATCTTGTTTTCTTTTTTCGAAAAAGATTTTCTTTTTGAAAAAGATTCATTTGTTTACTTGAGAGGCAGAGTGAGGTGCTTCTCATATATCCGGATATAGTGAGAGGTCTTCTAGCCGCTGGTTCACTCCTCAAACGGCCACATGGCCGGGGCTGGGCCAGGCCAAAGCCAGGAGCCTGGAGCTTCCTCCAGGTCTCCCCCGTGGGTGCAGGGGCCCAAGCACTTGAGCTGTCTTCGGCTGCTTTGCCAAGCGCATTAGCAGGGAGCTGGATCGGAAGTGGAGCAGCCAGGATTTGGATATGGGATGCTGGCATAGACAGTGGCTTGACACCCTGTGCCACAACACCTGTCCCAGGAGGACCTCTCAACACGGTGAGGCCACCCTCCCCTTGACCAGCTTGGCTTTTGCACTCTTGGGCATCTGCTGTTAGTAGAAGTTGCGGATGGACTGGTGGCGGTGTAGACTACTCGGAGGTGCGCTCCTGGCCGTACCACCCAGTGCCTGGTGGTGTTCCACCATGGCGGGGGCCACCTCAGGTTAGCACGTCCAGCGGATCACTGCAGCGACCAAACCCCGGCCCTGGGGCTGGCTCCGTCCATGTTGACCCCGCGGTGGAACCATGACGCTCCCTGCATGTGGGAGTCAGGGCCCAGCCCTTCAACGCCCACAGCTAGGATGGCTCGGCAAAGGCCCCCACGCCACGCTCTTGGGACAGGCTCTGGGCTGAGGACCCAGGCGCAGCCCCCACACCACTGACCCTTCAGGGGCCGTCGTGCCCAGCTTGTTAAAACAAACACTTCTCTCCTGTCAGTCTGGCGGCCAGCAAAGCCGAGGGCCGGCAGCAAAGTCGTGCTGCCCCCTGGGGCTCCTGGGGAGCTCTGGCCTCGCTGCCTCTGCCCGCTGCTGCTGGCCTGCCGTGCTCGCCTGGTGGGTGAATCCTGTCAGTCTCTGCTTCTGTCCCCTGGTGATGAGGATACCACTGGGTGGTGGTTTGCAGGGAGGGCACAGTCAGAGGCACTGGGCAAGGACCTGGGCACAGCTTTGTCTTCAGTAAACTGACCCTCGCTTATTGCCACCACTCAGTCAGTTAGCTATGTTTCCTTTTATTTTAAAGAGGGGGTGCTCCCTCAGCTGCATTTGGTTCACTCTCCAAATGCCTGCAACAGCCGGGGCTGGGCCGGGCTGAAGCCAGCACCAGGAGCTCCATGTGGGCCTCCCGCTGGATGGCCAGGGCTCAAGCAGTTGGCCCGGCATCGCCTGCTGCCTCTGGTGCACTGACAGGAGCTGGAGGGCAGCGTTAGCCAGGCCTCTGATACGGCACTAGGCACGGGCATCCCAAGTGGTGCCCCACCCCTGTGCCTGCAGCCGTGGGGACCCTGGGACTGCAGTGTCGCTTCCCTGAGCCTTGGCTGACACCCTCTGCCCCCCTCCCTGCCCTCAGGTGTCGTGGGGGACTGGCAGGAGCACTTCACGCCAGAGCAGAATGAGAAATTCAATGCCGTGTACCAGGCCAAGATGGGTGACTGCAGCCTCTGCCTGCCCTGGACCATGGACTGATGGCCTCGCCCGCCCTGCCTGCTCCCTGGGGCCCGGCCTCCTGACCGCCCACGCTCTGCTGCCTCCCTGACCTGGCAATAAAATGCCGTGTGGACCCTTCCTCAGCATGGCCTGGGCCCCTGTTTTCTGCTGGGACTCGGCCCACCCGCTTTTCGCCCATCCATCCTCCTCTGGTTGAGACCCCAGGACCCCGATCCCTCGAGAGCCTGGGCTGCTGGTCTTTAGCCCTTTCGTCCTCCACCCTGCTGAGAATGGCCTTCCCAGACCCTCCCTCCAGGGCCCAAGGTGCAGCAGTGGGGCTGAGCAGTGGGAAGGGGCCCTGCCTGTCATGCCGCCAACCCCAGAGGCCCTCATCCCAGTGATACAGCTGTTCTGGAAATTTCTAACTGCAGCAGAGGGATTGGGGGTACTGAGGCACCCCAGGCTCCAGAGTGAGCCAGCAGGCCTGACCATCTCAGCCTGTGTCAGAGAGGCCTCTTCCGAAGACTAGCCCATGCTGGCTTAGGCCAAAGGAGAATGCATCGGTCCCTGTGTGTGGCTTCAGGCACAGCCAGGTCCAGGCGAAATCCTTGTTTAGTGCAGAGGTGCCCTATTCTGTGTGGACATCCACTCCCACGCCCTGCCAGTGCACTGGCCTTGATCAAACTCACCTCCTCCCCTGAACTCAAGACCCAACCAGGGCCACAGCAACCCAGTCCTTACCCTGCACTGAGCTGCTGGGGAGACCCTCCTCACTCACTGTGTCCTCACCTGCTCCGGGGGCACAGGCGCTGTGGTGACATCACCCCAAGACAAAAGCTGCACCTCCCCCAGCAGGACTGACTTCCCACCGCTGAGGGAGGGTCGGGCGGAACAGATGTGAACCCAGGTCTCTGAGTACAGTGAGGAGCTGCAGCCCCATGAGGCCAAGGAACATGACCCAGCCTCCAGCGCACCTGCCAGCCCCACATCAGCCCCACGTCAGCTGTGCTAGACACTAGCCCCGCTCCAAGGGCTGCCTGGCTTGCAGCCGTCACCAGGGAGAGCAGGGAGCTCCCTGCAGGGCCAATTCAGGCCTGTGATTGTCCAGGCCACACCACCAGGGGCCACATGTCCAGGATCCAGCCGGGCTTGCTGGCCTCAGGCCTCGGTGCTGCCAGGCAGGAGGGGGCCCAGGCGTCTGTGTCCAGACCATCTCTATCCCCAGTTCCTCAAAGAGGACATAGAAATACGTGTGCATGTACGTGAGAGCCGTCAGCTGAGTTAGGAGGCAGCGCTCTGCTGTGTGGGGTCTCTGCTCACTCCAGCTGTCGCAGAGACACTGCCTGGTGCGTGAGAGCTGGTGCTGGGTGCGGCCCGGGGCCTGCGTCCACTGGGGGCCCCCCAAGGCGGCCGGAGCCTCTGCCGCTCACATCCTGCACACTTGGTCCTGAGCTTCATCACACTGGCCTCTTTTCAGCTCCTAGCGGGTCTTGGGGCTCCAGTGCTGGCCGATGCCGCCCAGGCCCTCTGCCTTGGTGAGGGCAGACGCTGGGGAGGACACAAGGAGCCAGGATACCTGTGCTGCCTGGCTCCCCTCAGCACCGTGCGCTGCGGGTGTCCTGTCAGCGCGGGGGCCCGGCCCGACCTGGCCGAACTGACCCCACCAGAGGTGTGGCCAGGAGACTGGCTGCCCCTGGGGTAGGCCCAGAGAGAGGGCCTGTCTCCTCTGGACAATGTCCCCGCATCAGACCTGTCCCGAGTTTCCAAGGACCCTGAAACCCTGGGCAAGGAGCGACCACCACCTGCCTGACCACAGTCTGCTCTGCCCCAGAGCCTGACACCGCCGAGTGATCGGGGAGGGCCACGGGCTCTGCACCCAGCTGGACCCTCGGGACCTTTGCCCTGGGCCCCTCGAGGAGCTGGGAATGGAGGGACAGCTGCGCGTCCTTGCTCCGTGCTTTACAGAGGATGCCTACTTGCTTCTGCTACCCTGGACTCAGGGAGTGGACCCTGTTAAAATTCACAGACCAATCTGCTCATGGCCATTTGCCAGGGCCTGACTTCTCACCCCCTCCTCATGACCAGGGCAAGCCACGCCCCTTGGGCCCCGCTCTGTGGTGGAAGCAGCAGTCACTGCTGCACCACAAGACCACTTTCCTCACTGTCGTCTCAGGGGTCTAAGAACCACCCGCTCTGTTCAGAGACGCCGTGTCCCTGCACCCCCGCTCTGTTCAGAGATGCTGTGCCCTGCACCCCCACTCTGTTCAGACGCCGTGTCCCTGCACACCCCCCCCACCCAGTTCAGAGCTGCTTGTTCCCAGTGTGGACAAGCTGCTGGTCACCACCAAGCTGCAGTGACTCATTCAGTTCCCTGGCCCCTCCCTGTCCCGGCCCCACCCCTGCTGAGCACTGGGCAGAGGCTGGAGGCAAGAGCCAGGCCTAGATTCCCTGGGCTACTACCCCACCCCAGGGGCTGTGGGAGGTTTTGCTCATCAAATTCTCAGGGTCATCCTGGTCAAACAGAAGTGGCTCCAAGAAGCGTCCATCCAGGGCTGGGCTGGGAGCTTCAGGGTCCATCAACTGGCCCTCAGCCCTACACCCTGGTCTGGCTGCTGGCACAGTGTGGCCTGCAGGCTTCCTGGGGTGGACACAGGGTGCCTTGCCAGCCCCTCTGGCCAGGCTGTGGAATGGAAACTTCTGGACTGTGGCTGGCTGGGTGCTGAGAGGAGCAGTGCTCCAGCCCCCATGCTGTCCGTCACTCAGACCCTGTGTGTCCCAGTCGGCTCCGTGTCTGTGATGGGGTAAAATCCCACATGGTGGCCCAGGCCCAGGCGGGGTGGGAGCTTGTGAAGAGGCTTCGTAAAGAAAAATGACTTGCAGAGAGCTGGACTGGAAAAGGAGCAGCCGGGGCTAGATCCTGGGGTGCCGGCACTGCAGGTGGAGGATTAGCCAAGTGAGCTGTGGTGTTGGCTCAAATAAATTTTAAAAATCTTTTAAAAAAGGCAGCTGCAGAAAAGAATGCCCCAACTCCTCACATGTATCCATGCACACATACACATGTGCCGTGGCCACAGGGCAGGAATACACACACGTGTGCACACCCAAAGCCTGGGGGCAGCAGCTGGGAGTCCCGGGAACGAGGCCAGGCCCCGCTCCTGACACAGCTGTGCATCCTCCTTCTGAGCCTGGACCCAGCCTTCCTTGAACTCCTAGGGACAGGCAGCTGCACGCTGCTGTCTACACCAGGCTCTGCCCGTGTGGTGACCTACAGGAGCGCTTCACCAGGCAGCTCCTGGTCGGGGAGGGATCCTGCCAGGCAAAGGTGGAGGGGGGAGGCAGCTCCCCGCCCGCCCCCACCCTCCCCAGAGCTGGCTCTTAGTCACAGCTTCTGCCCCACAGCCTGGAAGCACAGCAGCTCCCTCCCACTTGGCCAGCCACCCCAGGGCTGACTGCTGAGGGCAGGGGTGGGAGACAGACCGGGAGCCTTGGCCTAGAGGGCTCGGTGGGCAGACAGGCGGCTGCAGGGATGGCACAGACACGTTCCCCTGTGGAAATATTTTCTGACCAAGCAGGTGCCTGTGCCTGCCTCATGTGACCCATTCAACCCTGTGAGAGTTGCACCTGGTGCCTTCAACAGCCTGGACGCCACCCACTCGCAGGTCGCTGGATGGAGAGGGCCACTGCTCTCCTGCCCTCTCCATCCCCAGGCCCATGCTGACCATTCCTGAATGCATAGCCACATTGCCATGTCTACTATCCCTGCTAAAAATAGGCCACAGGGTAGGTGGCCGGGCTGGGACTCAGGGCCAGGGACTTAGGCAGGTCGGGCCTGAGACTCCTGGGGGGCTTCAGAAACCCACATCCCACTGAGTGTAGGCTGAAGCCCCTCCCAACTCCACCCAGAGCCCAAAGGAGCCACATGGTGGGGATGGGGCCCAAGGAACCACCCCCACAAGAGCAGAGATGGCCACTCCTGGCTCACTTCACCCAGGGGCTAGCCCTCCAGGCTCAGGATCCCCCTTCCCATACACACCAGGTTTGGGCAGGACCAGGCAGAGCACAGAGCCATTGCCCTGGGGTCCCCCAGACCCTCCCCAGAAAAGGGCCCTCAGGCTCTGCCTCCCTCTACCCCTACCTGGCCTCAAGGCAGCTTTGGGGCTTGTTAGATGCCCTGGCCCTGTCTCCAGGCATCCAGACCACTGCTGGGTTCCCCAGGCAGTCCTGGTGTGCCAGTGCTCATGTGTGCGTGCATACATGCATGTGTACATGTGTGTGCACGTTACGACAAACAATGCGAGTTGCTGGGATCATAGAGGCTCTGTAGCAACCGGGAAAGCTGCACAGTTGACCCACGGGAAGCCTCCCGATGGTTTCCTCGGCTTTCCCACAAATCCCAAATCAGAAAGCCCCTGCCTCAATTAACCCTTGAGAGGCCCCTGCAGCAGCTGCTCTGGAGCTCCTGGAAGGTCCCCAACCAGCACCTGCCTGCCTGAAGTCTGCGCTGCCCACCCCCACGGTGATGACCTGGGCAGGTGGGAGGAAGTAGTATTGCTGGGGACAGGGGAGGGCATGGAGTCTCTTCCCCCACCCAAGCCAGCAGCCTGGTAGTTCTACACTTTTCTGAAACCACTTCCGCGGATGCAGGACACCCACACCATGATCATCATAAACTCAGTAAGGACAAAAAATCATGTGTGTGCTGTGCTCCATGCCAGGGCCTGTCTCTCGTCTGGACCCTGCCTGGGGTCCACCCCCCAGGGACTGGCGGAGCCATCGTCCCACAGAGGCAGCGACTAAGCCAGAAAGAATCCAGTCTGAGACCGGAGAAGCAACCTGGGGCGCCCAGTAGGGGGAGGCTCCCCACAGCCTGAAGGGGCTGAGACCCGAGGGACAGGACCTAGTGCTGACGCCGGCTCTGCCAGGGTGTCTAGCGCACACTGCAGTCCACCTCCATCCTCAGAAAACCAGCACCCAGTGTCCTTGCTAAAAATTGCAGCCCAGAACACGCACAAGTCAAGGTTTCCCTTGGAGCTCACACCCTGACACGGTCAGAGACCAGAGACCAGCCCAGCAAGGGGCGGGGTGTGAACAACAGCTCTCACAGGGCGCAGAAGGGGATGGGGTGGGCACACCTGTTTGGTGTTTCCCTGAAAATGAAAAGCTAAAAGAGCCACAGGCAGCTGCTGCAGTGGCAGCACACAGCACCAGGAGTGGCAGATTACACACACACAGGGGGCCTGCGCTAGGGCACAGCAGGTGAAGCTGCTGCCTGCAGAAAACCTCTTCTCGATGGAAGAGGTGGTCCTGGTCACGTGGGAAACTCTGGGGTCAGGGAGAGATGCTGGCCAGAGCCAAGGCCTCAGGATGGCCCAGGCTGCAGCCAGGTGCACCTGTGGGAGTGCTGGCAGACCTTGCCCACAGGCAGCAGTGCTAAAGGCACTCACCAGGCTGGCAGGGGGCAGCTATTCCGTACGAGGTCGATGGCCACCTGCATGGTCACCATGCCTGGGCTGCGCACCTGCACCCACTGTGGGGGGATCCTGGTCAGAGGTGACGCCATAGAATGTGGACGCAGCAGCAGTGACAGAAAACAGTGAAAAGTGACTGACAGCAGCTTGCCCAGTGCCCACAAGTACTATGTGCCACACATCACACCACTGTCCCCTGGGGCCAGCCCTGCTGGAGGCTGCTGACATGAAGCTACTGCTGGGCAGGGACCAGCTTCCTCTGGTCCCTGGCCAGCCATGGCCCTCACCTCACCTTGTTGTCCAACTTCCTGGCCAGGGAGGCCAGCTCCATATAGTCATCACCCGGGGGGGCAAAGGCCAGGACTCCCTGACCTGCCTCCCTCCCTTTGTCCTCGGGGACCTGCAAGGTCAGGGCTGGCCAAGGCCGCACACCTTCAGGATCAGAGAACAATGTGAAGTCAGAAAATCAGGCGGAGGAAGTGTTGCCCAGTCACCCCCAGCCTCAGCCTCACTGAAGCCCTCAGGCCTGGCACAGCCGCTAGATGCCCTGTGAGGCCACCGCCTCCTGGGCTTCCCAAGGCACCTGAAAAGCTGAGGCTCAGAGCAGGGCTGAGGGCACATGCAGTGAGGTCATCCACCTCCCAAGCCAGGGCCTCAAGGGTGCTCCAACCCACGGCCTTCAGGTAGGGCAGGGTGAAGAGTGTATGTTGAGTCTGGCCATTTTTTACTTGCTTCCTCAGACCAGGCTGTTAGCTGAATCCTGAACCTGTGAATGCCAGCTGTACCCCCTCCCCAGATGTGTGCAGTGGGTGATGGACTCTTGTGCAGGCATCTGAGCCCGTGAGGCCATGGAGCAGGGAGCGTTCGGCCAGAGCTCAGGCCATGACACAGGCCTGTGCTTTGTGTGGCTGGGTTGGGTCATGCCCTGGGCTTCACAGCAGTGTGGCCACCCATGGGTCCTGGGGTGCAGACAGGAGCCTGCACTGCCCCTCTCTGATCGCTTCCAGAAGGGGGAAAAGCTGCCAACACATGACAGAGCACTGAGTGCGGGCTGGTGCTGTAGCAAGTTAAGCCTCCACCTGTGGCACTGGAGTCCCAGGTGGGTGGCAGCTCAAGTCCTGGTTGCTGTACTTCTGATTCAGCTCCCCGCTATGGCTTGAGAAAGCAGCAGAAAGCAGAAGATGGCCGAAGTTCTTGGGCCTCGGCACCACATAGGAGACCTGGAAGAAGCTCCGGGCTTCCGACTGGCACAGCTCTGGGGGTTGGGCCATTTGGGGAGTGACCCAGCAGATGGATGCTAAGTTTTCAACAAAATGAATAAATCCTAAAAACAAAAAGGCAGAGTAGAGTTCTTCCACCTCGTGGGTTCACTCCCTGAATGGCTGTACCAGCCAAGAATAGGCCAAGCCCAAGCCAGATTACAACTCTGCCCCGGTGTAAGGGCCCCGGGATCAGGGGAATTAGCAGGGAGCTGAGGTAGAAGCAGAGCAGCCAAGACTTGAGCTCCCAAAAGGGATGCTGCTGCCTTCACCTTTTCGTGTTTCTGTCTAGTAAGTTTTTCCCAAGGTGCAGGGGCCCACAGGCACTTTAGGACACAGCTATGTCCACAGGACCCTAAGCCAGCAGGACCTGTGCTGCCTCCTCCCCAGTCTTCCAGGCTGCTGCTGGCACATACAGCAAGCCAGTGACTTCCCTGCTCCTGTCCCAGCTACGGCACAGGTGCAGTGAGGGAAACCGTCACTGTGGAACCTGTTTGCCTCCACAGACTCAGATGCAGGGGCCACAAGGCCTTCCAAGCAGGTTCCCGCCAACACCAAGCAGACAATTCAGAACCCCAGACAAGAGTGCCATGTCCTGAATCCCATGCTGCAACATACGTGAGACAGCTAAGCATTATCCCTGACTTCCACGTACCAGTGTGGCTCACAGCTCCCCAATTCCATCAGGTGCACCCTGGGTACCTGTAACAGCGGCAGGTGATGGGCGTCACACACGTCATCATTCCTAAAAACCTGCAACTGGCAGGCCTGGAGCATCCAGAGGAGTTCAGGCAACAGCACTGTCTCCCTGCGGGAGCTATGGCCACAGCAACTGGGACAGCAGGCTGACGTCCACGCAGGGCAAAGCTGGGCGTGTGTGAGCACCTCACGGGGAGCAACACAGGAGCCAGAGCGCCACAAGGCATCCATGCCAAGGAGCTGAGCCCAAGGCTCCCCCTAGGGGCTGGGCAGGGAGCTCCATGTTCACAGGCGCAGAGACTGCAGTGGTCTCACAGAGCAGCCAAAGGAGGCAGAGCCCACCTGGTCTGGGCTGCCTTTCATGGCTCCACACCCAGACCACTGCTTACTGGAGACACACCACTGGAGACTGGACAGACTGCGGATTTATTTTGTAAGTCCCCAACAAGGCCTTATTTTTTCTTTTCAACATCCTGTTCTGCAGCTTCCTTGGCTCTTTTTGCCCGGATGCCAAAGAGCCGGGCATTGGCACGGGCCATGCGGAGACTGGCGAAAGCCTTGAAGTTCTTTTCCTCCTCTGTAATGACTCTGGCTTTTTCCTTCTTGTAGACCTGGAAACGAAGACAGAGGTCAGACCCAATCCCACGCAAGTGGACAGCAGGGACCACGGAAATGGAGACAGGCAGATCAGCAACAGACACAAAGCCCTTCCTGGGATTCAGAGCCTCACCCTGACTCTGACTCAGCATGGTGAGGAGGGGCCAGGCATCCCCACAAGGAACTGCCCTTCTCAGTCTCAGGAAGGGTTCCCCAGAGTGTGGACTCAGGGGTGACCTTCCCTTCTGCCCCAGTGTGCACGGTGCGCCTCTACTCACGTTCCGGATGGGCATGACCGGTCCTGTCAGCTGGGTGGCCAACTTCAGTTCTTCAGCCTGTGTGTTGTGAGAACCCAGGTCAGCCGCCTTGTGCCAAATACCCCATCATCCACCCCCAGGTCCTGCATGTTTGTGGGCTCATCAACTTTGCTAAGACAGCATGAGCCACCTGCCAATAAACCCAGGATGGAGACAGCCCCAGGAAGGCCACATAGATGGACACGGCCAACCCACACTACAAGATTTTTCCAGAAGCACTTTCGGAAATAAAGCACCAAAGGTTTAAGTGCTTCCCCAGGAACCATGTCAAGCCCCTCCACCCCCCTAGGGGTCCACGCCTTCCGCATGGGGCACAACATCGCCCCGAAGGCAGGCACTGGGGGAGTGCGACTCGGTGCCAGCGACCTCTACCCTGCCCAGCACACGCTGACCCCGGCCACTCACCGAGCTGTCGCCCTTCTTGGGGGCCGAGGGCTTCCGGGGGAAGAGGACCAGCTTGGAGCGGTACTCCTTCAGCCGCTGCACGTTGGCCTGCAGGGACTCGGTGGACTTGTTCCGCCGCCGCGGGTCCACGGAGATGCCGATGGTCCGCGCCACCTTCTTGTGGATGCCGGCCACCTGCCCCCAAACACGCACGCATGGAGCCTCCGCGGGGCCCCGCGCCGCCGGGTCCCCGGGGCCCGGCTCGGCGCTCAGAGAAAAAAGGGTTCGAACGCGCTTTCATCACGGCGATGCAGCGATTCCGGAGACTGTCATCACGCGCCCGAGCCCGGGCCGCCCCGCCCGCCGCGCGGCCCCTCACTCACCCGCAGCTCCTCCAGGCTGAAGCCGCGGCCGGCGCGCACCTTCGTGTGGTACCTCACGGTCGGGCAGCGCACGATGGGCCGGATGGGCCCCGCCGCGGGCCGCGGGGCGATGCGGCGGGCTCGCGCTTGCCGGGCCTTGCGCCTGCGAGGGAGGGAGGGCGGCGGCGTCACGGCGGGCGCGCGGGCGGCGCCCCGGCCCCGGCCCCGGCCCCGGCCCCGGCCCCGCGCTCACCTGCGGATCTTCCGCGCCGGCTGGTTGAACCAGGTGGCCACGCGCCGCTGCCAGTCCTTGTGGAAGTGCGGCTTCAGGATCATGCCATTCCGACTGGGCGCCATGGCTGCGTGCTGCCGCGAGGGGCGAGGGCCGCGCGTGAGGCGCCGGGGCCGGGCCGCGGCCTGACCGCCCGCGCCCGCCGCGCCCCGGCCCCGAGCACTCCGGCCCGGGACGCCCGAACGCGCCCTCCCCGCCCAGGCCCTGGGCCCAGCCGGACGCCGTCCGAGGCCCCAGCTGCCTCCATGGCCGAGTCGGCGGCGGAACCAGGCCGATGGCGGTGGATGGAGCACGATACAGTCGGATGCCGTCCGATGGCGGCGGGGAAAGGACACTCACCTCCTCCGCGCGAGAACAGAGAAGCGGAAAGGACCGGGCGCCGCGAAGCCCCCTGGGATGGTGGTAGGCCCGGCCAATCAGAAGCGCCGCAGCGTTCTGACCAATCAGAGCCGGGCGATGCGGAAGTGACGTAAGGCCGCCGCCGTCGCGTCTTGGAGAGTTCCGCCTCCACGGCCCGGCGGCTGAGGGGCCGCGCTCGTCCGAGGCGGAGATCGTTGGGGGTGCGTTCGGCGAGCGCGCGGTCGTGAAGCTGTGGACGCCCCCGGGCCTCGCTCCCCGCCCCTCTCCGCTCCGCGGAGCGTTGTCCCGGGACCGGCGCCCTCACCCCGGGAGTGCCGCCGCCCCACTTGCGAGGCCCCGGAGGCGTGGAGTGGACCGTCGGGAAAAGGGCGCGCACAGCGTGCTCAGGAGTTCAAACCTGGCCCTGCGGCAGATGGTGGCCCTTCCCCATGTTAGAGGCCGAGAGACCGCCCCTCCGCTGCTCGCCCCAGATGGCCGCGGCGCGCGAGCTGGGCGGAGGAGGAGCCGGGGCCCAGCCGCCCGTCTCACTGCCGCACGCCTGGTTCTGGGTGCCGGGCGCGTCTTCGTGGAGCGGCTGGAGGAGAGTCGCGCTAGGGCCGCAGTCGAGGCCCTCACGGACGCCGTGAGGAGAAAACGCGCCGTCTGCCCTTCTCGCGGCTTGCCGCGCACCCACGGGAGACACTGGGCGCATGAAGGCTTGCTGTGCGCCCACACACGGAGGATTAGCCTAGTGAGCCGCGGCGCCAGCCAGGAACAATTTTACAGTTGACTTGTACAAAGACGGCTGGTGTAAGTGCTAGCTGACAGGCATGGAAGTTCACAGATACAATTGCCCAAATGGGGCTGGCGCTATGGTGCAGAGGGTAAAGCGCCGCCTACAGTGCTGGTATCCCATAGGGCACCAGTTCGAGTCTGCCTGGGAAAGCAGAAGATGGCCCAAGTCCTTGGTCCCCTGCACCTGCGTGGGAGACCCAGAAGAACCTCCCGGCTCCTGATCGGAGCAGCTCCGGCCATTGCGGCCATCTGGAGGGATGAACCAGCGGATGGAAGATTCTCTCTCTCTGCCTCCGTTCTCTGTAACTGCCTTTCAAATAAGTAAATAAACTTAAAAAAAAAAAAAATGCTTAAGAGCTTTCGGCTGGGTTTGGCCTGCGCCAGCCCCGGTCTGAGTCTTCAAGAACTTCCAACCTAAGACAGAGTGCGTCTTTCAGCATCTGGAACTCTTCAGATACATACTCTGGGTTTTTTTTTTTTTTACAGGCAGAGTGGACAGTGAGAGAGAGAGACAGAGAGAAAGGTCTTCCTTTTGCCGTTGGTTCACCCTCCAATGGCCGCCGCGGACAGCGCGCTGCGGCCAGCGCACCACGCTCGTCCGATGGCAGGAGCCAGGAGCCAGGTGCTTTTCCTGGTCTCCCCATGGGGTGCAGGGCCCAAGCACTTGGGCCATCCTCCACTGCACTCCTGGGCCACAGCAGAGGGCTGGCCTGGAAGAGAGGCAACCAGGACAGAATCCGGCGCCCCGACCGGGACTAGAACCCGGTGTGCCAGCGCCGCAAGGCGGAGGATTAGCCTGTTGAGCCACGGCGCCGGCCCATACTCTGGATTTTTAAAAGATACCATAGCAGCAAACTGATTATGGTTTTGCAAAGAGGGAAAAATTGTACCCTTACAGAACTTTATGATAATCAGGTTTGCCTTCTAAATATGGGCTGATAGTTGAATTAGAAAAAGCAGTGGCCTAGTAAGTCTGAAAAGAGTAAGATAATGTCACTGGATAACCAACCATTCAGCCTCCCAAATTCCTGAACTTGGGGCCTGCACACAAATCATACCAGTGTCTCTGAGAAAGTCCATCATTATCTGAATCAAAACTGGCAGGCGTTTGGTGCAGTGGTTAAGATCCTGCTTGGAGCTGGCTCAATAGGCTAATCCTCCGCCTGTGGCGCCAGCACCCTGGGATCTAGTTCCGGTCGTTCCTCTTCCTGTCCAGTTCTCTGCTGTGGCCCAGGAGGGCAGTGGAGGATGGCCCAAGTCCTTGGGCCCTGCACCTGCATGGGAGACCAGGTGGGAGCACCTGGCTCCTGGCTTCGGATCAGTGTGGTGCATTGGCTGCAGCGCGCTGGCTGCAGCGGCCATTAGGGGTGAACCAATGGAAAAGGAAGACCTTTCTCTGTCTCTCTCACTGTCCACCCTGTCCAAAAAAAAAAAAAAAAAAAAAAAAAGATCCCGCTTGGGAAGCCCACATGGTTTGAGTTCCAGCTCCTCTGGTTTCTGCTAAAGTGCGTCTTGGGAGGTGGCAAATGATGGGCCAAGTACTTGAGTCCCTGCCACCCATGTGGGAGTCTAGGATGGCGTTCCATGCTCTTGGCTTCAGTCTGGCCCAGCCCTGCGTGTTGTGGGCAGTTGGGGAATGAACCAACAAATGATCTCTCTCCATCAGTGTCTGCCTTTCAAACAAAATGAAAATAGCCGAAACTTAAAAAAAAAAAAAAGGCCAGTGCCACAGCTCAATAGGCTAATCCTCCGCCTTGGGGCCCTGGCACACCAGGTTCTAGTCCCAGTCGGGGCGCTGGATTCTGTCCCAGTTGCCCCTCTTCCAGGCCAGCTCTCTGTGTGGCCCGGGAGTGCAGTGGAGGATGGCCCAAGTCCCTGCACTCGCATGGGAGACCAGGAGTAAGCACCTGGCTCCTGCCTTCGGATCAGCGCAGTGTGCCGGCTGCAGCGTGCCAGCCACGGCGGCCATTGGAGGGTGAACCAACGGCAAAGGAAGACCTTTCTCTCTTTCACTGTCCACTTTGCCTGTCATAAACAAACAAACAAAAAAAGATTTGAAAGAGTTACAGAGAGGGAGGGAGGGAGAGGTGTCTTCCAGCTGCTGGTTCACTCTCCATATGGCCTCAGTCGTTGGAGCTGGGCAGTCTGAAGGCAGGAGCCAGGTGCTTGTTCCAGGTCTCCCACGTGGGTTCAGGGGCCCAAGCACTTGGGCCACCATCTGCTGCTTTCCCAGATGCATTAGGGAGCGGGATGGAAAATGAAGCAGCTGGGACTTGACTCAAACTGGCTCCCATATCAGATGCTGGTGCTGCAGACGTACCTCAACTGTGGCCCTCCAAAACATGTTTTAAATGTTTACTTACTTATGAGTATAGATCAGAGTAGAGGAAAACGACCAGTACTACAATACTAGAGCTTAAATAAAGAAAAATCTTTCATTTATTTGAAAGGCAGAGTTAGAGCGATATTCCATCTGCTGGTTCACTTCCCAAATTGCCCTAGTGGCCAGGGCTGGGCCAGGCTGAAGCCAGTGGGTAGAGTCCCAAGGCCTTGCACTGCTTTCCCAGCTGCATTAGCAGGGAGCTGGATCGGAAGTGCAGCAGCCAGGAGTCAAACCAGCGCCCATGTGTGAGGCTAGCACTGGAGGTGGCAGCTTAACCCATTACACCACAACACCTACCCTGGGTTTTTTTGTGCTTGTTGTTAAAGATTTATTTGAAAGCCACAGTGACAAGGAGAGGGACAGATAAAGAGATCTTGCATTTGCTGGCTGACTCCTCAAATAACCGTAACTACTGGCACTCGGTCAGGCTAAATCCTGAAACCAGGAGCTCACCACGTGGGCCAAGAACTTGGGCCATCATCCACTGACTTCCTAGACTGTATTACCAGGGAGATGGATGGGAAGCAGAGCAGCTAGGACTTAAACCAGTGCTTCAGCATGGGACGCCGGCATCACCAGTGGTGGCTGAACCTGCTGCAGCACAAAGCTGACTCCCGTTTGTTTCTGAGGCTCCCTGTGGTCATGTTCAATCTTCACATCACTTAGAGCACGCACTCGTTTCCACAGGGAGGCCTCAGACACGCAATGCAGGAAGCACTCAGAGAATCAGACACCCGCACCCAGGGCTGTTCTTACGATGGAGCGGAGACGAAGTCAGTTTTTGCCACAGGTTCTTGGGCTAAGGCCTGTTCATGTCCAGGACCCCAGAGGCGGTGTGGGGAGCAGTGTGGTTTCAGCACAAGGTCACTGACTCCATCAGCCGGAGCAGCACCAAGGTGACTAAATGTGGCGCTGAGCCGACTGAGGACAAGGACTACAAGCCAGGCTTCACCTCAGCAGCTATGTTGTGTCCACCCCCCTTGCAGGCTGACACCACTGGGCTCTCAGGAAACGACTCTGCAAATGAGACACAGCCCATCTCTGTGGGGAGAGCACAGGGCGGTGAGCTAAGCTGTACCGGCTTTAGATCTAGTAGGGGATGCTACCGAGGGTAAGGATGTAGCCAGCAACCTCCCAAACGAGTGCTGACCTAAAGGTCATGGATCTGGAGAACTGGGGAAAAGCCCAATGTGTCTTCTCAAGAAACGCAGAGGGGTCAGTGTTGTGTAAAACAGATTAAGCGGCCGGCGCTGGGGCTCAATAGGCTCATCCTCCACCTGCAGCACCGGCACCCCAGGTTCTAGTCCCTGTCAGGGTGCCGGATTCTGTCCTGGTTGCCCCTCTTCCAGGCCAGCTCTCTGCTGTGGAGGATGGCTCAAGTGCTTGGGCCCTGCATCCGCACAGGAGACCAGGAGAAGCACCTGGCTCCTGGCTTCAGATCAGCGCACTGCGCCGGCCACAGTGGCCATTGGAGGGTGAACAAATGGTAAAAAGACCTCTGTCTCTCTCACTGTCCACATGTCCACTCTGCCTGTCAAAAACAAAACAAAACAAACAAACAAAAAGCCAAAACAAAAAAACAGGTTAAGCTGCCGCTCACAGCAGTATCCCACACTGGGGCAACAGTCATGCTCTGCTTCTGCTCCAGCTCCCTGCTGCATGCCTGGAAAGCAGCAGCAGATGGCGCAAGTACTTGGGCCCCTGCCACTCAGGTAGGAAATCTGGATGGAGTGCCAGGCTCCCGGCTTTGCCTTGGCCCAGTCCCAGCTGTTGCAGCCATCTAGGGAGGGAACTGGTGAATGGAAGATCTCTGTTGCCCTGCCTTGCAAACCAAAAAACCCAAAAATGGTGCAGCAGGTAAAGCCCCTGCCTGCAACGTGCTGTGCCAGCATCCCACAGACACCAGTTCACATCCCAGGTGCTCCACTTCCAAACCAGCTCCTTGCTAATGGCCTGGGAAAAGCAGCAGCAGATAAGCAAGTGTTTGGGTCCCTGCCACCCATGTGAGTGACCGAGATGAAGCTCTCGTCTTTCATTTGGCTCAGCCCTGGCCATGATGGCCACCTGGGGAGTGAACCAGAAGATGGAAGATCTCTAACTCAAAAAAATAAAATAAAATAAAATAAAAAAGAACAAACAGAAACCAGCCACAGCTGGCCACCCTCAGGTGTCCACACAGCTGCACCTGCAGGACCTAGCTCCAGCACCGCAGCGTCTGCTCTGGCACCGGATGTGCTGTTAGGAGGGGTCAGCTGCTACAGGTTCCACAGCACCATCGGGGAGGTGACACGCAAACAAGCAGGAGGCAAGGGCGAGGGCTCACCGCATCCAGAGCGACTGGAGGAACCAAGGCCACTGCTGGTGTCCAGTCCCTTTATTCAAGCGTGGCTTAGCCCCCAGATCCTTCCAAAGGGGCTTTTCTCTTGGTTCTGCCCAGCTGGAGGCATGAACTGAAAACAAGAGTATCGTCCAAGCAGGCCCTAGGGCCGAGTGGGAGCTGAGAACATAGAACAGGCGCAGAGTCCTTATCCATGGAATTTATTAGCAAGGTGTCCACAGTTCCCAGGCTGCTGGACGGGACCAGTGCGAGGTCCCTGATGCACAGCTGCTCACAGGGCGATAGGTGGCAGTATTTGAACTGTCAGGAGCTCAATGCCGGGCCCCCAGTCTGACCCTGCTGGAAAGTGGGCACAGTGACAGGGCCAGTGAGGACGAGGACAGCCTGCTCAGAGGGCGCTTTCATAGTGGAGCCGTTAGCATTCTGAGGGAGACACAGGAACGGAGACGGGTGCACACAGGGGGCTGTGCAGCCTGGCTGCCGAGCTGCCCCGGTCACCACAGCCAGGCAGATGGCATCCTGGGAATGGAGAACTTATCTGCATACTGGCAGCAAGCACTGACACTTCCCCATAGGGGAAACTGAGGTACACAGGCAGCAAGCTCAACCCACACACCCCACCAGCCTCTCGATCTCGGCTGGAAATTCTCCTGGGTCACTGCAGGTGCATGGCTGCACCGCTCCGATTATCTGGGCCACGATGGCTCCTGCCCCTGCCCGGGGGGCTGTGCGGCCGCGTCCTCCTCCCCCGAGGCTTGCTTCTCCCTCTGGGCGTCGATCCACCTCTGCGGAGCTATCATCTTCTTCGGCCCGTGGGGCGGTGGGCCAATGAGGGCCTCAATGTCCTCATAGTTTATCACTTCCTTTTCCAGAAGGGCGTTCGCCAGCTGAAAAGAACAAACCCGGCAGTGTGAGTCCCCAGCAAGACACAGACAAGACTCTTTGAGAACCGCGAGCCCAAGACGCGCCGCACGACAAAGCACCCTGTGTGCCAGGGAGGTGGCAGCGAGGCGGGAGGGCCTGTCTGAGAGCAGGACACACGTGGGTGGGTAGACGGGCCACTTTCCCAGGAAGCAGAGGCAGGAAGGCAGCTCAGGCAAAGAATCACCCCCTGTCTCCACCTGGAAGCTGAGGTTCCAGCTGCAAGCCTCATTAACCTTTCCACCCCTTCAAAGTCTCTGCTTTCTGGCAATGGTACTTTCCTGCACCAACCGAGGTCTGTATGTCTGGGAAGAGCGGCTGATGCTGAGGCATGAGGGCAGAGGGCCCTGTGTTCCGGGGATGGGGGATTTCTGTGCCTCCACACTGCCCTAGGACCATGATGGTGACTCAGTCCCGTGACAAACAACGCTGCTGGTTTGTGATGGAAGCACTCTTCCACGTTTTCTAAACAAAATGGTGAACCCTGAAATGGGCAATTTACCTGTGGCTGCAGGCTCACCTGCTCTGCTCCTAAGGACCATGAACCCGTGTGATAGCCAATGAGCTGCCCAGCCAGCAGCCCGCCTCTCCCCCTCCTCCCCATTATACAGTAATGGCCCCAGCTCTGTGTGCACGGGGCCTTGTGTACAGTGGTCTCCTGGCTCCGTGTACGCCCTGTGTATGGTGAGATCCTGGCTCTGCACGTGCATTGCACAGGCCTCAGTCTGAGGCTCTGCACGGCTTGCAGCTACTGGGAGGCTGCTGGCGGGGGGCCCACTCTGAAGACCTGGAGCCACTATTCCCAGCCTCACAGAGCAGCTGCCTCCCTTCAGAAATGAAAGGAAGTGAAGGAACCACCACCCTCCAGTTGCTCCACCCGCCTGAATGGCCAAGGCACAGCCGGCCTCCTCCACCGTGTCAGGGGCTTGCTCCCCAGATCCTCTGCTCAGCTCAGAAAACATCAGACAAAGCCTGTGGGGGACACTGGATGAGCCAAAAGAAACAGTCAAGGTCAAAATATTGAACCAGAACAGTCTGGAAACTCACGGCCCAGAGACATGAGGACTGGGAAAGGACAACGGGGGTGTCTGCACAAGCGAGAATGAAGAGGACTCCAGTGGACTGCAGTGTGTCCCTGCTGGGTCACTGGTGAACAAAGTGGTGGACAAAGCACTATGCCAGGGCTGGCACTGTGGCATAGCAGGTGAAGCCACTGCCTGCAGTGCTGGCATCCCATATGGGCATCAGTTCAAGTCCCGGCTGCTCCACTTCCGATCCAGCTCTCTGCTAATGCACCTGAGAAAGCAGTGGAAGATGGGTCAAGTGCCTGGGTCCCTGCACCCACGTGGGAGACCCAGAGAAAGCTCCAGGCCTCTGACTTTGGATCAGCCAAGCCCCGGCCGTTGAGGCCATTTGTGGAGTGGACCTGTGGATGGAAGACCTCCTTTTCTCTCTTTTTCTCTTTCTCTCTCTGTGGCTCTGCCTTTCAAATAGATGGAAAGACCAAACCAAACCAAACCAAACAAAACCCACACAAACAGAAAAACCCAGGGAAACTTTTAAGGACACAGAGTCTGGAGGAATGTGTGGGGGCTCTGTACCGCACTTGCAACTTTTTTCTAAGTCTACAACACAACATTTGCTTTAAATTTTCAGAGGAAACGTTTAAGACTTGGTGAAGGATGAAATGCACGAGACAGTGCTATGATGCCTCGGTCGGGCAGTGGTCACGCGTGTCGGGTGTTCTTTCTGCTGTGAACTGTGCATAGGAGACACGTGAAGAGCAGGAGAGTGCACGTCTGGTGAGACTGGGGTCAGCTGTGTCAGCCTGGCTGGTGCCGTGGTCACACTCACCGCCTGCAGCTTGTCCAGGTTGTCCAGCAGCACCTTCTCAGTGTGTCTGTAGGCCTGGGCCACCAGCAGCTTTGCTTCCTGCCAAGGAGAGGTTATATGTCACGAGAAAGGACAGCTGACCAACACGTGCAGACTCAGCACCTGTGTTCTGATCCCACATCGAAGTGCAGCAGGCAACACAGGTGGAGACCACGCCTCCTCTCTCCTAATGAGCGGTCTAGGAAGGCCCAGCTCAGCAGGCTGCACTCCAGGCGGCCCTGTCTGCTCTCTGCCACACCCAAGCTGCCTGAGTGCAAGAGCTTCTGGGGGAGCCTCAGGACAGGCCACCGGGTCCAGTCTGCAGATTCTCAGACTCACATCGACAGTTTCGTGAGAGCCATCTAGGACCTCACGCAAGAAAAAATACTCCACAGACCGAAGAGACAACACAGCCCAGGCCTGCAGCAGAGCTCTGGGCTCCAGGTGGCTGTGGCTGAGGCAGCCAGTAGCTGGAGGGCCTTGGGTAGCAGACCCTGTGGGCAAGGGGTGTGGTGGTGGGCCTATGCAGACTCACGTGGTCCATCATCTGCTGAAGGCCCTGGCTGAAGGGGCGCCGTCCAATGCCCAGGAGGCCCTCCTGTGCCTCGGGGAAGGAGATGGGCCCGATGCCAGGGGCCATCCCGAACTGCTTCACCATGGAGTATGCAATGCCTGTGACCTTCCTGAGGTCATCCTGCGCCCCTGGAGGGTGGGGTCAAGAAAGCAGAACTTCAGATACACGCGGGACGGGTGCTGCACTGCCCACCCACTTTATCTCCAAGAACACCTGTGCTGTGCCAGACACATCTCTGAACCAGTGCCTGTTCCTTAAAGGACTCTTAGGAGCTGGTGTTGTGGCATGGCATGGGGTGGTGTGGTTGCCTGTGACACTGGCATCCCATAGGGGCACTGGTTTGAGTCCTGGATGCTCCTCTTCCAATGCAGATTCCTCCTAATGCACCTGGGCAAGCAGTGGATGCTGGCCCGAGTGCCTGGGCCCCTGCACCCATACGGGAGACCTGGATAAAGCTCCTGCCTTCGTTGTGGTCATTTGGGGAATGAACCAGCAGACACAGACCTCTCTTTCTCTCTGTATCTGTTTCTTCAAGTAAATAAATAAATCCTAAAGCTGAAAAAAAGTCTTAAATCTTTAAGAAATGTTATTTTGCTTAAAAACCAGCCACTGAAGGTGAATTTGTACTTATTTCACAGCAGTGCCTAGGCTGAAGTACAGGCTGCACGAGGCAAACCAGCCAACCTTACGGCCTGCTGGTCCCTGGGCCAGGCCAGGCCCCTCCCCTGCCCCTGCCTCCTTCCCTGACATCCAGAGAAGTACATTTAGAGCAGCACGGGCTTCAGTATTACTGTTTGGTGCAGCCATCACCAATAGGTAACCATAAAGGCATGTGTAGCCTGCACATACGTGGACGTTTCTATATGGTTATTTTTAATATTTATTTACTTGAAAGGTGGTTACTTCTCCTCTATTGGTTTAACCCCCACATGTCCACAGCAGCTGTGGCTGGGCAAAGGCAAGCCAGGAGCCAGGAATTGCATGTGGGTCTCCATGGGGGTGGCAGGGACCATCCGCCGTCGCCTCCTGAAGTGTGCATTAGCAGGACGCTGAGACTGTGAGCAGGGTCGGGACCAGAACCAGGACTGTGACGTGAGGTGTGGGCGTCCCAAGCAGCATTTTAACCTCTCCAAATGCTTGTCCTGTGTAAAGTTATTTAAAAAGCCATGCTTGGGTCTAAACCTTTGACCACAGCTCTTTTTTTTTTTTTTTTTTTTTTGACAGGCAGAGTGGACAGTGAGAGAGAGAGAGACAGAGAGAAAGGTCTTCCTTTTGCTGTTGGTTCACCCTCCAGTGGCTGCCGCGGCCGGCGCACTGCGCTGATCCAATGGCAGGAACCAGGTGCTTCTCCTGGTCTCCCATGGGGTGCAGGGCCCAAGGACCTGGGCCATCCTCCACTGCACTCCCGGGCCACAGCAGAGAGCTGGCCTGGAAGAGGGGCAACCGGGACAGAATCTGGCACCCTGACCAGGACTAGAACCTGGTGTGCCGGCGCCGCAAGGCGGAGGATTAGCCTAGTGAGCCACGGCGCCGGCCACCACAGCTCATCTTTTAAAACATACCTGATTACCTCCAAACCACATTTTCATCACACTGATTCTCTCCCAGATTCCACCCCCTGTGTGCACCAGAGCAGCACAGCAGTGCAGGAGGAGCACTGAGAGCACTCGGACTGCACGGGCTGGTTCCTCACCGGAGGTGACCTTGTTGAAGGAGATGGCCTCAGACGCTCGGCCGCCCAGGGCCATGCACATGCGCTCAAACAGCTGCTCCTTGGTGAACAGGTGCTGGTCTCTCGGCAGCATCTGAGCAAAGCCCAGGGCAGCATTTGTCCGTGGTGCGATGGAGACCTAGGGAAGGTCAAGGTGGCCTGAGCTCACAAGGAGAACACTCGCTTAAAGGGAAGTGGCGACAAGGTGTGGCAGGGCTGCCCCAGGGGTCCTAGAGCAGGAAGGCAAATGTGTACCATCTCAGCTCTGCACGCAGGGAGAGCCCCAACATGGAAGAGGCCTCGCTCTCACTCACAGGAGCAGAGGGGTTTCTAACGGGGGGCCCTTGTCCACACACTGTCAGGGTGTGTCTTCCTCATGTGCTGACCACACAGCAAGTCAGAAGGGAGAGGCTGACATGGACAAGTCCCACCTCCACCAGCACAGCTGCACTGGAAACAGAGAGATCGGAAGGGAGCAGATCTCAGGCTGGCCCAGCTGTTTCTGAGCACCAGGGCAGCAGGAAGCCCATGCCCACGAATGTCCTAAGAGTCCCACAGCTAAACTGCTGTTGAAATGCGGTCAGCAAAGGCGCCTGTGAACAGAGGGCACCACAGCAGGGAGGCAGATCAAAGCAGAAGAGCTGGGACTCGAATCGGGCTCACATGGGATGCAGGTGCCCCAAGCAGCGACCTAACGGCTGGAGCAAAGCCTGCCCCTGAACCATTTATGAAGTAGAGTGAGGGGCTCCTGGGGAGCATCTGGCTCGCCTCACTGCACATAGGCACGGAGGAGCAGCACACGCTTTGTCTCCCTCTGAGTCTCCTCAAAGAGAAGCAGGTGGACAAGTCGGCTTTGTGACGGCATCTCTGAAAGATGGCACAGACTCAACACCGATGACCGAGCTGGCCTCCGTGTCTGCAGCTGCCTTTGCCAGCGTGCCTTCAGCCACCAGCAGGGCTCCTCAGCAGCTCCATGTGCGGCCGCTGGACTCTGCACAACTACAGCCCACACCTCAACAGTGAAGATGGAGCACCCACATCCAAGAGTTATGTTTTACCTAAAGGGGCCATGAGGATCCCTGGTCATACACACACATGTTTCTGGAAGCTGTTGATAACACAACCGTTTGATGGAAACAGATTCGTGCTCCCCGGGCAGGCACTGAGGTGCAGCAGGTTAAGCCACCACATGGGATGTCTGTCCCCTACCAGAGTGCCTTGGATCAAGCCCTGCCTTTGCTTCTTGCCCAGATTCCTGCTAATGTGTACCTGGGAGGCAGGGCTACTGGCTTCAGTACTGGGGTCCCTGCCATCCACGTGGGAGACCTGGATAGAGTTCCTGACTGCAGGCTGCAGTCTTGCTCAGTCTGAACTGTTGTGGGCATTTGGTTCTGCAGTGAACCAGTGGATGGAAGATCTCTCTCTCTCTCTCTCTCTTTCAGATTTTAAAAATACGTATTACGGGGCTGGCACTGTGGCATAGAAGGCTAAGCCTCCATGTCCTGCTTGTTCCACTTCCAATCCAGCTCTCTGCTATGGCTTGGGAAAGCAGTGGAAGACTGCCCAAGTGCTTGGGCCCCTGCACCCACATGGGAGACCTGGAAGAAGCTCCCGGCTCCTGGCTTTGGATCGGGCCAGCTCTGGCTGTTGAGGGCATTTGGGGAGTGAACCAGCAGATGGAAGACCCTTCTCTGCCTATCTCTCTCTCTCTCTCTCTCTCTCTCTCTCTCTCTGCAGCACCACCTCTCAAATAAATAAAATCTTAAAAAAAAAAAAGCTAATATGTATATTACAAGATGATTTCTAAATCATTCTTTTAGAAAAAGGACAAACTGCACTAGCTTCTTCTCAATATCAGGACTCATTTTAGAGCTGACAGTAAGTATGATGTTGCTCATTTGGCATCTGAGGGTAGAAGGGACAGTGAGCCCAAGTCACCACCACGTTGAGTCAGGTGCCTAGCAGTTGAAGCCACAGCAGAGACGTGGACACACAACCCAGCCCTGGCTGCTGCCCACTGTCTGGGACAGCTGCTTCCCAGCCCGTCCCCCGGCTCGCGAGGAGGCAGGCAAACCCAGGGCTCACCTTCATCACAGCCTCGGTGTGTTCCAGCAGCCAGCCGACCAGCGCGTGCCCCGACTCGTGAAACGCAACCACCTTCTGCTCCTCCTTTGACAGGATCTTGCTCTTTTTGGCAGTCCCTGCAAGAAGGCCCAGTCAGTGTCTGGGTGCTGCACACCCAGCGGGGTGAGCCAGGCTCTCCTAGCCTGGGGCTGCTTCCACCTGTGCCGCCAGAGCAAGTCCTCTCCCCGCAGCCTCACCGCAGCCACCACTCCTGACACCCCAGTCCCAGGGGCACTCATGAGGTGGGAGAGCTGACGGGGTGCACGGCGCTTCTAGCAATGCGGTCCTTGGCGACAGGAGTGCACCCTCCTGGGCCCCAGAGAGGGCCGGATTGGAGGGCAGGCTCCCAAGTCCTAGGTTCTGGGCTCACTGACCTCCCCTTGGGAGGTGACACCCATAGGGGGAAGACAGTCCCTATATCACATTTCCCCAGCTAAAAGTGTTGCTGAGCTCCATTCAAGGCTAAACACCCCTAAGTTTCCAACGTACACAATGTGAACAAGCTGTAAGGTCAGATGTGTGGTACGGCCTGACACTACACTTATCTACGACCATTTCCTGTAAGACTACAGATCCTGTATTAGACACTGGCTAGGGCAGAGCAGCCACCTCAACTAGAGCTGTCTACAGGGAACACAGGCCTTACTAATGAGCTTCCCCTGAACACAGGCTGCAATGCATTCTAGTACAGTACAGGTACAGGTGTCCATGCTAGGAGTGGGGACCAGCTTGGGCGTAGCCCTAGGAGTAGGATCAGCTCTGGCCTCCTACCAAGAGCTGGGATCCATCAGGCAGAGTGCACAGGCCTCCCCCTGCAGCCTGGGGAGAGCCCAGCAGGCCTGTGGGTGCAGACTGCCCCTGGGCTAGAGCGCGGCCTCTCTCCAGGGTCAGGTGGGTTTGGAAGGCATGTCCTACTCCTATTTGAAGAATGAGCCTGCTCTGACATAAACCTGCAGGGTCTTAAACGAAAGAAAGCCAAGTCTACTGTATAGACACAACCTACCAAACTGAAAAACATTCCATTTCTTCTCTTCTCCTATGATACCTTGCTACTTAATTAAATCACACGACAGCCAGCCTGGATCAGGCCCCACCTGCAGCCATCTCTATCTTGATTTTGGATAGGACTGGCCTCAGACTGAGCATCTCTGGGTTCGAGCCCTCCTTGGAACGCAGGCCTCAACAAAGGGGTATGAAGGCCATACCAGCAATGACACGCTCCACAGCATACTCGAAGTTCAAGGTGTGGACGGACGTGTGTCCCTCTCTCGCGGCGTGCAGGGCAGCCTCGTTGCAGATGTTGGCGATGTCCGCACCTGTCAACATGCACCATGGGCCTGGGCAGAGGACGGGGCAGGTGTGCCCCTCCCTGCCTGATCTCAAAGGGACAGGGAAGGGAAGGCTCTTGCCGACAGCAGACGGGGGAAGAGCAGCCCGAGGGGAACAGAGGCAAAGTTGGGGAGAGAGGTGACCAGGAGGCAGGGGGTCACCGCACTGCACTTGATGGAGGCCACTTTATGGAAGTAACTGCCCAGGGCACGTCAGGCTGCCGCTTGGGATGCACGCGCCCCATTTTAGAGCCGGTCCCGAGTCCTGTACACTCTGCTCCGTCCGTCCCGCTCCCAGCCAGTGCACCTCAGAGGCAGCACGCTTGGGATGCACGCGCCCCATTTTAGAGCCGGTCCCGAGTCCTGTACACTCTGCTCCGTCCGTCCCGCTCCCAGCCAGTGCACCTCAGAGGCAGCACGCTTGGGATGCACGCGCCCCATTTTAGAGCCGGTCCCGAGTCCTGTACACTCTGCTCCGTCCGTCCCGCTCCCAGCCAGTGCACCTCAGAGGCAGCAGACGATGGCCCAGTGCTCAGGCCCACCACCCACGTGGGAGACCCGGACGGCGTTCTGGTCTCCTGGCTTCACCTGGCCCAGCTCTGGCTGTGTGCACACTTGGGGAGTACACCAGGACATGAAAGATCTCTCTGTGTCTGTCTTTTTTTTTTTTGATTTTTTTTTTTTACTTGAAAGTTGAAAGTCAGAGTTACACAGAAAGCGAAGGAGAAGCAGAGAGAGAGAGAGAGAGGGGTCTTCCATCCACTGGTTCACTCCCCAATTGGCTGCATCAGCCGGAGCTGTGCCTGTCCGAAGCCAGGAGCTTCTTCCAGGTCTCCCACATGGGTGCAGGGACCCAAGGACTTGGGCCATCTTCTACTGCTTTCCCAGGCCATAGCAGAGAGTTGGATTAGAAGTGGAGCAGCCGGGACTAGAACCAGCGCCAAATGGGATGCTGGCAATGCAGGCGGTGGCTTTACCTGCAATACCACAGTGCTGGCCCCCACTATGCCTTTCAAATAAATACCTCCTAAAGAAGCAACAGACCAAGCACCGCTCCCACCCACTGCAGGCCTTCCTGTCTCTCCTGTGTGCACTTCCCTCTGTAACTGCGTACCAAGCTTCCCCATATATTCCTAGGCTTTCGCCCACTTAATACTTCACACAGGCACCACTGGATGAAACACTCAGGTCCACAAGACGCGAGTTGATGACTTTAAAAGAAGTGGTATCACAGTAAAACGTATTTTCATTTACATTAAGGTTGCCAGTGAGACCATATAGAAACTACGTGGGACTGTGAGGGGGGCAGGGAGGTCTCATGGATGTGTAGGAAAGACCTAAAGGACAGTCCCCAAGACACCACAGCCAACACAGCAGCCAGTCCCACCATGCCTTGAAGGCAGGGCCATAGGGAGGCACACATCTGCTGCCTTGTGGAGTCAGCGCCCTTGTTTCCCACCTGTGGGTAGGAAGAAGTGGCCTCCACGTCATTCGCACATCCTGCTGCCCTCCACGGGGTCTCCCCTGGGAGGTGTGTCAGGACCAGGGCTCCAGAGAAGCCTGGGGGGGCAGGACCTACCGCTGAATCCTGGTGTCAGCTCTGCCAGACGCTGGGAGTAGAAGCTGCTGGCCTGCGTCAGCTTCAGACCCTTCAGGTGCTGCTCAAAAATCTCCCGCCTCTCCTGCCAGGGAAGGGGTGGGGGGAGACGTGGGGGAGCTCTAACCCCACACTGTGACGCCTGGGGAGGCCCACAGGAACCCCTGGGGAAACCAGTTTAGAGCCACAAGTAGCATTTTAAAAAGAAAAAGAAACAATCACTAGAACAGAAGGTGAAACACAACAGACACAGCAGGGGTCTACTTTGCATCACTTTAGATTGCCACACCAATCCTGCCCTGTAGTGACAGCCTCCTAGGGGAGCCCTGGGCTTGCAGGGGCGAGGCCTCTCCTCTCTCCTCTGTGAGACCAGAGGGCAGCCAGGTGCACCAGCCCTGCTCCCCGCACCGCCCTGCTCCCTGCACTGCAGCTGACAGTGGCATCAGCAAACTCAGGGCTCAGCACCCCCCCCCAGGGCTTCAACAAGGCCCTGCGACTGGGGGGCCGCCGGATGGGAGGCTTGAGAGGGCGGCAGCCATGGACAAGATTGTCCCAGGCCACCAGGAACTGCCCCTCCCCACTTCCACGGGCAGCTGCACAGCACTTGAGGGCTGGGGGACCTGGGGCTCTCTCAGAGCTCGACAAGGAAGGAAGCCCTGCAAGAACACATTTTCTGGGGCTGACGCTACGGTGTGTAGGTTAAGCTCCACCTGCAGCGCCAGCATCCTGTATGGGCACTAGTTCGAGTCCCAGCTGCTCCATTCTCCATCCAGCTTCCTGTTAATGGCCCGGGAAAGCAGTGGAAGGTGCCCAAGTCTTTGGGCCCTGCACCCGCATGGGAGACCAGGAAGCAGCTTCTGGCTCCTGACATCCCACTGGCCCAGCCCTGGCTGTTGCAGCCATTTGGGGGGTCAATCAGTGGATGGAAGCTCTCTGTTTTTCAAATAAATACATCTTAAAACAAAAACAAGGCTGGCGCCGTGGCTCAACAGGCTAATCCTCCGCCTTGCGGCGCCGGCACACCGGGTTCTAGTCCCAGTCGGGGAGCCAGATACTGTCCCGGTTGCCCCCCTTCCAGGCCAGCCCTCTGCTGTGGCCCAGAAAGGCAGTAGAGGATGGCCCAAGTGCTTGGGCCCTGCACCCCATGGGAGACCAGGAAAAGCATCTGGCACCTGGTTCCTGCCATCGGATGAGCGCGGTGCGCCATCTGCGCCAGCCATTGGAGGGTGAACCAACGGCAAAGGAAGACCTTTCTCTCTGTCTCTCTCTCTCACTGTCCACTCTGCCTGTCACAAAAAAAAAAAAAAAAAAGAAAAAAAGAAAGAAAAAACAATGCTTTTTCCTATCCTGGAGTTAGTTCCCAAGAATTTTTCCATAAAACTCAACCTAGGCTATGTTCAATCCCAGATGCAGAAGAAAAACCTCCAGTGGGCACCCAAGCTCCAAACCAAGAAGAGCCCTGACCCCAGGAGAGCAGGAGGCCACACAGCTCTGCCCCTCAGGCACCTGTGGCTCCAGCAGGTCCACGCCATGCCTGGTCCTGATGGTCAGACACCTGTGGGCCTGCAGGGGACAGTACAGGCAGAGCAGGAGGAGGAGAAGGCAGCCCCAGGCACTGACCTGCAGCGTGGGGAGATCAATGAAGACATGTCTGTCCAGCCGGCCTGGCCTCATCAGAGCATTGTCCAAAATGTCAGCTCGATTTGTGGATGCCAGGACAATGACGTGGTCTGTGGTGCCCATTCCTGAGGGGACAGAGAACAGGAGCCTCAGGGTGCATCCCCCAGCACAGCTCCCCTTGCACGACGTGGAGGATAGACCTGCTTCCCTGAATGTGTCCAACCAGCGTCAGTGCAGAGAACAAGGACACACGGGTTCTGGTGCCCAGCGAGCTCCTGCAGGCTGTCCACAGGGTGCGACGGCCCGGCCTCCAGCTCCGAGATGGGCTTGTCTGAGGCTGCTGCCCAGCACTGGGGCCTGCCCCACTCCTCCTACCCACCACGGCCTTCCCTACAGTGAGGCAGAATCACACCATTTTTTTTTTTTTTTTTTTTTTTACAGGCAGAGTGAACAGTGAGAGAGAGAGACAGAGAGAAAGGTCTTCCTTTTGCCGTTGGTTCACCCTCCAATGGCCGCCGCGGTCGGCGCGCTGCGGCCGGCGCACCGTGCTCATCCGATGGCAGGAGCCAGGAGCCAGGTGCTTTTCCTGGTCTCCCCATGGGGTGCAGGGCCCAAGCACCTGGGCCATCCTCCACTGCACTCCTGGGCCACAGCAGAGGGCTGGCCTGGAAGAGGGGCAACCGGGACAGAATCCGGTGCCCCGACCGGGACTAGAACCCGGTGTGCTGGCGCCGCAAGGCGGAGGATTAGCCTGTTGAGCCACGGCGCCGGCCCACACCATCTTTAACACCTGTTCTCAGGTGTAGGCCCAAAGTTTCTCACCAGAGAGCTGAGTTCAGAAATTGCCACTAGGAGCCTGTGACACTGGCCTCCCCTATCAGAGCACTGGCTCCAGTCACAGCTGCTCCTCTTCCAATCCAGCTCTCTGCTATGGCCTGGGAAAGCAGAAGATGGCCCAAGTCCCTGGGCCCCTGCACCCACATGAGAGATCTGGAAGAAGCTCCTGGCTCCAGATCAATGAAGCTCTGACCGTTGCGGCCATCTGGGGAGTGAATCAGCAGATGGAAGACCTCTCTCTCTCTGCCTCTCCGTCTCTCTCTGTGTAACTCTGACTTTCAAATAAATAAACAAATCCTAAAAAAAAAAAAAAAAAAAAAAAAAGGCAGGCAGCAGATGATGGCTCAAGTGCCTGGGCTCCTGCCGCTCACAGGAGATGGGAGTCAACATGGAGTTCCAGGCTCTTGGCTGCGGCTTGGTCCACTCCAGCCGTTGTGGCCATCTGGAGAGCGAATGAGTGAACAGATGAGACACCTCTGTCTCTTCCTCCATCACTGTCACTTAGCCTGGATTTGAACGAATCAACTACAAGATGCTGATGAGGTGGGACACCTGGCCTCACTGACGGGGCCTCCGCCGTGGTGGTTCCCCAGGCACTCAGAGCCCTGGGTCTATCAGACAAGACTGCTGGGGCAGGCCCAGCTCGACAAGAAGCAGGGCCGGCAGCACATCTCCCTCTTCTCAGGGATGCCTGGAGAGCACCGTGAAGCAGAGCAGAAGACGCTGTGATCTGTCTTCTACACCTGAAAAATCCTCCCAAGAGCCAAGTACAGTAGACAGGGCTGCAGTAGACAGCGGCTAAGACCTCACATCACACATCACCTGCCCAGGCGCTCCCTGTCTCTCAGTGCTCGGGAAGCCACAGGCGCCAGCTGTGAGGGCTGCTGGCTGCTCATACCCACAAACAGGTACATGCAGTCCCTCTGAAGATGAACGAGACTGCTTCTCACCGCCTCGCTGGCCAGACAGGGATCGGAACTCAAGGATGCTAGGGCTCTGCCAACACGGAAGCCCTTGCCTTGACCCCCGGGGACTTCTGACATCTGGGGACATCTGGGGTCAGAGAGCCCCTCCTCTCCCATCAGAAGACACAAGGACAGCAGGGCAGACAGCAGCCTGCACCAGGGGAGGTGGGCCTGTGCACAGAGCCAGCCTCCCGGGCAGTGAGACCTCATACCACCCACTTGCAGCTCCGTCCAGGCTGTGTGCACTCACAGACTCTGGGAGAGAAGTGCACACTGAGGGTGAGCTTCAGGGCTCAGCGGGCTCTACATCCCATCTCAGAGTGCCTAGTTCAGAGTCAGCTTCCTGCCAAGGTGCCTGGGAGATCTGGATGGAGTTCCTGGCCCAGACTCAGCTGTTGTGGGCATCTGGGGAGTGAGTCAGCAGACGAAAGATCTCTGTCTTTCAAATAAATAAGTAAATCAATAAACTCAATGAAAGAGAGAGAGAGAGAGAGAGAGAGAAGAAGAAGAAGAAGAAGAAGAAGAAGAAGGAGGAGGAGGAGGAGGAGGAGGAGGAGGAGGAGGAAGGGAGGGAGGGAGGGAGGGAGGGAGGGAGGGGAAGGAGGGAAGGAGGGAAGGAAGGCACACACTGGGGCTGGGCTGCTGTGAACACAGAACTGCGGCGCAGCCACAGAGAGAGGCCACAGGGATACTGGCCACCGTCCAACTCGGGTTGCAGTGTTGGGACACTCTGAAGGTGTGACACAGACAGCAGGCCCAGGATATGTCCAGTTTTCCTCTGTCAGCATCCATCTGCCCACCTGCAGGGCTGCTGTGAGGAAGCACATGCAGCCATGTGTGACAGTCCCTGACCGTTGTGGACAGAGGCAGGGATGTGGTGGCTGCCCACAGCTCGCTCGGTGCTCCCACCTGCTCTGCCTGGACATGGCTTGGACACAGCGAGGCCCACAGCAGACACTAGAGTGCAGGCTATTTAGTGCTTTCTTTCCCAAGTGTTAAAAAAAGAGTCACAGTGTGACATTCTAAGGAATCCAGGAATCTGTGTCCAGCCGGCTGGAGATGGGTCCCGGAACACTTCCTCTGCCCAGGCTGGCGGCACTCAAGAGAAGCCCAGGTCACTGGGAGGCCCCTCCAGCAGCTCCTGCGGGAACTCCTGGTCACATGCCAGCACTGTGTTCTACAGGAGCCTGGGCAGAACACTCATGTGAGAGGATGTTACAGGACAAAGGCCTCTGTCTGCCCAGGACCCCAACACACTGGACGGGACTGCTCTCCCGGACGAGGCCTGCCTCTTCCTTGTTGAGTTTTCCCACGACCAACACAGCCTCTGCATCTCCAGGAACACACAGCCCCTCTTCCCCGAGGGAACAGCTGGGCCTCTGTACAAAGGGCCTTGTGTGGAGCTGGCTGTACTCCGAAGGCCATGGTCAGCAACTTGAGGGCGGAGCACACAGTGGGTGGAAATGCTCAAGGGAAATGCCATCTGATACACACTTCCTGGGGGGCTCAAGTCTGCCCACAAAGGGGTCTCTGTCTTCAGGTGTGAAAAGTAACATAAGCAGAGAGTCGAAGCTGCTCCCAGCAACACCCGCTGCATTCTGTGAGGGCTGCGCAGCAAGGACCCCCACCCGAGTCCCTCGCCGAGCCTGTCAGCACACGGGAGGCTCGCAGAGTCACAGGGTCGAGGGACGTGGTTCAGCCTCACATCACGAATCACAAAACCAGAGCTGGGACAGGAGGGCCTGCATGAGGCTGCACCACGTCCTTCTAAGACCCCTGCACACGACGCCTGATCCTCGTGAGTGCAAAAATCACCCTGTGCTCAACACCAGGAGCCAGATCCCAGCACAGAAGTAACCCTTCTCTGGAACAGGCTGCTGCTCAGAGCTGGCCTGCACAAGGTGTCACAGTCACAAAAGACAATCACCAGGATCTGATCTAGGACAGAGGCAATTCAACATGACACACAAGGCAGCAACCCCCATACACCTGCCGCTACGTGAGCCTTCAGGGGGCACAGTGGACACAGAGGACCCATTTCACAACCTTTTAAAATCCAAAATCACTTAAAACAAGATGTTAAGAAGTTTCAGCCTTAGTCATATATAATCAAAATCATACGGTACATATACTAGCCAATACCGTACTATTCCACAGAGTGCATGCGGGACAATGAAAAGAGAAACACAAGTCAACGGCTCTTGGAGACTGAAAGTACTCTGAGGAAACAGCTGTCTCCCTCAGAGATACTTAAAATATGACCCAAATTCTGAAGGAAAGCTAAAGACCTCACAAAGCAGAAGCCCAAAGAGCAACAGGACTCACATGGCCATGTGTCTACTGATGTTCAGGAAAGGAGACACAGAGCGGTCTGTGACACAACGAGGTGCCGATCAGCCTCAAAAAGGAAAAACGCTGCAGGTTGGCTCCGTGCCGCAGCGGGGTAAGCGGCCCTATGCAACACTGGCATAGTCAGTATCCCACAGCGGAGTGCCAGCTGGAGTCTTGGCTACTCCGCTTCCAACCCAGCTTCCTGCTAAGGTGCCTGGAAGCAGCAGAAGACGGCCCAAGTGCTTAGGCCACTGCCACCCATGTGGGAGACCCGGAAGGAGCTCCAGGCTCCTGGCTTTGGATTTGTCCAGCTCCAGCCGTTGTGGAGGTTTGGGGAGTGAATCAGCAGACAGAAGATCTTCCTCTCTCTCTGCCTCTGCCTTTCAAATAAGTAAATAAATCTTAAAAAAGACAAGAAAGTTCTAGACATAGATGTTGGTGCTCGCACAACAATGTGGATATGCTTAACACACTACACTATGCAAGTCAAATGTTGGGGCGGCCGCCTGCACTGCCAGCTTCTCATGTGGGCGCAGGTTGAGACCTGGCTGCTCCACTTCCCATCCAGCTCTCTGCTATGGCCTGGGGAAACAGTAGAAGACGGCCCACGTCCTTGGGCCCCTGCACCTGTGTGGCAGACCCCGAATAACTCCTGGCTCCTGGCTTCAGATCAGCACAACTCCTGGCCATTGCAGCCATCTGGGGAGTGAACCAGAGGATGCAAGACCTCTCTCTCTCTTTGCCTTTCCTTTTCTCTCTGTGTA
Source organism: Sylvilagus floridanus (assembly GCA_949820135.1). NCBI lineage: Eukaryota > Metazoa > Chordata > Mammalia > Lagomorpha > Leporidae > Sylvilagus > Sylvilagus floridanus. The sequence goes on along the minus strand of OX463232.1, from coordinate 83,619,154 downwards.
ACTGTGACTTTCAAGTAAAATAAATAAATTTTTTTTAAAAAAAGGTCAAAATGGCGAATTTCAAATGTCTACCATAATATCCATATCAACAACCTGGGTCTTAGAAAAGCCACTCCATGTTACCTCTGGCATCTCTGTAAACCCAAGACTGTGCTGGGGCCAGCCCAGGAGTCACCCAGCTGCAGTACAGACCCAAAGCTCTGCTTGGCCTCCACCACCGTCACCTGCACAGGACAGTGCCTGGAGGGGGCCGTGAATACTGAAACACACCTGTCGTCTGACAGCCGCTTAGCTTCTCCACCTGCAATAGGGAGTTTTTTTTTTTTTTTTCAGTATGCAAGTGTTTTTGACTCCACAACCATTTGCTTCAAATGAAACAAAACGGGCAGCCAGAAATCACACCCACAGGGAGGTTTTACAACGAGATCTGTGTCTTGAGAGTAGGGAGCTAGCAGAAGCAGGTGTTCGAGCCCATGTCCCTCACCGGGGCAGCAGGGGTGGGTGAGAGGTCTGTGGGAGGGAAAGCCACGGCGCCCCACAGCACGAGTCGGAGCAGCTGGGCACCCAGACAGCTGCTCCCCGGTGTGGGGATCTGCACTCACCGTCCATCTCCACCAGCAGCTGGTTCAGCGTGTGTTCCTCCTCAGTGCTGGAGAGGCCTGAGGTGGCAGTGGAGCGCTTCTTGCCCACGGCGTCAATCTCATCGATGTACACGATGCAGGGTGCTCGCGCACGTGCTTCCTTGAAGAGGCTTCGCACGCGGGCAGCGCCAAGGCCTGAGGGAGCAGAGAGCACCAGGCGGGCCAGGTGATGGAGACAGAGTCTAGATGCCCCAAGGACACCAACTGGACAGGGTCCTCCTCCCCTAGACACAAACTACCAGTTTCCCTAGAGGGAAAGCAGTTTCCAAGTGCCTGGCTGCCCACGCCCCCATGCGGGCCTCGTTCCCTTACCTTGACTCCATTTGTCTCTCTCTGGCCCCCAACTTCCCTCCCCTCAGTCACACAGAGCCATGCTGACCAGGCCAGCCTGCAACCCCTCCATTCACTCACCTCCAATGACCTCCACGAACTCTGGGCCAGCCATTGCCAAGAAGGGCACCTGGGCCTCGGTGGCCACTGCCTTGGCCAGCAGTGTCTTCCCACAGCCAGGAGGGCCAAGCAGCAGCGCACCCTTTGGGACCTTGGCACCGAGCTGGAGGAAGCGCTCCGGGCTCTAGAGAGCGGCAGACAGCACAACATTGGCCATTGGGTTGGCTGCGGCTCAAGCCGTTCTGAAACACGCACAACACCGTCCAGAGATCAGCAAGGCAGCCGTGGCATGAATGGAAGTGGCCCGAGCCAGCCCTGCACTGTCGCTGAGTGATTGTGCACTGGGCTTCTGTCCCCACTCAAAACCCGATACCTAGTGCCGGGGCAGGGACTGCCTGGCCCCAGGGCCGTGTGAGCCTGCAAATCACTGCTCTGGCCCTGCCAAGGCCACTGCAACAGGACTCAAGATTCAGAACACCTCGAGTAGGCTGGGTTTTCAGTGGATACTTTTGTATGGCCCATAGATGATGTCGCAAACACCCAAGTGGCCCCTGACATGCGATGCAGTCCCGACCTCCCCAGCCTCCTCATCCTGCCCGTGCCTGGCTCTCACCTTCAGATAATCCACAAACTCACGGACTTCCAGCTTGGCTTCGTGCATTCCTGCCACGTCTCTGAAGCTGACTCCTTTCCCTGCCTTCCCATCCACAATTGTGAAACGAGCCATTCTCAGCTGATTCTAGTCAAAAGGAGGAAGGGGCAGCGGAGGTCACAGCTCAGGCCAGAGGTTCTGCTCCTCACACCTGCACGGACACAGCCCCAGGAGGACCAGCCTTCTACCCTGTGTCAGACAACAAGGGCAGTCTTTTTTTCTTTTCTTTTCTTTTTTTTTAAAATTTTTTGACAGGCAGAGTGGACATTGAGAGAGAGAGAGACAGAGAGAAAGGTCTTCCTTTTGCCGTTGGTTCACCCTCCAATGGCCGCCGCGGCCGGTGCATTGCGCTGATCCGAAGCCAGAAGCCAGGTGCTTCTCCTGGTCTCCCATGCAGGTGCAGGGCCCAAGCACTTGGGCCATCCTCCACTGCACTCCCTGGCCACAGCAGAGGGCTGGCCTGGAAGAGGGGCAACCAGGACAGAATCCGGCGCCCCAACCGGGAATAGAACCCGGGGTGCCGGCGCCGCAGGCAGAGGATTAGCCTATTGAACCGCGGCGCTGGCCTTACAAGGGCAGTCTTGATTTCACATTACCAAGCAACAAAAAGGTTGTCTAGCAACTCGCCTGGAAGAAATCTACCCCCACCAGGTAATTCAGTGTCTTCTATATAAACGATTTTATTTCGCAACACGACTCTGCCCAGGACCCCGAGGTCTTCTCTGATTACTGAAGACACAACTACTTAATACCAGGCGCCTGAGCTCTGGGTGATGTGGCCATCTGGGGAGTGAACCAGAGGACAGATCTCTCTCTGTCTTTCCCTCCGTGACTCTGACTTTCTAATAAACAGATAAATCTTTTGTAAAAAGTCTGTAAGGAGCCAGCATTGTGGCACAGCAGGTAATACTGCTGCCTGCAATACCTGCATCCCATACAGGCACCAGTTCAAGTCCTGGCTGCTCCAATTCCAATCCAGCTCCCTGCTTGGGACCCTGCCACCCACATGAGACCCAGGAGAAGCTTCAGGCTCCTGGCTTCAGCCTGGCCACCTGGGGAGTGAACCAGCACATGGAATTTCTTTCTAACTCTTTCAAGTCAATAATTTTTGTTTTCTTAAAAGGAGGTTGTTTTTTAAGGACACTGTTTAAAGGCATTCAGCTTCGGTGCTGGGGCTTGGCCCAGCACGTAGATCTGGCTTGGGACGCCCATGTCTCACATCAGGGTGCCTGGTTCACGTCCTGGCTCTCTGCTCGACTCTGGCTTCCTGCTAATGCGCACTCTGGGAAGCAGCTGGTGACAGCTCAGTTACTTGGGTCCCTGCCACCCACATGGGCGATGTGGACTTCTGGGCTCCTGGCTTGCAGTGGCCGAGCCCCACACCCACACAACTGGGGACCTGTATTCTCTATCACAGTGCCCAGGTGTGAGTCCCACTCTGCTGACTGCTCCCTGGGGAGCAGCAGATGCTGACACAGGAACTCAGGGTGCTACTGCCCATGTGAGAGGCCTAGATGGATTTCCAGGGCCTGGAGTTTTGACTGGGCCTATCCCCAGTTGTTGCAGGCATCTGAGGAATAAGTCAGTAAATGGAAGGTCTGCTTCTGTCTCTCTCAATAAAAAGAAAATGTTAACTTAAAAAAAAAAAAAGATTTATTTATTTGAAATACAGAGTTACAGAGAGAGGTAGAGACAGAGAGGTCTTCCATCTGCTGGTTTACCCCAGATGGCCGCAACGGATAGAGCTGTGCCAATCCGAAGCCAGGAGCTTCCTCTGGGTCTCCAACACGGGTGCAGGGGTCCAAGGAATTGGGCCATCTTCCACTGCTTTCCCAGACCATAGCAGAGAGCTGGATTGGAAGAGGAGCAGCCAGGACTAGAACTGGCACCCATATGGGATGCCGGTGCTTCAGGCCAGGGCGTTAACCCGCTGTGCCACAACTTTTTAAAGAAAACTGCTTAAATAAATAAAATGTGTCAGCCTCTGAGCTACCAGAGGACATCAAGGAAAAAACCATAATCCTGCAAGGGTGTTGTCGTGCAGAGGGCTAAGCTGCCTAATCCCATAGCAGTGCACAAGGCTCAAGTCCCAGCTACTCCTGCTTCTGACCCAGACTCCTTAAATGTGTCTGGGAGTTAGGGGATGACGGCCCACATACCTGGGCCCCTGCCACTCACATGGGAGACCCAGACGTGTTTCTGGCTCCTGGGTTCAGCCTAGCTGTTCTTAGTATCTGGGGAGTAAACCAGCAGACGGAAGGTGTCTTTCCTTCCTCTGTCACTTTGCCTTTAAAATAAAAATGGAAATTTTAGGAGTCGGCATTGTGGCATAGCGGGTAAAGCCGCCACTTTCAGTATCAGCATCCCATATGGGCACTGGTTCTATTCCAGCTGCTCCTCTTCTGATCCAGCTCTCTGCTGTGGCCTGGGAAAGCAGTAGAAAATGGCCCATGTCCTTGGGCCCCTGCAGCCACGTGGGAGACCTGGAAGAAGCTCCTGGCTCCTGGCTTTGGATCGGTGCAACTCCAGCTGTTGTGGCCATCTGGGGAGTGAACCAGCAGATGGAAGACCTGTCTCTCTCTCTGCCTCAGCCTCCCTGTAACTCTGTCTTTCAAATAAAATAAATATTTAAAAAATAAATAAGTAAATTTTAAATAAAACCCCCACAGAAAGCAATCCTGATGTAAAAACTGCAGAGAGGCTAGCGTTGTGGCATAGCAGGTTAAAGCCCCAGCCTGCAACACCGGCATCCCATATGGGTGCTGGTTTGAGTCCTGGCTGCTCCTTCTGATCCAGCTGTCTGCTGTGGTCTGGGAAAGCAGTGGATAATGGCCCAACTCCTTGGGTCCCTGTACCCGCATGGTAGACCCGGAATAAGCTCCTGGCTTCTTGCTTCGGATCAGCTCAGCTTTGGTGGTTGTGGTTATTTGGGGAGTGAACCAGTGGAATGGAAGACCTCCATCTCTGGCTCTCCCTCTCCCTCTAACTCTTTCAAATAAGTAAAATAATTCTAAAAACAACAACAACAAAAACCACAGAACACACTGCTCTAAAAACTCATGAGACTCGGCCACATCAGAGGTCAAGGAGAAAGATCAGCAGTTCAGGCTGCACCTCACAGTCTGCCAGCTAATCAGAAAGTGAGGCGTGAGCTGCCAAAGGCTGCCTTCCAGGTGCACCTGCAGCAGGTGAGGCTCACCACACCCTCCGTCAGCTGCTCATACAAACAGGGACCCTCACCACACCCTCCGTCAGCTGTTCATACAAACAGGGATCCTCACCACACCCTCCGTCAGCTGTTCATACAAAACAGGGATCCTCACCACACCCTCCATCAGCTGTTCATACAAAACAGGGATCCTCACCACACCCTCCGTCAGCTGTTCATACAAACAGGGACCCTCACCACACCCTCCGTCAGCTGTTCATACAAACAGGGATTCTCACCACACTGTCAGCTGTTCATACAAAAAGGGACCCTCACCACACCCTCCGTCAGCTGTTAAAAAAAACAGGGATTCTCACCACACCGTCAGCTGTTCATACAAAACAGGGATTATCACCATACTGTCAGCTGTTCATACAAACAGGGACCCTCACCACACCCTCCGTCAGCTGTTCATACAAAACAGGGATTCTCACCACACCGTCAGCTGTTCATACAAAACAGGGATTATCACCACACCCTCCGTCAGCTGTTCATACAAACACGAACCCTCACCACACCCTCCGTCAGCTGTTCATATAAAACAGGGATTATCACCACACCCTCCGTCAGCTGTTCATACAAACACGAACCCTCACCACACTGTCAGCTGTTCATACAAAACAGGGATTCTCACCATACTGTCAGCTGTTCATACAAACAGGGACCCTCACCACACCATCCATCAGCTGTTCATACAAAACAGGGATTCTCACCACACCCTCCGTCAGCTGTTCATAGAAACAGGGACCCTCACCACACCCTCCGTCAGCTGTTCATATAAAACAGGGATTCTCACCACACCGTCAGCTGTTCACACAAACAGGGATTCTCACCACACCATCAGCTGTTCATACAAACAGGGACCCTCACCACACCCTCCGTCAGCTGTTCATACAAACAGGGACCCTCACCACACCCTCCGTCAGCTGTTCATACAAACAGGGACCCTCACCACACCCTCCGTCAGCTGTTCATACAAACACGGACCCTCACCACACCCTCCCTCAGCTGTTCATACAAACACGGACCCTCACCACACCCTCCGTCAGCTGTTCATACAAACACGGACCCTCACCACACCCTCCGTCAGCTGTTCATACAAACACGGACCCTTACCACACCCTCTGTCAGCTGTTCATACAAAACAGGGATCCTCACCACACCCTCCATCAGCTGTTCATACAAAACAGGGATCCTCACCACACCCTCCATCAGCTGTTCATACAAACAGGGACCCTCACCACACCCTCCGTCAGCTGTTCATACAAACAGGGATTCTCACCACACTGTCAGCTGTTCATACAAACAGGGATCCTCACCACACCCTCCGTCAACTGTTCATACAAAACAAGGATTCTCACCATACTGTCAGCTGTTCATACAAAACAGGGATTATCACCATACTGTCAGCTGTTCATACAAACAGGGACCCTCACCACACCCTCCGTCAGCTGTTCATACAAAACAGGGATTCTCACCACACCCACTCAGCTGCTCACACACAACAGGGATTCTTACCACACCCACTGGCAGCAGTGCACACAAACAGGGCTTCTCACCACACCCACTGTCAGCTGTTCACACAAACAGGGATTCTCACCACACCATCAGCTGTTCATAAAGAGATTCTCACCACACCCACTCTACAGCTGTTCACACACAACAGGGATTCTTCCTGCATATTCAGCAGGCACAACCTCAGACACTCCAGACACCACAAGTTCAGTGAGAGCTCATTTGTACAACTTACAAAAGCACTGAATCCACCTTCTCTTCCTGTCATCCCGGCGAGACGGAACATGTACCACAAGATGGCCAAGCCCACTGCAGTCATCCCGAGGGCATAGAGGGCACTGAGGAGAGGGGCAGTTATTGGGTTAGTTACTGTTGCCTGGACTCTGACACACCCACCTCACATGGCCGGGATGACCACTGACAACACGTCCTAAGCAGGAAAGGGGCTCTCCACGACTGGGACGAGCACGTACAATGAAGTGGTCGCAGAAATAGGTTTTCTTGTCCAATTCTCACTACTCTTGACTGTGACAGTGCCTAAGAGGTCGGACTGATCAGGAAATACCAAATACCAGGTTGAGTGGTTTCTGCCTAGTGGCAGTCACTTTTCACCTGTTGAGGCGAACGAGCCACGGGGCGAAGGAAAGCCCCAGCGTCAGTGCATGGTGGGGGCAGTCAAAGCTCCGCTGTAGAGTGGGCTCTCTGCCCAGCCTCAACCACTGTGGTGGAAGGGTGCCTCTTTACTTGCTGCTCTCTGTCACCGCTGGCCCCAGCAGTGCTGCTAAAGGACACAGGAGGACTCGCAGACTTCCACTACGGAAACTGCCAGGCTGCTGGGCTCTACCTGGGAGAGTTCCTGCAGGCCACTGCTGCTGTCTGCATGGGACGGGAGCTGCTGTTTACACTTCCTGCTCCACATGCTTCCCTGTCGACTGCACCCAGTATGCGCCCCCGGCTTGGCCTATGAGCTAAGGTGCTACTTAGGACACCCACATCAGACTGCTGGGGCTCCCGCCTCTGGCTCCCAAATCCAGCTTGCAGGAGACAGCAGCAATGGCTCAAGGAACTGAGTCTCTGTCACCCACCCAGTAGACCTGGACTGAGTTCCTGGCTCCAGGCTTCATCCACCCCCTAACTCCCAGCAGCTGCAGGCACTTGGGCAGTGAACCAGCAGATAGAAGATCTGCCACTCAAATAAAGAAATAAAAAGGAAACACCACAGACAACTCAAGGAAGTAACTAAAGCAAACTCCAGCAGACTTTCCTTTCCCAAACCTGCCAGGCTGGTCTGGTTCACCCTACGTGGGCTAAGCCCTCCCACCGCCAGGAAAACCCGCCTGAGCCTTGTGCTCACAGCTGCTTCTCACCCTGCAAAGGCAACCGGGTTTGGTACCACAATCAACACAAGTGACTGACATACTTCCCAAAGAACCCCGTGCGCTTATAGGAGACCGGGATCCTGTCTTTGCCTTCGATGTTCAGCTCATCCTCAGCCGCTCGGAGCTTCTCTTCGAACTTGTCAATGTTTGCAACCTGCATTCGGTACATCAAGGCCAGCCGCTGCAAACCGAGAGGGGAGGGAGGCAGTCAGACCAGCCTTTGTAATGATGGCTACAAATTCAGAAACAAAACTGCAAGATATATTTACTGAGTAATTTGTTCTCCACTAATAAGATAATCTGAGAAGAATGCAGGGGTTTTAGCACAGTACGTGATCAGAGGCGACAACCCCATGTCAGGGAAGGTGAGTCTATGGAGATTTCCCAGGAATGCAGCAGCAGAGACCTTGGGGCTGAACCAGATTCAATTAAGTGAGTCCCTTCCCTGCACACTCATCCTCACACCACACACAGGCAGCCTCCCTGACCCTCGGTCCTCCTCACACCACACACACAGGAGGCCTCCCTGACCCTCGGTCCTCCTCACACCACACACAGGAGGCCTCCCTGACCCTTGGTCCTCCTCACACCACACACACAGGCAGCCTCCCTGACCCTCGGTCCTCCTCACACCACACACACAGGCGGCCTCCCTGACCCTCGGTCCTCCTCACACCACACACAGGAGGCCTCCCTGACCCTCGGTCCTCCTCACACCACACACACAGGAGGCCTCCCTGACCCTCGGTCCTCCTCACACCACACACACAGGCGGCCTCCCTGACCCTCGGTCCTCCTCACACCACACACACAGGAGGCCTCCCTGACCCTCGGTCCTCCTCACACCACACACAGGCGGCCTCCCTGACCCTCGGTCCTCCTCACACCACACACACAGGCGGCCTCCCTGACCCTCGGTCCTCCTCACACCACACACACAGGCGGCCTCCCTGACCCTCGGTCCTCCTCACACCACACACAGGCGGCCTCCCTGACCCTCGGTCCTCCTCACACCACACACACAGGCGGCCTCCCTGACCCTCGGTCCTCCTCACACCACAACACAGGCGGCCTCCCTGACCCTCGGTCCTCCTCACACCACACACACAGGCGGCCTCCCTGACCCTCGGTCCTCCTCACACCACACACAGGCGGCCTCCCTGACTCTCAGTCCTCCTCACACCACACACAGGAGGCCTCCCTGACCCTCGGTCCTCCTCACACCACACACACAGGAGGCCTCCCTGACCCTCGGTCCTCCTCACACCACACACACAGGAGGCCTCCCTGACCCTCGGTCCTCCTCACACCACACACACACAGGCGGCCTCCCTGACCCTCGGTCCTCCTCACACCACACACACAGGCAGCCTCCCTGACCCTTGGTCCTCCTCACACCACACACACAGGCAGCCTCCCTGACCCTCGGTCCTCCTCACACCACACACACAGGCGGCCTCCCTGACCCTCGGTCCTCCTCACACCACACACAGGCGGCCTCTCTGACCCTCGGTCCTCCTCACACCACACACACAGGCGGCCTCCCTGACCCTCGGTCCTCCTCACACCACACACACAGGCGGCCTCCCTGACCCTCGGTCCTCTTCACACCACACACACAGGCGGCCTCCCTGACCCTCGGTCCTCCTCACACCACACACACAGGGAGATGGGCCCTTGCACCCACGTGGAAGACCTGGAAGAAGCTCCTGGCTTTGGATCAGCTCAGTTCTGACTGTTGAGGTCATTTTCTGAGTGAACCAGTGGAATGGAAGACTGACTCTCTCTCTCCCTGGCTCTACCTTTCTCTATAATTCTTTCAAATAAAGAAGATAAATATTTTAAAAATAATAAAGAAAGAAATATGATAGCTACACTCCATGGTCCTTAACCAAATCTTGTGTTTGAAATTCTAACAAAGGAGTAGGTGCTGGGGTGGAGCAGGCTAAGCTGCCGCCTGTGATGCCTGCACTCCACACTGGTGCACTGGTGCCCAATCCCAACTGCTCAGCTTTCGAGCCAGCTCCCTTCTAATGCGCCTGGGAAAGCAATGGGAGATGGGCCCCTGCACCCACAGGGAAGAGCTGGATGAAGTTCTGAGCTCCCTGTTTGGCACCGCTGTTCTGGGCATTTGGGGAGTGAATGAGTGATTGGAATGCCTTTAAATGCCTTTAAAATGCAATGAAAATGAATGCATTTATATTATTAGCAAAAGCAGTTCTCAGGGCCAGCATGGAGGTAACCGAAAATCATGGAGAGGGGTCATCTTCTGGTATTAATGTCCACGTGTGAGTCTAAGAGGGGTGTCGCGGCGACTGGGAGAAAGACAAGACAAGCAGATGGGAAGAAAGCATGGGGTCAGGGGCTCCTCACTGCGGAGCCTTCCAAGGCCCAGCCTCATCACCGCTCCCTCTGGCGCCAGAGGGGCTGACAGCTCACGGCTGTCACTTCGGGGCGCCCGTCAGCTCTGACGAGCCCTCCACCTGACACAGATGCCACTCCCCTTGACCCAGACGCTGCATCTCTACCGTGTCATCTCCAGTCCCTCGTCACAATGCATACCCCGCGGGGTTTCTCCCAGGGGCACGTGAGCAGAGGGCCTTGCTCTCCTCTCTCCAAGGCCTGGTCCTCAGGGTGCAGCTCTGTCCATGCTGCAGGCATCCCTACTGCTGAGGACCCATTCCGTCTCCGTTCCCTGCTGCAGGCCCTGCCCACCTCCAGAGATGCTCCTCAACTGCTCAGGCGAACTCCCCTGTTCCTGCGTGACTCTGCCAGAGCCCCTCCTGCTGACTGCCCAGCCCAAGCCGGCAAGACCACAGGGCTACAGCCTCCTCGTCTCAGTCCCTAAGGCCAGAGTTTCCACTTGAACCAAGCTGCCCTTTACTTCCTGTTCTTCCTCTCTGGACACAGCTCCCACAGCCACTGTGGGCCTCAGCAGCATCATGCAGAACCCCACTGACACCACTGTCCCCTGCAACAAGCCACCACTGTCTTCCTGCAGTTCTGCTGTGCAGAGCTGCCTCGTGGAAATCTGGCCTCCCTCGGCTCATTTGAGGACACACACACGTGGGGTGGGCTGAAGGGGAAGGCCCCGCCCTCACTCACCGGCCGGCCGAACACCACGGCTCCTGGGTGCAGGTAGACTTCCACCACGTCGCTCTCAGGCACCACCTGCACCCGCTGCACCTCGCCCTTGGCCAGCATCTCGTTGACAAAGTCGCTCCAGGAGATGTTGCCACCACTGGTGCTGAAGGAATTCAGCAGGCTCATGATGACGGCGATGACAAACAGTGTGCGCAGCCGCTCCCGGTACATCTGGTCCTCCCGCTCCTTCCGCCTCCTCTCCTCTGGCCAGCCAGCGGCAGAGGGAGAAGACACAAGCACAGCAAGGTGAGTCAGGGGACACTCCAGAGCCACAGCAGGTAACCCACATAACCTTTTTTTAACAAATCATTTATTTCTAGTTACTGGAAAGGCAAAGAGAGAGAGATCTTCCATCCACTGGTGCAGGGCTGGGGCAGGCCAAAGACAAGAACCTAGACGCCGCCCACGCCTCCTGGCATCACTGAGCTATCACCTCCTGCCTCCTGTGCAGGCGGGGTGCCAGCCCTGACCCTTCCATATGGGCAGAGGGCATCCCAAGCACTGGCTCCACCCACTGTCTGCAATATTGGGCTCTATCCCTTCCTTGGGAAAAACTCAACTCAGAAGTTGCAGCATCCAGTTTCCTGCAAGATTCTGCCTTTTTGCTAATGTAGCAAAAAGCAAACACGACTTATGTGTGGAGATGGCCAATGCTCTGTTCACTGATGTTACTTCAGACAGAAGGGGGAGTGCATCCCACCAGCTCAGACTGGAAGAATAGGTCCCCAGTGTAGACACGGCGCAGCCTCCCTAGCACCACGCTACTGCAAACTTACATGCTTTTCCCAGCAAGTATACGCTGACAAAGCTACAAGTACAGAATTCAGACCTGAGTACATACTATATACTATCACCAGGTTGTGTGCAGCGTAATATGAGTTATTAAACATAAAACAAATACCTTTACCACAACTTGCCTCAAATAAAACCTTCCAACCCCACTGAACCCTCATACAACTGTCTCCCTCCCTACGCAACCAGAATCCTGAACTTAGTATTCGTTAAATGAGCAACATTTAAGTTGTGGGAGCCAATGCTGTGGCGTAAGGGGTAAAGCCACAGACTGCAGTGCCAGCATCCTATATGGGCGCCAGTTTGAGTCCCGGCTGCTCTACTTCAAATACATATATATATAAATCTTAAAAACAAAACAAAACAAAAACTAAGTTGTGGAGGCTGATGTCTTGTGTAGTGATTGAAATGTGGCTTAGAATGCCTGCATCCCTTATTGGAATGCCTGGGTTCAAGTCCTAGCTTTTTTTTTTTTTTTTGACAGGCAGAGTTAGTGCAAAAGAGAGACAGAGAGAAAAGTCTTCCTTTTGCAGTTAGTTCACCACCCAAATGGCTGCCAAAGCCAGCGTGCTGTGCCGATCCGAAGGCAGGAGTCAGGTGCTTCTCCTGGTCTCCCGTGCGGGTGCAGGGCCCAGGCACTTGGGCCATCCTCCACTGCCTTTCTGGGCCACAGCAGAGAGCTAGACTGGAAAAGGAGCAACCAGGACAGAATCCGGTGCCCCAACCGGGACTAGAACCTGGGGTTCCAGCGCTGCAGGCGGAGGATTAGCCTAGTGAGCTGTGGTGCCGGCTTTTTTTTTTTTTAAGATTTATTTATTTGAAAGTCAGAGTTACACAGAGAGGAGAGGAGAGGCAGGGAGAGAGGGAGAGAGGGAGAGAGGGAGAGAGGGAGGGAGGGAGAGAGGGAGGGAGGGAGAGAGGGAGGGAGGGAGGGAGAGAGGGAGGGAGAGGGAGAGAGAGGGAGAGAGAGAGAGAGAGGTCTTCCATTTGCTGGTTCACTCCCCAGTTGGCTGCAATGGCCGGAGCTGCACTGATCCGAAGCCAGGAGCCAGGAGCTTCTTCCGGGTTTCCCACATGGGTGCAGGGGCCCAAGGACTTGGGCCATCTTCTACTGTTTTCCCAGGCCACAGCAGAGAGCTGGATTGGAAGAGGAGCAGCCAGGACTCAAACCAGCGCCCATATGGGATGCCAGTGCTTCAGGCCAGGGCGTTAACCTGCTGCGCCATAGTGCCGGCCCCCCAGCTCTACTTTTAATCCAGCGTCCTGCTAATGAGCACCCTGGGAGACAGCAGGTGATGGCTCAAGTACTTGAGTCCCAGTCACCGACATGGGAGACCTGGTTTGAATTCTCAACTCCAGACTTGAGCCTAGCCCAGACCAGCCATTGCGGGAATTTGGGGAGTGAATCAGCATGTGAGAGGTCTTTCTCAAAAGTAAATAAAATTTTAAAAATTAAAAAACATCTCACACTCTAAGCTTTGACACTCTGAGCAAGAATTTCTAATCAAGCAAAAGCACAGGGAGGATTTGGTCTCTTCTGCTTTCTTCAGAAAATCCAACCCTTTTCAAGGTGCAACCTATGGAACTCCACAACTCGGCTTCTTCTTGCTGCCATGCTGGGTCCCACACCTCACTTGGCAGACTCTGCAAGGGAGGGCAGCCGCACTCAAGTCTGGAATTATTAGTTTCTTCTGATTGCTTAGGATGACTTGCTGAGAGCTCAGGTTTCCCATCAAGTTCTTTCTAGCTAAAAGATTTATGTATTTATGTATTTATTTTGAAAGTCAAAGTTACAGAGACAGAATGATCTTCCATTCACTGTTTCACTCCTCTCAAGGATGGAATGGCCATTGCTGTGCCAGGCCAAAGCCAGGAACCAGGAGTTTCTTCCAGTTCCCCACATGGGTGGCAAGGGCCAAACACCTGGCCATCTTCTGCTGCTTTTCCCAGGGCATTAGCAGGAAGTCGGATAGGAAGTGGAGCAGCCAGGACTCAAACTGGCACTCGTATGGGATGCTGGCATCAGCTTTACCCTCTATGCCACAATGCCAGCCCCCAAATAATATTAAAATTCAGCTTCACTCCCCCGCCTAGCCAATGAGGACATGCTAGAGGTGCAGGAGATGTTAATATTGCCTTACAAGGTGTGCTAGAGGCCACCCTCACTGTGACAGCCCAGGCCACTCTGCCCATGTGCAGCCAGCTGTCTGAGCCGTCTGTGTGCAACCCTAAGCCGGTCTTGCGAAGGATTAGGATTAGGACGACAAATGAGCAGACTGGGCAGTCTCTTGTGAAATGGACCAAGACGGAGAACTGGGGAAGCAGCAGGCTGTAGTGTGGCAATGGTCAAGGACTGGGACAAGGAAGCTCAGGCCCAGGGCACTTGCACAGAGAACTTCAAATGCTCGTTGGGGCTGGCGCTGTTGCATACTAAGTAAAGCCACCGTGTGTAATGCCAGCATCCCATATGGGCACCTGTTCATGTCCCGGCTACTCCACTTCTGATCCAGCTCCCTGTTAACAGCCTGGGAAAAGCAGTGGAAGACGGCTCAAATGTTTGTGCCCTTGTCACCCACCTGGGAGACCCAGATGAAGTTCCTGGCTCCTGGCTTTAGCCCAGCCATTGTGGCCACGTGGGGAGTGAACCAGAGGATTGAAGATATCTCTCTCTCTCTAATTCTTCCAAACAAGTACATAAACAAATCTTTTTAAAAAGTGGGCTGGCTCACAGGAAAAGTAAGACTCATCATGCATGAAATTATAAGAGCCAATGCTATGGACATAACAGAGAATCAGTAAGGAAAGACACAGGACTATCTAACAAAAATAAGATCTCTGGGTAAGAAAGGAAACCAAAACCGACCTCAAGATCCTACACAGAAGATGACAGGCAAATGGCACTCCTACCAACAGGAAGACCCTCTGCCCCCTTCCCACAAAGCCCCCAGCTTCTTTCCAAACCAAGGCCAGGCACCAACCAGCACCGGACACCACTCTGGAGCTGCCTGGCCTTCCTTCAACCTGCGCTGTGCTCACTGCTCCTGGGAGAACATGCCGGGGATGTGTCTCACATACACACCACGTATTTACACAGCTTGCCAGAATGCAGACTCATGTGGAGCCGAGGGCCTCCTGAGCCATCCAACTCCAGCCACTGGACAGCAGCCCACAGGACCAGAGGCAAGTCTTCTCGCTAACATTCTTCTAGGGGAAAAAAATCAGAACTGTTTTTTTCACTAGGCCTGATCCTTTTTCCATTTATCCAAGCTATTCATGCGTCAGCAGTCTGCTCCTGGGGTGAGTGTCTGGTGCAGCAGTCAATCAGTCCTTGGGCCCCGCCTGAGTCCTCCCTCAGCTTCCCATCAAACCGCCTGTGCACACCCTGGGAGGCAACAGTGCCGGCTCAGGTACCTGGGTCCCTGCTGTCCGTGTGGGAGACTTGGATGGAGCTCCTGGCTCCTGGCTTCAGCCTGACTCAGTCCTGGCTGCCACAGCATTTTGGGAGCAAACCAGCAGATAAAGGGTTTTTCTCTTTCTGCCTTCCAGATATATAAAGGTAAAAAAAATTTTTTTCAAATGACAATAATTAAATGAAGATTGAAAGGTCTGTTCCTGGGGCAGGTATCTGATCCAGCATTTAAGACACCAGCTGACACCACAGCCTTACTTGGAGAGCCTGAGGGAGACCCCAGGCTCCAGCTTCCTGCTAATGTGCACCCTATAAAGCAGCAGCAATGGCTCAAGTTCTTGGAAGACCTGGACTGAGTTCCTAGTTCCTAGGATCAGCCTGGCCCAGTCCTGGCCATTGCAGGCATCGGGGGAGCAATCAGTGGATGGAAGCTCATTTTTCTGCCGCTCGTCTGCCTCTTGAAAAACAAAAAAACAAAAAACACAGTTTGCTGCTTTTCGTCAGCAAGTGGTAACCCAAGCCGGTTGCTCTTTGCCATGTAACACATAAAATACTTCCCTACATGTTTTCCAACTCAACATGTGCTTTTTGAGTTTAATGATGTAATCCATTTAGAATTCACTGTGGTATATGAAATAAGAAGCTAATTTAGAGGCCACCACTGTGGCACAGTGAATGAAGCCTTTGCTTGGGCTGCTGCAATCCCAAATGGGCACCAGTGTTGGCTGCTCCACTTCCAATCGAGCTCTCTGCTAATGGCCAGAGAAAAGCAGTGGAAGATGCCAAATGTTTGGGCTCCTGCCACCCATATGGGAAACCTGGATGAAGCTCCTGGCTCCTGGCTTCAGCCTGGCCTAGCTCCAACTGTTGCGGCCATGTGGGGAGTGAACAAGCAGATGGAAGATCCCTCTCTCTCTAACTATGCCTTTCAAATAAATCAAATAAATATTTAAAAAAAGGAAAAAAGGCACTTCTTTGCATGACCACATCATAGGGCCTGGTTAGGATTCCCAGCTCTGCTCCTGACTCCAGCTTCTTGCTAATACACACCCTGGGAGGCAGCAGACGGTGACTCAAGTCATCCATGTGAGACATCCAAACAGAGCTTTTGGCTTCTGGCCTTGGCACGGTCCAGCCCAAGCTCTCACAGGCATTTGGGAGAATGAACTGGCAGATGGAAGATCTCTATTTTTCTCTGCCTTTCAAGTAAATGAAATTATAAAAAAAAAAAAAAAAAAAAAAAGGAACAGAAGAACAGAAAAGAGGAGAGGAGCCAGCATTTTGGTGTCCTGGGTTAAACCACTGTGGGGTTCCCATATTAGAATGCTGGTTTGAGTCCTGGCTACTCTATTTCTGACCCAGATTCCCAATACTCCTAGGAAGGCAGTGGTTAACTGCTCAAGTTCTTAGGCTCCTGCCACCCATGTAGGGGACCCAGATAGAGTTCCTGGCTGTTGTGGTCATGTGGGGAGTGAACCAGCAGATGGGAGCTCTTAATTCACTTTTTGTTGCTCTGTCTTTTGAGGAAATAAGTAAATGAATCCTAGAAAAGAGCCTGGTTCTCGGCGTGGGTGTTGTTCACCACTTGGGATACCCACATCCTGCATCAGATGCCAGTTTCAGTCCTGGCACCTCCACTTCCAAACCCAGCTTCCTGCTAACCTGCACCCTGGAAACAGTAGTGAGGGTTCAGATGGTTGACCCTTGCCACACACACAGAAGACCCAGAGTGAGCACCCAGGTCTTGGCCGCAGCCTGGCCCAGCTTTGGTTGTTAGAGGCATTGGCAATGAAACAGCAGATGGACCATTCTTTCAGATAAATAAAAATTAACAAACAGAAAGCACAGCGCAGATGCACATACCTTCATCCTCAGGGGTCTTCCCCTTGGATTTATCACTGTCCTTGTTCTTCTGCTTCCTCCCTGAGCTGTGGAAAAAGCAAACACGACCTGCAAGCAACACAGAAAGACTTTAACCACTTGAGTCTGCAACAACAGGGCTGGCCCAGGTAAACCACGCATTCTCAACCAAATCACAACGGACAACATCTGAATCATTGGCCATAAGATTCACAAGCTTGAGATAAATATGCATATCCTTCTATCACTTAAAAAAAAAACATTTAAAAAAAATTATTTAAGAGAGAGAGTTATAGACAGTGAGAAGGATACAGAGAGAAAGGTTCTCTCTCCGTTGGTTCACTCCCCAAATGGCCGTCAGGGCCAGAGCTGTGCCGATCCAAAGCCAGGAGCCAGGTGACTCCTCCTGGTCTCCCATGCAGGTGCAAGGGCCCAAGCACTTGGCCATCCTCCACTGCCTTCCTGGGCCACAGCAGAGAGCTGGATTGGAAGAGGAGCAACCAGGACTAGAACCGGCGCCCATATGGGATGCCAGCGTTGCAGGTGGAGGATTAACCTACTGCGCCACGGCACCAACCCCTATCATTTTTAATGTAGCACAATGTTTGCTAATTGCAGAACAAAAACAAGGCTAAATAACTTTGGTATTTGAACAGCTAATGTGAAAGAATAAAAATTGATTATGTACATAAGTTTGAGAAAATGGCCTGAGTTGGGAGAACAACTCCTTCAATTTATAGTCAATTAAAGAGCAGGCAGAAGTGGCCCACACTCATAATGTAGCAGCAGCAGCCTAGTCCTCACTGCCTGGGAGAGGGGCCAGCACGACACCCTCTGCAGAGAGGTGCTATGTTAGTTCATGTCTGGACAGACCAGGGTTTAGCAATGGGGGATGGGCTGGCACTGGCAGAGAGGTGCCATGTTAGTTCATGTCTGGGCAGACCAGGGTTTAACAATGGGGGAGGGGACAGCGCTGTGGTATAGCAGGTAAAGCCGCCGCTTGTAATGCCAGCATCCCATATGGGTGCTGGTGTGAGTCCCAGCTGCTCCACTTCTGATCCAGCTCTCTGCTGTGGCCTGGGAAAGCAGCAGAAGATGGCCCAAGTGCTTGGGCCCCTGCACCCACGTGGGAGTCTTGGAAGAGGCTCCTTTATCCTGGCTTCAGCTCAGCCCAGCTCTGGCTGTTGAGGGCATTTGGGGAGTGAACCAGCAGATGGAAGACTTTTCTCTCTCTCTGCCTCTCGGTAACTCTTTCAAATACATAAATAAATCTTTAAAGAAAAAAAAAAAAGAAATGGGGGGAGGCGGGATGGGTGTCATGGCACAGCAAGTGAAGCTGTTGCTTGGGACCCCCCACATCCCTCATCAGAGTGCCTGGTTTGAGTTCCAGCTACTCCACTTCCAATTCAGCCTCCTCTATGGACCCTGGGAGGCAGCAGGTGATGTGTGAAGTGCTCTGGCCCCTGCCACCCTGTGGGAGACTTGGAATGAGTCCAGGCTCCTGGTTGTAGCTTGGCCTAGTCCTGGCTGGTAGAGGCAATTGGTAAATGAACCAGCAGATGTAAAATTTATGTTTCTTTCTATCTCTCTCTCTGTTGCTCTGGCTTTCAAGTAGATGAAAACATTAAAAAAAAAAAAAAAAAAAGCAAGCAAGCAAGCGGCAAAGTCCCACATCTGTGACCTGACCCTCACTTTCTTCATGAAACCATCAATGCAACGCATAGGACAGAAGTCCTGATTGCCAGCTGAAGCTGACCAGGCCAAGCTGTGTCCAGGCCACAACTGCAGTTCAGAGACCCTGGCAGAGGGCAGCAGCACCAGCTGTGTAACGTGAGCAGGAGGTGCAATTTTACCTTTTCTCCTTAGGGATCTTTAATCCAAGGTCTAGAGACCATAGCATGCCACAAGGTTCATTAAAGGTACAGTCTGATTTAACAGCAAATTATTGGTGGGTGTTTCTAGTTACCTTCTTTTTTTTTTTTTTTTTTAATTTTTTTTTTGGACAGGCAGAGTGGACAGTGAGAGAGAGAGACAGAGAGAAAGGTCTTCCTTTTGCCGTTGGTTCACCCTCCAATGGCCGCCGCGGCCAGCGCGCTGCAGCCGGCGCACCACGCTCATCCGATGGCAGGAGCCAGGAGCCAGGTGCTTTTCCTGGTCTCCCCATGGGGTGCAGGACCCAAGCACCTGGGCCATCCTCCACTGCACTCCCGGGCCACAGCAGAGGGCTGGCCTGGAAGAGGGGCAACCGGGACAGAATCCGGTGCCCCGACCGGGACTAGAACCTGGTGTGCCGGCGCCGCAAGGCGGAGGATTAGCCTGTTGAGCCACGGCGCCGGCCTCTAGTTACCTTCTGACACAAAACATTTGGAGCCACTCTGTAGATTCTTAGTATAGTTTTGGAAATGACTCAATAAGAACCTTTTCCAGATAGCCCAACGATTGCCACAAATCAGAACTCAAAATAAGTAAAAGGAGCTCTTCCGACCTAAGAGAAACTCCTGCTGTAAAAACCTGCGCCCCAGCGTGCACGGCTGAGGCTCAATTTCTGGGCTTCCCAGGGCTTGAGGGTGGTGTATCTTAAAGTTGGGGTTGAGCAGCGCACGGCCAGCTCTGTGTGGCTCTCTGGTTGATCCAGTGCTGCGGACGTGCTGTGTTGGTCAACTGTAGGCTGGCGAGAAGACACAGTGATGGCAAAGTGGGCTCCAGGCGTCTGAGGTCTACAGGTGGACTGGTTATTGCTGCTTGGTCAGAACGGCCTAGGGTCAGGGCAGCAGCAGGAGGGCGGCCTGCGAGTGCTGAATCCTGGGGCCTGGAGCTGTGCAGCTGCCCTGACCATGTGCTGCTCCCTTAGCTCAGCGATTCAATCTCTAGTAAGAAGACTTGCAGCCATCAGGTGGGGGCAGAGAACTGCAGCTGAGGTCCACACAACAGGCAGGAGGGGCAGGGGCGGCTTTACTCCCATGTGGTAAACCTCACTCAGACTGTCCCAGGACCGGGAACCCCAGAGGGCGCACAACGAGCAGGAAACAAAGGTCCTCGTGGAGGTTTTTTAGGCTTCTTCAGCAGCGTGAAAGCAGAACAGGTGCTGTGGGCACTGCGGGTTTAGCTGCCACGTGAGATGCCCACATCCCACACAGGAGAGCTGATTCAGATCCCAGCTGC